>BMAU01020252.1:0-600000 GCA_019973935.1 Trichonephila clavipes | reverse complement strand
AACGTCACCTGTCTGACGAAGTCAGATCGAGGCAGGCGAATCTCATAATAGTAAAGTCTAGATTGTACGCTTGTCTTTAACAGCAGCTTTGGGCATCATGCAGCTGACAGTATGATTTGGCTCGTTTCCAAATCAACTTTGAGAAAGAACATATTGGTTTTGGTAAGGGATTTCTCACTTCTCTTTCCCTTCTTTTGAAGTTTGACGGCTATTTAGAATACACCATGCCCCAAAGGTACAGTACATTTTAAAGCATCCGTAAATTTTCCGGGATTTAATCCCAGGCCCTACATCACAACAGTCAGCGTTGCTAACCACTATACAGAATTGGCGGCTGTGTACTTAAATTTCATGATTAACCCTTTTCCTATGGACCAGCTTGTGTAACATCATTTTGATTCACATTAAGAGAGATGCTCCACAATTAGTGATCATTATTTATTTTGTTTGTCTCTTACTAAATAAAAGAACATACTCGTTAATCGTTTCGCTAGGTTTTCCATTATTCATTAAGAAATCAACCCTAAAAAAACTTTCCAACACAATAGATCTAAAGAGGAAAAAGACAGTAAATAAGCAAGAAAAAAAATAAAACTATCAATAGTAATAAAGACGAAATAAGATGGTGTTTTGTGAAGGGTGCAAATAAAAATAAGAGAAAACAATATAAGAACGTGAATTCCACAGCCTTCAACTCTTTAAAAGAGAACTGGTAATTAGATTTGCTTTCACAAATTGTTGCTGTAAGAAAATTATATTTTTGTTATATTTTTAATGAGAAATTATACAATAATAAAATTTAGGTTTGCAAAGTATTTGGATATTTTGAAATAATTGGAAATAATGAAGAAAAAATTATAAAAAATCCTTTTTTTTAACTATTCAATTGATTGCCTTTGAATTTAATTCCTTTTATGTTATTTAAGTTGATATTAAAAAATTGGGAAATATTGAAAAATCAAAAAAAAAAAAAACTGCAATTTCTTGAATGTGAAAGGAAAGTAATCTCTATTTTACGAAACATGCGTTTACTTCATAAAATATAAACCCATTTTGAATCTTGTTTGAAAAGAATGGACCAAAATGTTTAAAACATGTCTATAAGCATACTTATTTTAAAAATAATTTTTCATAATCCTAAATCATTATTGTACAATTTATACATAATGAGGTAAAAAAAAATGGGGCCAGAAAAACAGAGTTCCAGGTTGGAAGGAAACAGGGCAAAGGATTGATGTATAACCTGTTCTAACCTGCTTAAAAATGACCACCATTCATCTATTGGTACCTTTGAGCCTTGATCAGCAAGTTGCGGAAGACATACAGAAGCTGGAGTGCTGGAATTGGTGAAATCTCAACATAATTGTTCTGCTGTAGTTCTTGGAGGTTATGTGGGTAATTTCAATACACTTTTAGACTTGAGGGTTGATCACAAAAAGCAATCATGCATTGACAGTTTAGGTGACCTGGATGGCAAGCTAGGGTCGAGATCAGACTGACATTTGTTTACTACTTAGTCAGAAGTGAAGATTGTGCAAATCTGTGATCCATAGCTCGGCGGAATGTATGGGTAGCTGCACTATTCTGCTGTATTTTGGAAATGTAACTCTCCAAATTTATCTTCTCATGAAAGAGGATGGATTCAATAATGATGCACGCAGACACTACCCACCAAAAGAGACATTGAGAGAAATTTATATTAAGCAGAATGATGCATGTTCCAAGCAATTGAAAATGAATTTAACCTTTGAATATATATATTCCAAAACTTTATGTCAATATATAGTCATCTGCCCAAAAAGTTAGGAGGGGGGGCAGTTCACATATCCTCTTCGTCACGTGACAATGATTACAAGTTTCGAGGTCCGTCGCCAAAAGCCCTCGAGTAGCTGAATAGTGCGACGTTAATATTCACCCATTCACTCACTCGCTGCCCCAAACCTGTCATTCTATCAGCTGACTTAAGATCTCAGAGGTAACCAAACTTCATCAGAAATAAAGAAAAGATCTGTGTCCTTTAGCCATCCATTGTTATTACTGTAAAAAAGTCCAGTGTGCGTGTCACATTCACATGCAATCGTATCCACTCGTCCGGGCAAATTTTATTTGCTGCACCTTATATTATCTTACAAAAGAAAGGGATATTTATACACGAAATGCTTTAAATGTTTTAGAAAAATGAAAATATATAAGGATTTTAATCGAAGCTGTTTCATTATCTCCGTTGTGTAGTGAATAATGCTTAAAAAAACAAAGCATACTTTTTGCAATTAATATTTCTATACTTTTATCTGTTATATATATTTTTTATCTGCATAAGAATTAACAATATATCTTACAACCCTTGATATACACATTATTCTATTTGTAACAAACTCCAGATAAGTTTTGAGATTTATTTTAAAAATATTTGCTAAAATGGTAACATAATTTCATTCTTAACTGCCACCGATATATACATCCGTCTTGCTCAACCGGTGCGCTAAGAGCCCTGAACGTATATATACGTCCTAACCAGATACGATTATTTTCTTTGCACTTTTATCAGTAAAACTATCCTTAAGACTTTGGAATACAATAAAATGATCTTGACAGTGTTTGGGAAAGATTTACTTATGTCGGAGAAAAATCTTTTTGTGGCTGTTCTTTTCCTTCGAAATACCACATACGCTCACCTCTGTGGAAAACGGCGGCATTGGGAAATGAATCACGTAACTTTGAATCGGCAGTTAAGGAGTTAAATACCTTGTAATGTAATTCCAAAATTACATTTTTGCATATTCTTGAATATTTAATACGAAAATTTTAATTTAAATTCAAAATAATAAAATTTCATAACAATTAATATGGACTATTGTTTGGTGCAATATACAAGTTTTTGACTAAATTTTGAATAAAAGTTTGTTAATAGGATCTAAAAGGCAATTTGTAAATCGCATAATGCTTTTGCAGATGAAAGTGAAATTTCCAGCTGTAATGAAGTAAATTTTAAAAAAGAACTATGTTTTTCTTTTTAATATGTATGTTATGGAGAGCCTTTGAAGAGTTTATTAAAGTAATGAAAGAGATAATCCGTAGCAATTTGAATATTTTCAAATAAAAGAAACCGAATAGTAAAATTGTGTTACTCTTGTCCTTTTTAAAATAAAACTGTTTAAAATTATAGTTTAAAAAATAAATTGTATTCGTAAAATGGAAAAAAAAATATTACTTAACTACTTAAAATAAATGCAAGTATTATTCATAAGCAACTCAAAGAATGTTTGTAAAATTTAAATCCAAGCAAATGGAAGAAAGCATCATTTTAGGATAAAACAATCATTGCCATAGACTTCACGGAGTAAAGATAAAATAAAAGGGATTTGAATGTACTTTAATTCTTTGTTAGGACTCTTTCAAAAAGACAAAATTCAAATAATAAAAGAAAACTAAAACCACGATAAACAAACTTTTTTTAAAAAAAGAAATGTACCATAACAAAAATAAAGATTTTTTTTTTAGTGTTTAAGCGAAAATCCGAAAATGTACTTTTATGATAATGCTTACTGTGTGTGGATAAGAATATATTCTTACTTCTTTAACTTTATTAACTTCTTACCAATTTTTACATTAACTGTTTCTTTCGGTTTTTCTACCGAAGTGGAAAAAAAGTTTTTTTTTAAGGAAGCCATATATATAGTGCTTTCTTTGTACAAGATAATAGCTTAGCAGATAATAAAACGAGTGGTAAAAATAACATTGGAGAGCAAAAAGAGAAAAAAAATGCTCTTTAATGCTAATCGTACAAACTTCTTTTGTTATTTTGGATTTTTGGAGTTGCAGAAACATTTAGAAGTATTCTTTATCCATTACTTCATTCTTTTATAAAAAACAAACTGTAATGGATAAAGATAATTTATTTAAGTGGCAAAGTAAATTAAAAAAGTTTATTTTATTTTTTTCTTTCCTATAAAATAATAGGAATAAGAAAATTCCTTTCTCCGACGATGGTAACTTCTTTTAGAATTTCTGTGTCACTTAATGTAGAGATAGGAATTAATTTTCAATCAATGGTTTTCTAAGTCAGATTTGAATTTATTTCTGGTTAAGAAAATATCACAAATGATATTTAACTTACAATGTTAGTTTAGATTCAGTTTTCATTATTCTGAAATTATTTTAAACATTTAAAAAAAGTCTGAAGATTTGTTTTTGTTGTTTTCTTTTCTTGAGTTTTATTGCAAGAATAATTTCTCCAAATTTAAAAATAAGATAATCTTTATTTGTTACTACTGAGCACCATATTACCATCGGGTGTAGTATTTATTTTTGAGGTAATATATACCAGTATATCTGATTTCTTTTCCATATGTGCTGTTATTTATGCACTTAGATTTTATTTATTTTTGCTTCTCTCTTTATAATTATTCTCTTCTTTATCTTCTCTCTTTGCTTCTCTTTTATAATGTTTGAGATTTCAATTTTTCTATGATGAGAAGTGATAGATTAAGGATTCAGGGCTAATAACGATTAAAATATACAAGCTGATTCTTTTTGGTTATGTCGCTCTAATACGTAAAACAAATTATCTAAGAGTATATATATTTAGTTTATTATATTAGGAAATAATGATTGATCATGATTTCAATTTTAATAATTCTGGAAAGAAATATTGGAGCTAATGTGGTATCGGAGCACTACGAGTATAACAGTGTTTGTTGTCGAGTGATAAGAAATCCAAGATGGTAGTGTAGCTGTAACAAATCGTCAGGAAAATCATTTTAAATAATTGATTTTTCTTGACGAAAGTTTTTGAAAAGCCGAAATAGTGTAGAACTTAATAAAAAAAGTGAAATAATTTTAAAAATTGACTTGTGGAGAACGGCATGGAAAAAAAATTATTACTAGGATTTTTTTTTAAAAAAATAGAATTTGAGGAAGTTAGAAAGCCAGAGAAAATAAATAAATGGAATACAAAACAAATATATTATCTAAAAATTTTTTAATTGTACTATGCTTTTATAACGGACTAAAAAGTATAATTTTTGCTTTTGTCCTTTTCGTTTTCTTCATCTTTCTGTCCTTTTTTTCGCTTATTTTCTTCTTTTTTCACATTTGCATGCCTGTCTATCGTCCAAATTTCAAATATCTACCTCATCGAGAAGTTAGTTTAAAATCAATTACGAAATTCCACCCGGACAGACAAGAGAGAGAGAGAGAGAGAGAGAGAGAGAGAAAGCGAGTTAAAAAAACATTATAATTGATAATTATTTTATTTGTTTAAATGATTTCTCATTAAAATAACGACTCATTGGTAATTGGTAATTAATATTTAGAATAAATAAAATAGTTATTTTTATTTCTTTTCATATTTCGTTTAAATACAATGAACTGTCTCGCGTTAGTTATAAACTTCACTCAACTTGTACAACTACATTCAAAAAATTATTATTGTGGTTAGCTAAAATCAATTTTAATTCGTTATTTCTAAATTCAAACTCCTTCACATTCAAACTGAGCACAGTTGCAATACATCAAGCAGTTATTAACAAAAATAGAGAAAGGTTTTGCGCGTGGCTATTTACATCTGTTTTCTTTACTTAGTTGGGGCCTGACTGGTTAAGTGTTCATACGGTCAAAAAAGAGAGCACTATTGTCAATAAAGCAACCGGGATCCTTGTTCACTTGACGGGTGTTCAAAATTACGATGCCCGTCGCCAATAGCTCCCGTGCATTTTTATAGTGCTACGCTTATATAACTCTCAGCCTCATTCCCTATTCGTTGGAATATTCTAATGGATTGTGTCTGTCGTATGCCCCATTTTGATTATTGTAGTTATTTGTTACATTGGTGCTCTTTTGGTAGCCTAACTATTATAAATAGTCTTCAATAGTCGCTTATTAAATAAGCGTGGTTGGCCACTGCGTCAAACATGGTAGTAGGTAATGCCTGAAATAATATATTCTCGCCACGATGTTGATACTATGGGTGGATAAATATTAAATTCCAAAACAATTTCCGAAATGAAATGCCTCATATATCTAAGTTAAACTAACATTCCGTGTTCAAAGTCTCTTAATTCCCGTCCTGCTATAATCACGCCAGAAAACTTTTCACATGAGTTACTTGAATGCTAATGAAAACCACAGCAATATACTGCTCATTTAAACATTCCTTACGAGACGCTTCTGGCCCCAGGATATTTGCACATGAAACTCTTATAACTCTGGAGCTTCTTTGTAAATATATGCAAATTTGTAATCACTGCTTCATTATATATTAATTTGTAAATACAGTATCTCTTCAAGCTATATTACACTTTAAAAAATAGATGCATTTTCTTAACAGACGTTTTTATTATTTTTCACTTACATTATTGAATTTCAATTTGAATATTTTCCTTAAACTTTTATCTAACGACGGTACTTATAAGTAACACTCACTTTAAAATTTCTTAGAATAACCATTTTTTACGAATATTCTGACGATACTTAGCGAAATATGCTTTTAAATCCACTCTTCCAAGATTTATAGCAGCACGGGTTCTATTATGAGTATTTTAGTGGGGAAAGCGAATAGTTTTATAGCAGAAATTTCATTTTCAGCGGATTGCGAAGATTGCCATTTTTGTTCTGAAAAAAATAGTTAATGTCAAAGGTAAGTGTCTTGTATTTTTTGTATGTTAGTGAAGACCTTAGAAAACAATTTGGCTATTCATTTTAAGTGAAAACTGGATAAATTAATTTTACAGTTGAATATATTTAATTAATTAATTAGCTATAACTAATTAAATTTCCCATAGGGGAGTATTTTGTTTATTTGTATCCCTTAATTTTCAATGTAGTGATTCAAAAACATATTGCCTGAAAAAAACTGTAGTAAATCATAACGAAGAGTAAGAGTTACTCTTAATACAAAAGAGATTATATCTTTTATTAATTATGACAATTGGTTCAATATATAAAAGTTGTATGTCAGAAAAAAAGAAAGAACAAATGAAAACCAGAGAGAGAAAATGCACTGTATACCGCTTCCAAATTCCGATAAATGTCCACTTTCGCATTCTGCTCTTACATATTCAACAATAAATAAGCAAATTTAGATATAAAATTAATTCATGAGTTGGTCCTCATATAAATGGTCCTATTCAGCTGTGATTATTACATATGAAAGTAAAATGAGTATTAAAATATCTGTTTTTTTAATCAGTAAAAAACATTCCAGTTTAATTTAATTTCCCATGAAAATTTAGTTGCATAGTCAACAAAAGAATATGAGGACCAAAATATATAAATTGATGTTGCTTTTATTATACAAAACTAAGGGGAATGGCGCCCTCTGATCGCCTCTAACAGTGGTTCAATCTCCATTGTACAAATTATACAACAGCTCGTACTCATTGCTGAAATTGTAAAACTGTAATTTACATGTATTATGTAGTTTTACTTATTTGTTATATTTACAGCAAAATTCGTTTTTGGTTCTCCTCTTCAGATCATTGAAGCTACGTCGTCCAACTTTCCATTGATAAAAGTCCTCAGATTTTGATAAACCTGCAGCTCTTTAAGCTTCCATTCAAGACAATCATTACTGTGATTTCCTGCGCGAGCTTTCAATAATGTACTATCACAAACGTATTGGGGGCTTTACATAAAACTAAGCCCACGGTTGTTTATTCAGTGACACATGCAAATTCTATGTTGCTAACTTAGCAAGTTATCTTGAAAATTAGCATTGTTGCAATAGTACGTAATAAATTTATTACTGCGTTGCTAAAGTCTTTTTTTTATATACAGAGAGAAAAATTTAAACTGAAACACTAGTCCAGGTACTACTTTTTCAATTGTTTTTGTATTATTCATTTGCCTTGTATGTACAATATTATTGAAACGCTAAAATCCGATTTCTGAATTCCCTCTACGGGTTTTCAATTATACCAACGCAACATTAAATTCCACTCATAATAGGCAAATGAATACAGTTGCTAAATTGAAATAATTTAATCTACCAATAAAATTAACATATAAAAAGGTTTTTAATACAAATACTCTTTTTGCAGTTTGAGATAAACAGAATTTTCAACGCTATCTTTTCATGGGCATTCCATTGAACCACTAACCTCCCCAAAATATTAAAAAAAGAGGGATATATATATATATATAGGGGAAAAACCAAAGTATCTTCTTACAATCGGTTTTTTTGCATCGTATGTATTTCTTCGATTCCCGTAGAGCAGGCTGATTCCTCACAAAGATGGTATTTCGCAGATTCTTTGATCTCACTAATGGACTTCGAATCTTACACGAACAGTGTTCCTTCTTCGCAATGAAATTATCTTTGTATCCTTTTCTTGTAGCTTATTTATGTATGGTTTATTCAATATTTACTTTTGGTTCAAATTCTTGCTCAATACACAGATGGATTACGCTTCAGTTCGAAAAACACACTTTTATTTAATTTATTTTTCTCTTTATTTTCTTTTTTAATTTTACGTTGGAGGAAATTGCTTCATATACAACAGGGGAGGATTATTGAGCGTCTACATCTTCCCTCTATTTGTATGCATTTATATGCATACAAGTATTTCATTTTAAATAAATAAAAAAAAACATGTAGATGGATTGACAGTTCACTGAAGGACGGTTTTTTCTTCTTAATAATGTGGTATTAGGAAAAGTTATATTTTCTACAGAAGTTATTTTATATTGCTACTGATTCATTAATAAGGCAAAAAAACTAAAATGAAAAGATTTTTTTTTATTTTTTAACTTTTCCAGATCAATGAAGAATAGTATCGATTTGTCATTTTTGCTTTATTCATTTCTGTGAATTTTTAACAACAAAATGGGCTAGTTCATGATGGTCACATGATAAATACAACCACGTGTTCTCCATTGAATTCAAAACTGACATCAGACTTATACTTGCTGCTCTATTTGTAAAATTTCGAAAAAAGTTCGTTACTTACGTAATTCATTAAACAACATTCAAGATAACTCACCAATTTGTCAACCCCGATTTCCCATGTGTAGTACGGACTAATGTGGCAACCATGTGCTTCGTTTCATATAATATCGCCATACGGTTGCGATAACACATAATTCCAAAATTTCAAATTCGAGGGTTAGTTAAACATGATCCAATATTATATAAGATTATTTCTTCGATATAATTTTAAGGTATTGTTTTTAAGATCTTAAATTAAAATAAACATATTTTTTTCATCGAAATAGTAAGCGTTAGGATATAAATTTGTCACTAATACAAAATTTCAAATTCACTAAATTTAAGCATCGTACAGTAATACCTTTATGTATTTATAATTATAAGGTACTAAAATTTGAAATATTGCTAATCACTTTAACAAGCCAAAGAATCATTTATTTTAAAAAAAATCATTCAAAAAATTTACTTATTGAAATATATAAATTAAGAGAGTATTGATTTATTTTCAAATTATGTAACCAGAACCGAATAATTATTAACTAATTACAATAAAATTAAAACATTCAGTTTTTTTAAATAAACAGTTTAATATGAAAACCAAAATTCATAAGACAAACGATAGTTACATACATAAATACATGAAGTGTTTTTCCTATTTCTTTTAATAAGCGAATGAACTTTAAGGGCCTTATTGAAATTTTATTTACTGAAAAGAAATTCTTTTCACTAATGAAAGTAAATTTGATGGGAAACTGACGTATGCTATTATTAAATTTAATTTAACTTCTAAAATGGCTTTACAGTTAGGAGTTTCATGAACTGGAAAATACATTCCATACCCTTGGAGAATAATTTAATGGTTCCAAAAATAATTTAAATTGACATTTCTGCAACGAAAGGTAAATTTCGTACGAACTTATTTTGAATTTATTCAGAAACTAATTGATAAATTCGTATCTTTATTTTTGGTCAGAAAGATAATTCACGCATCACGTTCTTTAAAAAATATACTTCGGCATTTTACTTCGTTACAGATAAGAAATGTTTGATCTTTTATAGTTGATTCTAATGCATAAAATAAGTTATCTTTACCCATTTTAACACAATTTTATTAGCTTTACCAGTATGTGACGAAATCTTTAAACTCGATTGTTACCCACTTTAGAACGTCAGATTAATTCGCAATGTAGCACACTTGTCAAAGACCGATGACAATACAATAATTTATTAATCTTGTTCCATTGTTCTGATCAGAATCTTTAGGATTAACGATTTTCCATTTACATATTTTGGTGACTGATTCCAAATTCCATTTCCAGATTTGGCGACTAAAATATTGTTACAACCCTAAAGCAAAAACATTCAGGGTTAATGCAAATACAACAAACAAAATTAGTTTCTTTATATAGACTTTAATCATGGTCTTTTGTTCACTTCAATGCTCGCCCTCACACAGCTAATATCGTCAAGCAGTTCTCGGCAAAAAAAGAGGTGGTGTAAATTGAACATCCAGCATTTTCGCCAGATCTCGATCCTCCAGAATTCTTTCTAATCCCACGACTCAATCTCACTTTGAAACGAAAGAGATTTGACGATATTTCTGACATCCAATGAAACGTGACGAGTCTTTTGAACTCCATCTCAAAAGAAGACTTTTTGCAATGTTCCCAGACTGTATAGAAATCTCAACTGTGCATAGTTATGGGAGGTGACTATTTCGAAGGACAGCAAAATAACTTTCGTTAATATTTCATCTATATTAACGTTACAGAACTATTCACCAAACTTTATTGTCAAATGTTGTATATTATTAAATATGCATAAATTTTCACTTATAGAAGAGTATTAGCTAAATGAAATTACCTGCCAATTTATGTACTATTTTTTGTGTAATAAAGTTATTCTATTTTTCTTAACACCAGCAAGAATTCACAGCAGCAATTTATTTTCATTTTATACTTACATGTGAGTCAGGTTTATCTTCTTAATATATTGTTCCTCTTATTCTTTTGTCCCCATCGTAGAAAAAATATTTCCTTTTTTCTCTCTTGTATTTGTAACAGAAATTTTTGTTTTATGGTTCTTGTTATGCGATCATCTGCGAATAAAATGATACATACAAAATAATGGAGCAGCTATTATCGAATAATGTGTAGAATGCTCTCGCATTTTGTGGCAAACATTAGGGTAGAGAAAAAGATCAATAAAGTAATAATAAAATATATCTTAGTTATAAAAAAAATCGCTGTATATAAAATCTCCAAGTGGAGTAGATTTTAATCGTGTTGCTTTTGGATGAAAGTCTAATTTGTAGATATTATTTACCGTGTTTTTTTTTGCTTTGTTATAGATAATAAGGCGATGAAAATTCCAAAAAGATAATGAAATAACAAATTCGATAGAAATGAGCTTTTGTGTGAGTTAATCTTCACACACACACACACACACACATTTCGATATTATTTACTTCTTAATAACACATGTTTCAACCTGATGAAATTTATAACCAATTTCCTTCATTTGATATAGCCTGATTTATTAGTATATCAGTCATAGTTGGTAGATAAAACGTAATATAATTTCAGAGCTTGAGTCTGTACCACAATGAATTTTTGGAAATTACTAAAACGTTATGTTTGAAAAAAAACAGTTATCAAAATATTATGTTAATTTTTGAATCATTTAAAAACTTTAAAATTTATACCAATAGTTGTGTGTATGTCATTTTAACAAATGTCTAAGCATATTAGTTTTATGGGATATCACTAAAGGATATCACGTTGACTAAAATAAAGGATATTCCAAATTAAACAGAACGGTGATTTTAAATTTGTGGAGTGCATCAAACTAGAGTGTAAGTATATTGAAAGAAAATATTGACCACAATATACATATAACATTCTAAAAGAAAAGGAAAACAAAATACGTTCTGACAATAAAAATAAAATATGTATTTACACATATTACAACTGTTTGTATAAGGGTGCACCATTATTTAGTAATTAATTCAGGAATACTACATTAAAATACATTTTCTGGAATGAAGGTTTAATATAAGAAATAGACAATCTCAGCTCTTTTAAAAAAATATTTTATAATCGAAAAAGCCATTGAAAGCAATTTTGATTCACATAGGCATAATGTTTAATATGGTAATAAAACAAGAAATTGTTTTCTTTTCAGTATAAAACTGTTTACAATACCCGGAATTCAAAGACTAGTTTAGTACTAAAATTTCGAGGCTTCGTGAATATGTGAGGTAGCAAAATACATTCATAAGTTCAGGGGTTTTAAATGCAGTGGATGTGTTTTGCCCATATCAATATATTTACTTATTTTTGGCAAATTTTAGGATGTGTAACTAACAATAAGATATTATTGTAGCATTGGCGTTATATATGTTTATATATTTTGCATTCATTGTTATTATACAGAAGAAGAAACGGAAATTTATAGATAAAAATTGTGTCACAATTGGTGAAAAGAGTTGAGAAAAGCTGAAATGGAATATTTCTCATTTATTT
The DNA here is from genome assembly GCA_019973935.1 of Trichonephila clavipes. Lineage (NCBI taxonomy): Eukaryota > Metazoa > Arthropoda > Arachnida > Araneae > Nephilidae > Trichonephila > Trichonephila clavipes. The sequence goes on along the minus strand of BMAU01020252.1, from coordinate 587,550 downwards.
TTATGATTTTTCAAGAATATTTTTTCATTTGTAACTTCAGAGAATATTTAACATTTCGATGAAAAAAATACCCCCTTCTTCCACCCTTTAAATGTTCTTTCCATTTCTTAATTTTGTTTTAATAAATAATAATATCTTGAAATGAAGAATAACAAAAACTATCTACAAGAATTACAATTGTAATTAAAAGCTCAATCCTAGATTATTCGGAATACTTGGATAGAGTAATTCAGTTAAACCATGTTGTTTTGGTTTATATTTTTAAGTTTATACAAATATATAACTAAAAAATAGATTAGATTTTTAATGTTGACATAGGAGCCAAAATATATTTAGTCAACTATTCAGAAAATTGACTTATTCAAACTAACAAATGATTTAATTTTATTTCATAAATACGTTTTATTTTAAGAATTCCCAATGCCCAATATGCAAATTGTATAGTTATTAGATTTTTTCCAACCATTCATATGAATACACAATTTCAAGTACAATTGGAAACAATTTCTTTTTTTCATATTTCTATCATGTGTTTTAGTCTATATTAAAATTAAAAATTCGATTTATAGACTAACTAAATACGATCGAAAAAACAAATAGGACTACGAACTGATAAATCAAAACAATTTATCGTTTGCAATCAAAAGTCATTAACCTTTCCAAAATGCAATTAACGATTTTCAAACGTTGAAAACAGATACATCTATTCGTAATTTTTTTGCAAATTATGTCGTCAAAGGTGTCATAATTAGAAATGTTCAAAAAAGTATAATTATAAATGTAATTAAAAATATAACATGTAAGATTCATCGATTTTCGAACATTGACTCGAATTAAATGCTAAAAAAAATATGGAGTGAAACAAACTAATCGATGTATCAATAAATTCAAACTAATTAATATATCATTCAAAATCTGAAATTACAAATGACATTCATCTAATAATTCATGCAATAATATATATTTATCCAGGATTATGCACAACTTAAAACGATATTCATTAGTTTTCCCAAAATAACTTCAATAAACTAGTTCGCTTTTATACCTATAAATTTTCACCAAATTTATATCGTGACCATCAGATAATATTTTAATGTAGGAAGTGTATCATGTTGTAAAGTAAAAATAAACAAATAAAATAACAATAAAAATATAAAAATAATAACAAGAATGTCTATTATTGTGATAAAATTAGACATATAATGCATCTAACTCTTATTAAGTGTTGCTTTTTCTCTATATGATGGACTTCGGAATTTTACCACAGGGCAACAAATGAAGAACTTCTTGCCATTGTACTTATTTAATATTAAAACACATAAATGATCTATCCATTCATAAATTTAAATAATAGTTACTTTAAGCAAGATCAATGGACTAAATTCATGACGGACTCTTAAGAGAAAATCACATGTTATTCGTTAAATTCAAAACTTTCAATAGACTTGAACGAAATGCTTTGCTTGTAAAATGTAAATAAAACTTCAAATTTGATAATTAGGTAAAAATGTTTGAATATTAGAGTTCTCCAAAACAATTTTCAAGCTTAAATAAATTTGTATATATTATGGTTATACTTTTTAAATCAAGGGTATTTCATCTACCCATGATCATTTTCATTATTCACAAATATATGCTTTTAAAAAGAAGCTACGTAAAGTGGAAGTTGACAACAGCAAAGCGCATGAATTGATCGGCTGGAAACACGTGACTACATTTATCATGTGACTATGCCGTCACACAAATTTATGAATTTATTGGTGAATAACAAATGTATAGTGCCTTCGTGGCATGAAGGTACTTCATATAAATAGCCTTCGAGCCGCAAGTCGTGAGGTTGTTGAAAGAGGAAGAGAGGTGGAAGACCCCGACCACCTCCAGGTGTCCTCCCTCAAAATAGGGGGGGACGAGTAAAATCGTACTGCCACCTGTATGGTGCCCAAAAATATGGCTAACGGCATGTGTCACTTAGCCCTTTGCCATGATGAATTTATTGAGTCTCAATCTAGCTTTTGTCGATTAGGTGGCATCAACAACAACAACAACACAAGTTTGTAGGTAATTATCATGTGACTGTGACGTCACATGAATATTGCTATTAAGAAAACGAAACATGATTTCTTCCAAAAACTTGAATATGACGTACATAACAAATAGTGTTTAAATTATAAATTAAATTTGCTAAGAAAATAAGAATCATAATTAAACTTTATTTACAATAGTTGCAGACTGTGTATAGTCCCTACACTTAAGGTTTCCCCGCCATGTTTAAAATCACCATTTTCATAAAAGAACATCTACAATTTTTTATAGCCTATTTCTGTAGCCTACTTAATAAGCTTTCAAAAACTATCATACTTTTAATTCTGAGTCAGTTAGAAAAAAGTTATAGCTGTTTTTGTTTGAGTAGTAAGCACAAATCGAAACTGGAAGTGTTAGTTTAAGGTTGACTTTCACCGGCAAAATGTAATTTTTATTCATTTAAAATATTTTAACGAATTCTTTTTATGTTTAGTGTAAACTTTATTTCACTTCAAAAATACTTTAATGGTTATATTTCGCTTTAAAATAGGCAACAGTTAACTGATTGCAATGTTGGTTTTGATTTAAACGAGTTGCTACCTTTTTATCATTTGTGTTCAAAAACTAGATCTCTTTATAACTTTTTGGTTAGTACTTTCATATAAAAGTATAGTTATTTTTTTAATTAAATTAAAGTTGTCATGCCAAAAGCAAGATCAATGAGGCCAAAAAAAAGAGGTTTCCAGAGAGCAGTATTTGTTGGAGAAACGTGGATAGAAATATCAACGGATCTTCCAAATTCAGTCATTAATTCTATTAAAAATACTTTTAAGGAACTTTATAATCAAAATCTCCTAAGAAAATGTCTTCACGAGAAAGCTCAGAACTGCAATGAAAGTCTTAACAATGTCGTGTGGAGTATGATCCCGAAAGACAACTTTGTTGAGCAGCAAACACTCCATTTAAGGAATTATATTGTAATAATACTTTTTAATTCTGGGTTTGCTGGTCTATTAACTCTACTTCAAAAGTTATGAATGAAATTATGTACTGAAATGAAAGAATATTTTTGGTAATCTACAAAACGAAAATTGTTGATTCTACGAGGCATTCTAAACCAGATAAGAAGCTATCTCGTAAAAAAAGAAAGGTCCTTCAAAACTTTACAAGTTTGAAGTATGAGGTTCAGGAAGGCACAACATACAAATCTGGAGAGTTTTAAAACCTTCCTAAATTATTAAAAAGTTTTATTGCAAATATAAATCTTATTTTGCTTTTTGTGAAGAATGTTATTTTTGAACATAAGTATTTATAATTATAATAATATAATAATAATATTTTATATTATATTTTATATATATAATAATAATATTTTTGAACATGTTATTTTTGAACTATCGGTAAGAGTGATATCCCTTAAAGTAAATGAAATATTCTTGTAAAATTGTTTGAGTTTGTTTTTTGTATTATAATGAATGTTTTCTGTTAAAACCAACGGGTAATTTTTCAACTAAAGTATGTTTTTACGTAATTTTATATGAAAAAAAAGTTTTTTAAGAAAATTCTGGTTTTTTTTCATCTCGAACACCTGTATTTAATAATTTTACAGTAGAATTTGAGCTTTTTTTAGTATAAAGCATAGTTAAACGTTAAAAGATGTGTATTCCTGCAAACATTTTTTTTTTTGTGATATATAATTTTTTAGAGTTTGCAAAAGGGCAATTCTTTGTAATATTTTGGTAGAAATTTCTCAATATTTCAAAAAATAAGCTTTCAAAAAATTCTTCTTGCTGTATTTTCATGGTTTTGCAATATACTTAATTAAAAAATAACAACTATATGATTATTTAAGTTTTATTTTAGAAAATTGTCTATGAACCCAGTCGGATACCTTAATATAATTGTCAAACTTGTACTTCAGTTGTAACTCTTAGCCAGCTCATAATCGATTTTGTAGAGAAGATATCTGGCTTATATTCCCTTTCATGGTCAGTTACTGGGTCAATTCGGGCTGAAGTTAATAGAATACGTGCCACTGGCATTAGTGTTTGAGGTGGGTGCGCAGCAGATTAACTTCGACAAATTTCGAAGGGCACCAGTAACGGTGACTGTAGAGTTGCAATTTGCATTTAAGGTACAAGTGGATTCCAAATGTGCATTTCACTTCTCGTTCTATTGAGAAAGGAAATCCTAGGCTAAAGAGAACTGAGGGTGTTTTGCAGGTAGTTTCACAATAAGAGAGCATAAGTCATTTTATTTGCACTACAGTAATTAAATATTCCGAGAAAGTATTATATATCGTATGCGAAATAAAATATTTATTACCTGTCATTTTCAATATAAGTGAATATCATAAAGTAATACATTAAATGTGAAAGTTTTGTTTGTAATATATATACTCTGAAAAAGGTCAAAGTTCTACAAAACAGATATAGGACATTTTTAATGATTTCATGTTGTAAGCTAATGTACAATGATAAAACTTTCTCATTTGGTTTTGTGTTCCTATGAAAGAATTGTATTGTCATTCTTCATTTTTTTGTATTTTTTAATTTCAGCTATAAATGTATGTATCATCAATTGAAAACTATTCTATTTTAATCAAGATATTCATCCCCCCCCTAGAAGTAATTCCCTCTAAATAATAAATTTTGTTTAAGAACAAACCTTTATATTTTTTTTATAAATATACACTTCAAACGCAGTGAAAAATGAATTTTAAATTACGTGCGCTAAAAATTTGGTGAAATAATTAAACAGATGATTTCATAACGAACATATGTGTTATTGGTTAAACAGTTGAGACCATTTGATTTACGTAAGCTCTCACTAAATAACTGAAGTATTATACAATTATTTATAATATGTAATTTAATATTATATTCTTAATAAACTTAATTGCAAGAGTTAAAAAGGATATCAATCCTATGAATTTTTCAGATGTTTTAAAAATCATGAATATGTTATTTTCTACTAAATCGTACAACATAAAATTAATTAACAATATTAAAAGGTATACAAATTTACACACAAACTTTTAAAAATATAACTTTAAGCAAAAATATAAATATAAGCAAAACCAACTTCACACATACTTTGTTCTCATAGAAATGATAAGATTAATCTTGAAATAAGCCCTAGTTTGCAATTTAGAGTCACCAGTGCTTTAATATTTTTACTATATATAACTATAGTAAAAAATCCATGAAAAAAAGTTGGTATGTATATTTTAATTAAAGCAATACTTATTTTCTTAAAAATAATCGAATTTAAAACTTATACATTTTTCAAGGAATATTCAATAAGAATTCATAAAAGAAGTATTGTACGAATACCAATTGCATGTTATCACAAAACCCATACCAACTTTTGCTATGCATAGTTTGACGTATATATAAATCACATTTCATGCGTATGCGTCAAATGCTGTAGGAGTACCATTTTAAAAATCATTTAAGTTTTACAATAAAAAATTAAATGATTAGCTTCTTAGAAAATTTTGAGCACAAAACACACGTGTGTGTAATATATAAAAAAAAGTACAAACACGTAGGGGGCAACCAAAAAAAGTTTGAAAACCTTTAAATTGAATTTTCTTTTGTTTATAAGTCACACCATGTTTCCTTAAGATTTAACTCAACATACATTCATCTCGATATATTTTTTTCAATAAAGGTAGCATGGAAATAAATGTGTGTTTATTCTTGTAAACATATAAAATAGAATGTCTTCAAACGAATAGGTTACTGTTTAGTTAACTGAAAAAGAATAATATTTTGAATGTGATATTTATCATACCTTACACGAAATAAAATAATACACAATAAATTATTACTTAAAAAATGTTAGTGTGCATTATTTATCTACATTACTAAGTCATTATCAAACACTTCTAAGAAACTATATAATTAAAAAATAATTGCTTTTAAAAATGCTATATTTATTATAAAAATAGGTTTTATCTAAAAACTTTCTTAGAATTTTTTAGTTTCTCAATTAAACTATCTTAAGCAAGTAATATGTATTATAATGTTGTAAGGGTGCCCCCCTCGGGTGCCCTTCTTTAAATTATCAGCGTGAGCTAGAGGTGTAGGAATAAATGAAAAACTAGAAGCTTTCATAGTCTTAATATTACTTTATTAAGATCTTAACTTAAACCTTTAACAGATTACATAATAAAATGATATGTGAGAGAATCTACGGTGGCTAAACACACAATATATAAAACCGAAATAACGTAACCCGGACCACCATCAATAACTAACTCGCCTAAGCTCAATTCCAATGTACACTCAGATCCGAATATTTACATGGTCTCTCCTACCTTTAATGTCCAACGAAGTATCAATCTATCTGATCCTAGCTGAAATGGCGGTTCACTGGTGTGCATTGGTATGCACCTTGACTAAGGGCTCTCTGTACCGGTTACCCTCTCTTAAATTCGCGAAATACTCTTCACGCTTGTCACACGCACTACCATAACATTCCCCAAATTCCAACGAGCTTACTCTAAACTTCTGTTATCTAAAAGCTTCCTAATTTGCATCTTTCCTTCAAGCCTTACTTCTTGGGTTGGTTGGAAAAGAGTTGCCGTTCATTCTGGCTCCAAATAACCCGAAAGGACATGTAAATAAAAAAACGCATGAGCCCGTCATAATGTGATGTTATATGTATGTTATAATGTGAAACATTTTAATAATGGTTTACTTAAATTTAATTATAACTTATTATAGAAAATGTCAAACTGAAACCTTTCGTAATATATAACAGCTAAGTAAATTATATATTTCTTTACTTCTAATGTTTTTTTTACGTTACTTCGAAAGTTATTTCATTTGGCAGCATACTTTTCATTGTTATCTAAATCTATACTAAAATTATATATTTTATTGCTAATAATTTTAGTTCGTCAAAATGATATGTACTCTTATTCATGCTTAGACACTCTAACAGGCCCTTAACGTTTAGTGATTCATTTTTTTTCATAAGCTAGGTATAATTAAAATCTAAACGCCTTTGATAAACGAATAATGTATTACTAATTCACATCATAAACTACAATTGAAAATTCAAAACTGATTCCGGCGTATTGCAAGTTACAGTTTAACATATGTTAGTGCTATTAGAGGATACAAATTTATAGAAAGTTATTATAAATCCAACATTCACATTAAATTGCTCTCGTCTTACAAATCTGACTCCAAATCAACTCTGATTTGAATACTTCTGAACAAGTACATGCAACATATGTATCTCGATCGTTATGACAGTGCTTATGGAATGCTAATTATGACGTGTCTACACTATTTATAGATGACTCAACTCTCAATAGAGCTGTCTTTAATTAATCAGGTTGGCATTGGTGACGCTTTCAATCTATGCATAGACTGCTGAAGGATTAATATGAAATTGATTTTCCAATAATAGCTAACAGTTTAATTACCCATTGATTTTTGGACCGACTTACATACTTCATTGGCATCTGGATTACTAACTTCATCGATTTCGGATTGGAAAGCACTTCACGAACTATTAATTTGAACATGAAAATAAATTTTTATTAGATTCTTGATTGCAATTCAATAATGCATGTTACTAAAGTAGTTGTCACCCAGCCAGTATGGTGGCTATGACCCTCAGCTTGTAAACCGAGTGGGTTCGGGTTCGAATCCCGAGTAAGACTTGGTTGTATCTTCTTCGGGAAAGGAGTCGGTCTTTCGCCTGAAATGGATTCCCATCTCGAAAGGAAAAGCAGTGCACCTCTTCTTGTTATATGCTGGGAACATCGTTTGTAATAAAATCTGTATTCGTTTGTGTTATATGTTTTTGTTCATCTTTCTCACGTCTTTCGTATGTATCCCAGTAATAAACACACGGCAACAACAACTAAAGTAGTTGTTTCTTAATGGTTTATTTATTATTAACTTCTTAAGTATCTTCAGCAGATTTCTCCGTCCCGCCCAGCGGATGAGCCGTGGACCTATATGTTCGTCCTTCTGAAATACGACTCTCGCTTTGTCTGGCTATCAGTCAAGCTATTTCGAATGTTTTGGAATGTAATAAAAGGAACTTGACAGTGTTTTCAAAGGACTTAGATATTTCAGAGAAAAATTGGTTTATTTCTGCCTTTTCTTTTTTCGTCCAATACACCGTAAACACGAGCATGTGTGATAAACGTTGGCGCTGAGGAACGAATCACGTAACATTTATTCGGCAGTTAAGGGGTTAATGAATCAAAACCGAATATTTTTCCCCATTCAATTTCACTTTGAACGAGAACTGTTTGATGAATATAGCTTTCACTTTAAAAAAAAACATACTTCTTCATTGTTGTAAAATATTTCACTTAAAATGTTGTTGTTATTGCGAATAGATATTCTAACCATCGGCAATATAAAAGCCATTCGTCTTAGCTTCTGTAACACTTCACACGATAAGCACACTTTTTCAGAGCTCTAAAAACCTTCAGAACTGCCTTAAGAAGTTTGTCCATTAGTTATAACAGCCGCTTCATGGTTTTATGTAGAAATATTAATTCAATTTTTTCATGGGGTTTCTCACAGGAAATCTATTGTAATACTTTTCTGACTTCCATTCCTGGGTTGGTATTACACCAAGCCTTTTACGAAAATGCCGCAAGAAGAGATATTGTGTTTGTTTACTCGGTACATTAGAAAGTAGTAGTTGCACTGGTGTCCAAAAGTTAAATATAAATCGTAAAATGCGAAAAACATGGAGTAAATATTCGTAGAATTATTCCAAATTTCTTGCGGATATTAATTGGGTGAAGAAGAAACATTGGGTTTATGCAAAACCTTTCAGTAGACTACGTCCTGCACAAAAAAACAGGGCATGTCGGAACGTGGAGAAACCGTTTCACGCAACATAGGAAGTTCAAACAAGTTTCCTGCAACTGCCGTGTGAAAAAAACATTGTTAACCATCAAACAAGGTGAATGATGGCACATGGATGCCAATTGGACATGTTTACGAAAGGAAGAATCGTTGGAATGCTGGAATCCTCACGATCGCAAGACGAAGTGTCGCGAATTCTGAATGTGGACCAGTCTGTGATCTCAAGACTCTGGCAGAGGTTTCAAACAACAGGAGATGTTACCAGACAACCAGTATCAGGTCAAACACACACAAGAGTCACAACCCCTCGCCAAGACCGATATCTGGTAATAAGTGCGTGATGTCAGAAGGACAGTGCTGCCAGAGCATTGGGTTCGGCGCTCACAGTCGCTACAGGAATACGAATTTCGAGACAAACTGTTTACAGGGGACTAATTCATGCTGGCATGTATGCCAGAAGACCAGCAGCTTGCATTCCCCTCACGTCTGCGCATAAACGTGCTCGTTTGAACTGGAGTTTGAAACGTCAACATTCGAGTGTGAGAGAGTGGGCCAATGTGATGTTCAGTGACGAGTCCCGGTTTAGTCTGAGTAGTGATTCTCGGCGAGTAACGATAGGGAGAGAACGTGGAACACGTTTTGAACCAAGAAACATAACGGAAAGACATCATTTTTCATCAAGGGGAGTAATGGTACGGGCAGGCATCATGATGGGCGGCAGCACATACCTCCATTCATTTGACACGGGATCTGCGACTGCTCAAAGATACAGAGACGAAGTTCTTGAGCCTCATGTTCACTTGTTTCGAAGTGCTTTCGGTCCTGACTTCATATTCATGGATGATAATGCGCCATGTCACCGAACGGTGCTGATTGATGACTTCCTTGAAACGGAAAACATCCAGCGCATCTCGTGGCTTGCGAACTCCCTTGATTTAAATCCTATCAAGCATGTATGGGATATACTCGAGAGAAAAATCGCAACCCTTTCGCACCCACCAAGCTCCATTACAGAACTAAAGAGAGCTCTCCAAGAATCTTGGAACCATTTGATCACACAACTCATTCATTATGTCATAGCAAGTATGGTAATTCGCTGTGCAACGTGCCTGGCTGTCAGAGGTGACCACAAGCCTTATTAAACTGCAGCATCAGTATTTTATTTAATGTTTTCTTTCATTTTTTTTCTTTAAAGTGTGAATTCTTGCTATGCTCTGTTTTCTTTCAAACAGCGACTTTGGATAATAAAATTAATTATTATAATTCTTTTGATTTGCTTCCTTATTTTATAACCATTTTATACTGGCATATTACTTTTCCCTCCATTCTGATTTACAGTTCCTTCTGTATTCACATAATTATTAATTATGCTTAACTTTTGGACACCAGTGTAGAATTATTCGTTAGTAAATTAGAATGTGTTGTCCCCCTAATGGCGAAATTAGCATAATTAATTCATGTACAACTTAAATGAAGCCAAGTCTTGTCAGTGCGAAATAACTTTTTAAATATTTGAGACTTTTAAAAATAAATATTTGTCATCGTCGATAGTTAAAAAGTCATTTATAAATGTCCGATCTTACGGTATCCAACTACGTTCGAATGCAGGATTTTGCAAAAGTGTATAAATGGATAATACTTATGATGTTTAGTGTCACTTAGATTAGTAAATGTATATAAAATAGATTTAAGAATAGTATTACAATAAAAAATTATTTAAGTACAATATTATGACAAAAAATGAACATAGAATGACCAAAATGTTCTCCTTTCGTGAAAAATGCTTCTATCATAATAATATTTTTCATGTATATAGATCAGACCTCTTTAAAGAGGCTCAACTAAAATTTTTGAAATATATATAAATAAGAAGTGGATTTATCCATGTTTTACAACAACAGAGGGGAGAAATTTTACAATCAAAACGTCGATAATTATTTCAATTGGTTGTAACTCTGAAAATAATGTGACTTTTTCAAAAGAAATGGTTCAGACTCTCTGGAGAAGTCTATATTAGGGTAATATTATTATTATAGGAGCATTTTTTATAAAAAGAGAACGTTTTGTGAAAAGGTTATTCTAAATTAATTTTTTGCTAAAATATTGTACTTAAATAATTTTTCTGTCAAAATGTCCTTAAAATAATTTTATATGTGTATTCTAATCTAATTGACAATAAATATCATGGAAATTATCCATTTATGCACTTTTTAAAAATCACGGTTCTGAACGTAGTCGGATACCTTAAGCGTCTGTAAAAATTTTACGATAATCATAAAAATTCAAATCTCTTCAAGTCTTTTGTGTCGAAAGATATGACACAATGAGTAAGGCCAATGCACGATTCTTTCAGTGTAAAAATATTTTTAATCTTACGAAGTCTGATTAATGTTATATCTCTTATGCCCAATAGGAAATACATTTGTATGATCCCATGCAAAAGTATAAACTTTTTTGCTCATTACTTTTATTTTTCACTGCCCTATAAGCCTGATATTAGTTTCTCGAAACCCAAAGAATAATTAAATTTCATTTATTTCAAGCAGCAAATAATAAGGAATAAATTGCTTAAAACAGTGCTTATCAAACTTTCAATACTGGCGCCTCCCTTTTCAATCACAATTTTTATCGCACCCCCCTTATACATTAATAATGCACTAAATGCAATAATAATACACTTTGACGCTAAAGCTACAGTACGAGATCTTAATTATAAACCATACGAATTAATAACATAAGTATTAAATTTTGAATACTACTCTTTTAAGCAAATAAATAAATAAATTAAGTAATAGGATAATTATTATGTTATTTTTCCTTTCTCTAATTTTTAAATTGAACATATTGCAAAATGCGGTGGCTGCTTAGAAGACAAAAAATGGATATCTGATAAATATGGAAAAGTAACTCAGAGGGTCAATTTCTAATCATAAGCATTCCTTATAAAAACTTTGCTTTGCAAGACAAGCCCAAGGAAGTCGTTAATACTTATTAAACTTGCTCTTAATTTGGTATTAATTAATTAATTACAAAATACTCTGTGCAGCACTGATACATTAAAATTATACCGGCCGAAGTTCCCGCTCTTTGCAGGAGTTCATTTATAAGAAAAAAAAACATTCTTGATATAATAGCTGTATGGTAAGGAGAGTAAAGCCAAGTGCGCGACAATGTTTACAAAAATGTGAAGTGTTTTTTTTTAAAAAATGATTGCTTCAATTATAATTAGTTTTAAGCGAATTTTAATTTTAAGCTTCACAGAATTAGCATTTATAATTGATGTTAAATAATGAACAATAATATAAAATTCCGATGCAGAATAATTGTATTATTTTTAATATTTAAAGCAAAAAAACTCCAACATGTTTTAACCTGGGAACAGGTGCGCACTCGATACGGTCGCGAGCGGGGTTATTGAGTCTCCCGAATCCTTTTTTTTATTATTTTATTGTATACGATACAAATCGTTATATATTCCAGTAAATAATTTAATTAAGATAAAGTTTACTTACCCCTACTTTCAAGGGCTTTTAAATTTTTCTTTGGTAACAAATAAACAGTTTTGCCAGAGTTAATAATTCCGTGATCTGTGTGTCCCGCGCGACCACTTCCGGGTAAAAAGTGTATTCATTATGATAATATGTATGTTACTGCTAAAAACAATTGTTATGCTTTATATGCTTGAAAATACTCACCTTGGTCTAAGTCTTGGCCGAGCAATCCATGAAAGTGTGTGTGTGCTCACCGTGATTTTCCAAATATCATAAACCCGTTTTGCATCGAAAAAAGCGCAACAGAGAAATACATTACTTACAACTTCCTTAAATGAGAAACAAACACATAAGACAGGGGTCATAACTAACTGACCAATAACTTAGGAGGTTAAACAGATTACAGCTATAATGTGCAGTATTTCAAAAATAATGACAGTGATGAATTTTTTATGTTCCTAAATTTTTTCGATTCTGCGTCTGGGATCCGTTTTTTCTCTGAAGGAGTTGTATGTTTGGTTTAAACAGAAAGCGTAATAAAAAAATCTCTCATATTGGGATTACAGCAAATCAAATAAAAAGTTTTTTTTTGGTTATAGGATCAAAGATAGCTAATTAGGTATTGAAGAAGTTTTTATTTTTGTTGACTTAATATCGCGCGCGCGCGCCTATAAATTATATCAGAGTAAAAGTGCATTTTTTATTATATCTGAAAATATTTCGTTTTAATTCATTCTATTAATTTAATTATTTTAAAATCTTTTATTTTCGATATGCTCGCACCTCCCTCGTAAGGTTATCACGCCCCCAGGGGGCGTGCCCTACAGTTTGAGAAACACTGGCTTAAAACATAACTTTCTAAAAACTCTGTTGGATAATATATGAAAAAAAATTCACACTTATACACATATTTGTGTGCGAGTATGTTCAAAGCAAATTTTTAAATATTCTCCATCTTTTCAAATATATTAAGTTAGTTTTAAAAGTCATCATAAAAGTTTAAAAAATGAATAAATTTTTTTCAACAAAATTTTGCAGTTTATTTGAAATTACTGTAGAACCACATTGTCCAATAATTAATGAAAAAATATTCGATAAGAATATAAAATATTTCATCAACCCCTCATTAGTAAATTAATTTTCTATAAAAACAGAATTAAGATAGCTATAAATGTTTTTATGTATAGGTACTATGGGTATAAAAGCCGAAAATAAAAGTTGATTTTTTTAAAAGTATTATTTAAAACTAATTTATTTAAAATATGTATTGCTTAAAAGTAACATATAAAAATCTAATACTTATATTGATAATATGTATGGTGCACAGTTAATGTCGTATTGTGATCTAAGCGTGGAAATACATTATTTTTGCACATTCAATGCATTATAATTATATGTGGGTGGCGATGAAAATTATGATTGAAACTTGAGTCGCAAATATTGGAAGTTTAAGAAGCACTGTGTTAGGTTTTTATGCTTGCCATCTATCAATTCCTTTCAACCATGGCAATTTACCAAAATTTCATACTTATATAATTTACCTGAAAAAAAAACAATTAAATTATGTGCTGCCTTCTCATTAATGGTAACTATAATATCATTATTAAATTTTCATTCGATCGATCTTTCAGCATGTGATCATGAAAACTAGATTGCAGAAATTATTTGCAGTAAATGCGGTAATTAACTTGCAGTACGTAAAATTTTATATTTTCTTATTGCGTTTATCTGTAGTGGCAACTTTGTAAAATGTTTTATAGAAAAAATCTAAAATTCTCATTACTAGAGAACAAAATGATTTTGCTCTGTCGTTGCTTCTTAAAGTTGCCCTGTTTTTTTTTCTTTGAAATATAATTTTTGTTACTTTTCTTTTTGCTGCTTCCAATGAAAGTAAAATTTATTTGGAAAATAAGGGGCTGATTATTTTGATGTCCCCAAACATGAAATGTAACAGCAGAATCGAAATTCGACTTATTGTTATAACACAAGAATGATGTTTCTTCTAGAAAAGCATCCAAATAAATAACGGATGTCCATTTCATTTATTAATTAAATCCACATCGTAATGAAGAATTCCAGGCCCTCATTTTCAATGTATATATAAAAAGTGTTTCGTGATGTTGTAATAATTTTTGACGTAGTTAAGATCAACTAAAGTAGATTGTGTCAGAATATTTTTAAATCAAATTATTATTGGCTACGAATACTTTAGAACTAAATACATGTATATTACAGCTGTATGAAGAGTTGTATAAATTGCATCATGGAGATTTGTATGTCATTAGTCAGGCAGAGGGCATCCCCTCGAGCCTATGTGAAAATGAATTAATTTTTCTTCACTACACACTTTTCAAATTCACTAGCTTATTTACGATAAATTGATGAAAAGAAGCGAACACATTAATACACTTTGAAAAAGACCGAACATTTTAAACAAAAAATTTAATTTATATGCCACTTAGAAGAAACAAAATATAAAATAAATATTTGGCACCAAAGGCACAATACAATATTAAATAGTGGAGTTAGAGTGAAGAAATAGTGGGTAAAAAAAAAAGTCAGACCACATAACACATAGAATATAGAAGCAATAAGAAAGCATTTGTAAGATTATTTTATTGCGCAAAGAAAGAAGAAAGGTCTTGGTAGATTTGGAATTTATTGCTGAGATCAGTTCTTTAAACAACCTGTCGAATTATCTCGCATCATCGATATGGAGAAGAACATAAAATGCTATCTCACCAAATAAGACAATTATGAAAAATGTCTTTGCAATTTCATTCTACCCACCAATTATAATTTTAATTTTGCCTTTTGGTGCAATATTTATAGAGAAAGATAAACAGGGAAAAAAATCATTCGCTCTATTCATGTTTATTTTCACCAATACTTTCGTACTTGAAACATTATTTTTAACTGCAAACTTGAGAGACTTGAGGATGAAGCTTTCACGTAGATTATTTGGTAGGGATACACAGTTACGAAAGGGGAACGGCTCATTAACAGAATCAAACATAAAGATAAATATATGGAATTCTCATTCAATCTTGTTTACTAAGGTTTTATTGTAAGTGTCAGTGTTATAAATGTGTTCACTAGGACAATACATAGAGGCAAATGCAAGACGAAGAAATGTTCATACATTTACCAAGGAGATTAGAAGTTAATGTTTTTTCATCGCAAATACATTTAATTATTTTACCAGTACAGGTACAAACATAATATACTGTTCGAGTTATTTGACACAAATGGTAAAAAAAAACGATTTTTTTTCTAAAAAATTAACTTTTAATCACAGCATGCCTTAAGTAGACAGAAAAATTTCTATATTAGTACGAAGTATGTCCTTCTATAGCAGATATGACGTCTTCAACTAGCCTTGGTATTGATTCCACTAGTGCATTTCACATGTTGCTAACTTCACTTTATCATCACAAAATCAACTTATCATTTGTTATGTTGTCTGGCAGTTCCTATTAGCTAAACGATTCTTGAGAATATATCGTAAATTTTCAATAGAATTTAGATCTGGTGAACTACCAAGCCAATTAAGCACATTTATTTTCCTGCATGTAAGTCAGGACAAAATATCGAATTGGGTCAAGAAGCCTAATCATGTTGAAAATGTCCGTCAAATGTTACCATGAATGGAATAATTCTACTGCGTAATATTTATATGTATTTGAAATAATTCATTATGCCTTTAAAAGGGACTAAGCTTCCAGTGCCATTTGTTGTGAAAAAACACCCAAAATATTTGTTTAAAAGGGTAATTTACAGTCTGATGGATATGATCTGGCAGCAGCGTTTTAAATTCATTTCGTCTAACTAAATTTTATTTGTATTCCTTCCCAAATAAATGCCTTTCATCACTAAAACTCACCTTCTTCTAGTCTTTAGCAGTCCAGGGTCGGTATGTTTGTCCTACGCTAAACGTTTTTTCACTATTTTCTGAGTAAGAAACTGCTTTTTTCTTGGTCATGATGCCTTACAGTTAAGTTCCAGAACTATTTTTTGTACAGTTGAGGTACTCATTTCAACAGCATAATCCAATAAATACCTTTGAATGTCTGTGCTTGCCTTATTTTAATTTATTTTGCTATTTCTTATTATTATTTTATCAGTTCTTGAAGTAATTTGCCGTCTGAGATTATGTTTTCCCTTTCTTTTTACAGACGATGACCAGGAATCTTAATTTTTTTTTTTAAATTCTTGAAACGCTTAAATTTCCGACACCATCCACCGTAGTTATATCTCTCACAGACATAAAACGTGTTTATTAAGAGCGATTGCTTAAGAAAGCTTCCTCAGAGTAATATCGATCTCTGAACACGCAAAAGCCACTCATGTTACGTGGAACGTAAAATTATAACCACCACCTACCACATTGAAAGGCTCACAACTGAACAACTAATATACTAAAACCAATCAAACGAGTAAATTATAGCCGATGAAGATCCGCCACATTACTTCTGAGCAGGTATAAGCCCTTTGACGTGGTTCGGAACATAACTGGTAATCCCTTACCAACTCAGACAAGAAAAATTGTTTGTCCCAATTAATTCGAACAGTATAGTATGCTACAAAAATTTAATTAAAATTTAAAATAATATGAACCAATCTTTATAAGTACTAAAAAGATTCGCCACAGTACGAATTTTATAATTTTGATAAATAATATTTTCATACTAAAGTAATTTTCTTTCTATATGTAGAAAAAGATTTTCGTGATACTGTAAAATATTTATATATACATAAATTATTGATTGTAAAAATGTATCTTAAAAAGTTAACTGAATGGAAAATATGAAGCTTGCAATCGACGCAAGAAGTCGTGCTGTTAAACTATTACCTGTGCATTTACTCTGTCAGAAGTGAGTAGTATTTGAGATTGGAAAAGAAAGTGAAAGTTTGGAAAAAAAAGAACAAGACGAAGCTAATGGCGTTGATTGAATTGAACACTTTGGGTCAGAGGCAAGATATTAGAGCTACATGATACATGGAAATTACAATTTTATTGTTTGAGCAATGAGTATGAACAGTTGTATAATTTGTACGTTGTATGAATATGTGTATCCTATTTCTTTTAAGCAATTTTATTGCTTTCACTTTTGCGGTTGTTTAATGATTTTTCAAATTAAATATCGCATAAGATAAAAGAGTCTCACTAGAAATATTACTAATAGGTTACAATATGTTATAAATATGTTGTAGTATTATATCATCTAACAATAATTTGTTTGAATATGTCATCTAATGTCTGATCTTTTTATACTCGAGGAAAATATTTTACATTTAGTTTTAGTTGTTCTTTTAATGAATGTAATAAAAATGCTAAGAAATAATATTTTTTTTTTTGATTATACAAGATTAGATACTTTGAATATGTTATATTCATATCTATGTTTACGAATTAATTTTATAAATAAACGTAAATAAATAACGCTATAAAAATGAGTAAAGTTCCAAAGCAGGTGTCACGTATATAGTTTTATTTAATGTATTCGCAGCAGAAAAAAAGATGCAGTGCAATTCTGTATTCGGGGAAATTAAATAATAGTTTTCTTCTTTATACATTCTAGTAACACATGTCCTTTAATGGTCGGAAGAAATATTTCCCTGTGGTCCTTCTTGTGTTGACCGCTGCATTTTCATTCAGATTGCAATCTGTCACAAAAGAAACTCGAGGCTACACTAAAAAATAAGCCGATATTAAACTCATTGCAGCATTTCTTGCTGACAAAATCCTTACTTAACTGCCCCTGCCCCTATATCCCCAAGAAGATCATATTTACATATCCAGCGGTCTTGTTAAGGTATCCGAGTACGTTCGGAAACGAGATTTTGCAAAAGCGTATAAATGGATAATATTCATGATATTTAGAGTCACTTAGATAAGAAAATGTATATAAAATTGTAATAAGAACAGTATTGCAATAAAAACATTTTTAAAGTACAATATTTTGACAAAAAATGAACATAGAATGACCCATTTTCAAAATATTCTCCTTTTGTGAAAAAGGCTTCTATTACAATAATATTTTGCCTGTATATAGCTCAGACCTCTGTACAGAGGCTCAGCTAGAATGTTTGACATAAATAAACTAAATTTTAAGAAAAAAACGCCGTTAATTATTTCAATTGGTGGTAACTCTAAAAATAATGTGAAGTTTCCAAAAAAGAATTCAGACTCTCTGGAGAAGTCTTTACTTTTTAGAAGCAAAATATTATTATTTTAGAAGCATTTTTTATAAAAGCGACCCACTCACTGACTGACTAATCACGATATCCGGAACTATTAAACCTACAGATTGGAAATTTGGTAGGTAGGTACCCTTCATGGAGTAGACATCAGCTAAGGACGGATTTTGCAAAGATCAAACCCCAAGGGGCGTCAAGGGGGTTTAAAGGGCGTTATAGATAATTATTTCCATTATTAAACTATTAGATGTACAGTCTTGAAAAAAACTTAGTACACAGATTTCTTTCATAAAGTAGATTCCCTACCTAATGAATTTTAAGAAAATCGACCTCCAAGGGGCGTTGAGGGCGCTTAAGGGACGTGATGCGTAATTATTTCCATTTTTAAACTATTAAGTGTACACTCATGAAATTTGGTTATCGGATTCTCCTTTCATAGAGTTGAGATCCGCTACAAAATGGGTTTTCTCAAAATCGACTCCCAAGTGGCGTTGTGGAGAATTAAGGGGCATATAGGCAATTAACTACTTTTTTAAACTATTAGACGTAAAATCTTGAAATTGAGTAACCAGACTCCATTCATTGAGTAGAGATCCGCTATATGATGGGTTTTGTGAAAATCGCTTCCTAAGTGGCGTTGCGGGGGCTGAAATGGCGTTCATTCCTAAACTATTACACGTGCAGTCTTAAAATTTGGTAAGCGGATTCCTTTCATGATGTAGAGATCCAGTACAAAATGGTTTGGGGGAAAATTGATCCCCAAGCGTCACTGAGGGGATTAAGGGGCGTATTAGACAAATATTTTCGCTTTTCAGCTAATAGACTCACCTGCTTGAAAATTAGAAGGTGCGTTCCGTTCATCGAATAGAGTCTCTTTTACAAAGAGTTTTGCGAAAACGAACCCCCAAAGGAATGGGGTTGCGAGGGATTAAGGCGTGTTATAGAAAAATTCCTGATTTTGAATTTAACTCATTTACTTGAAATTTGTTGAGCACGTTTTTTATAGTTGAATAGAGTTCCACTAAGAATGGATTTTACGGAAAACAACTCCAGGGTGAAGCGAGGAGAGTTATTGCGCCGCATTGATAGACATTCTCGTTTTCGAACTGCTAAGACTGTAATAATAAAATTTGGTTTGCATGCTTCTTTTGTTGAATTGTAATCCGTTAAGAATGCTCTCAAAGAAGTATTGATGATAAAAATTCCGTTTTTGCTGTTAGATTTAGAATTGAAATTTAGCATGCATATTTATTTTATGGAGTAGAGATCCACTTGATTATTAGGTTAAGTGAGCTCAAAAGAAATTTCTACTTCTATTTTAGATATAAGTAGAAAGTAGATATTATAATTTATGTTTTTTTATATCAAGAAGCGAGAGTTACAGCTATAAATATATTTTTCAATGAAATTCTTAATGCTATATATCAATAGTTCATATATATATGTAAACATTATACATTTATACAACATCGTGAAATACCCAGTGAAGCGGGCGGGTAACGGCTAGTATATTATAATACAAATAACACTAAATATCACGAAAATTATCCATTTATACTCTTTTATTAAATTAGGTTCCGAACATAGTCGGATAACTTAAGAGTACTTGATGTGTCTTTCATTTCTTAGAAAAATGTCTCTTTCACGTGATTTTAATCTTTTTAGAAGATAATACACATCACGTATGTTATATCACGTCTCATGTCTCACCATGGAGGATAGAGTTCACTCAGCAAATAAATATAATACGTATAGAAATAGTTCTTTTAAAATTACTCGTACTTGGATTATTTTATAAAACATTTAAGGCTCCTGCTTAGGTTTCTAAAGCAGTTGCATATTTTTTTTTCATTATACAGATTACAGGAAAGCAAAACCGGAAATATCACAAAAATACACAGAGAATTTGATGAACTTATAACATTTCAAACATTACAAATGATTAAAAATCAATTTATAATATTCTCTATTTGCAGAACGCGTTAATTTGTTATAGTTTTCGAAATAGTGCCAGCAAACGTTGGATTGAACGTTGGTTATATTAACATATTTTCGGTTTAGAAGTTCTAATAGATTCACTATTATTTGATGATTATTAATAGATGTGTGTATTAAATTCAGAATTATATTCCTGATCGTCATACTGTAAAATACACTGCTGGACAATTGCTAAAGACGCATAACACTATCATCCATAGCAACCACAAAATGAAATGAAGAAAAATGTGGAAAATTAGAATAAGTGCGGGATATTAGTAAGAAGACGTATGAGTATATGCAAATTTTTTTCCACGTCTGTTCATCACGTGATAGCGTTCATAAGAGCTTTAAAGGTTTTGACGCGTGTGGACAGTTGTTGTTTCAAGTCAGAGTTTTACAGGAAAGATTTAATAGACGAAATTAAAATTTTTGGCATGTCTTCCCGACATCACATAGATGATTTTATGCGTGGCCGAATTATTGGAAAGATCGAAGGGCGAAAAATAACAGATGTTGCCAGGGAGTTCGACATCGCTCACAGCGTTCTTTCACGGCTGTGGAAGTCATTTAAAACTACTGGAATGTGTAGTAGACGGCACGGGGGAGGTCGTGTTAGAAGTGCGACGCCTGCAGAAGACAGATATATCGTTCTATCAGCAAAAAAAACAGGCGCACCACAGCTCAGCAGGTGGCAAATCAGTTTCTTGCTGCCTCAGGAAAGCAAATCTCACGAAAAACTGTTGTCAGACGTTTGAGGGGAGGAGGACTATACGCCCGCAGACCTGTTGTGTGTGTTTCCCATTGACCAGAGAGCACCGTACTGCCCATCTGCAAAGGTATCGTGAGCATCACAATTGGACTGAACTGGACTGGGCATGGCGTACTATTCTCAGATGAGAGTAGGTTTAGTCTGTCATCGGATTGTAGACGCCAACTGATCTGGCGCGAGAGTAGTAGTGCTTATCGTCCAGAAAATATCCAGGAAAAGCACCGATATCCGACATGCAGTATCATGGTGTGGGCCGGCATCATGATCAATGGCCGCACGCGCCTACATGTGGTTGCGAATGGGATTATGACGGGCCAACGATACATTGATGAAGTTCTACTTCCTCATGTTCGTCTTTTCCGTGGTGCTGTCGGTGATAAATTTGATTTATGGACGACAACGCAACATGTCATCGAACACTCGCTGTTCAGGATTATCTAGACAGCGAGAGTATTTAACGTCTCGTATGGCCAGCGCGTTCTCCAGATCTAAACCCCATTGAAAATGTGTGGGATGATTTGTGGAGGCAAGTTGCTGGTCAAAACTATCCTCCGACAAACAAGAACACCCTCATCCGTGCACTCACAGAGGAATGGGATAAATTGCCACAACAGCTGCTGGATAATGTTGTGCGAAGTATGGTACGACGTGTGGAATGTTGCATCACACTCCACGGTGGACATATCCCGTACTGACACACCTTTCTTTAAGGTGCCTGCTGACTTTTAGATGCATTGTTCCACTTCTCCATACGCAGATCAAATGAACATTTTTTTTTTCTTTCAGATGTTTCACAGCTTTTGTACTTTCCAGAACTATAAATATTCTTTATTCTAATGTCTGAACAGTGTGACAACTATATTTTATCCTACTAGGCCTCATGTCTCGCTTAATGTTATGCAGCGTAGCAATTTGTGATCCGTCCTTAGCAATTGTCCAGCAGCGTAGTATAGAAGCTTTGACAGTGAACGTATTGCCATTACAAAAATGTAGTATTTGTCCTTTGAAAAATTATATAAAATAAGTAAAGATTCAAAATTAAAGAGAAATAATAATAGGAACAAGTGAGGTAAGCAAATGTTCTTCAAAAAGTGAAAAATTTTTAGCATTTTAAGTTACTTTTGTTCTAGTAGAGTAAGAGACAAAGTTTTAAGTATTTTTATATAAAGATATATTAATTGGTCAAGTTGAATTGCGCAAAAACTGTTTGTTCATAAACTTATATGCAAACGTTCGTTATTCCATTCTTTGATTTACAAAAGGAATAAATAAAAATAATGTTCATTAAAATGTTACCTCAGAAAAGGTAATAAAATATCAAATTCTAATTATTGCTGAAAAATATTTTTTCTACAGAAATTAAAAAACAAAACTGTTATAAACGTACACTGATGAGGAAAAAATTACAACACCAAGAAAGACGTAGTAGATTAGCAAAATTTGTTATATGTTTATTCATCTGAACGATGGCATCGATTCAAACTTCGTGTTTAACTGTGGAGCTAGTGGCGCCTTTCAGAACTTGGTGTTCTGGGTTGCTTTAAATTCGTACTTTAAATTTATTGTGCATGTTTTGTCTGTAAAATTGAACGAATTGAGTTAGCGTTAGTCAATAATGCCTTTAAAAAGACGAAGAAGCCATTATCAACAGCTCATCAAGTTTGAACGAGGTCTTGTAATAGGGCTACAAGAAAGGTGGGTTTTCTTTCCGCGATATTGCAGAAAGACTTGGCCGGAATTTATCCACTGTGCATGGTTGTTATGAGCAGTGATCAAAGGATGGTACTGCCTCAATTTAGTACGTGGCACTACTGAGAGTGAAGACCCAAGTATTCGACGTATGGTTGTGGCGCAACGTACTGCTATGGGGCAGAAATTCGAACTGTGTGCAGTTATTAGCAATTGTTAGAAATCGGTTACTTCAAGGACAATTCCGAGCCAGGCGCCCTGTATTACACTAACTCCAAACCATTGCCGTTTGCGACGCCAGTAGTATCTAGCCAGAGTTAATTGGAATGCGTAGTGGAGATTTGTTGCATTTTCTGATGAAAACGGGTTCTGCCTCGGAGCTGTGATGGTCGCGTGTCTGTCAGAAGGAGGCCAGGAGAACACCTGCAAACAAACTGTCTGCGACCTAAACACACTGGACCTACACCTGGAGTCATGGTCTGGTGAGCAATTTTTTGTGACCACAGGAGGACTGTGGTGGTCATCCCAAAAACACGGACTGCTAATTCAACCTATAATACCGTCATTCACGAACAGCCTTTAAGGGGGAGTTTTACAACAGGATAACGTTCACCTTTACACCGCTGTCAATACAACGTGCTCTACAGAGTGTTGACATGTTACGTTGGCATGCGATATCACAAGATATGTCTCCAAATAAGCACGTATGGGATATTAGTGAATTTATTACTGCAGAATCATCCCTAGCCAGCAATGACCGTCCCAGTATTGACACAACAAGTACAAGCATACCACTCCACAAGCATACTCCATGCCACAAAGTGACATTCGGCACTATATGACACAATGCATGTAGGTTTCCATTCAAAATTCTGGAGGTTACGCCGACTATTATTGCAACATCATTTTACATTTGAAATGCAATTTCTTGATTTTAAATTAACATGTGATTTGGAAAATTTAATCAATTGAACATTATATCTATTCAATAGCATTGCCCGAATTCCTTTACACCACAATATTTTTTTGGGTAATGGGATGTTTTTCCCGTCAGTGTATTATTTGTTAAATAGGATTTTCGTTTTGAAATTTGAATATAAACATTTTGTCTATTTTTTAGTTTGAAATAGTCTTAAAATACAGTGCTGTTTGTAAAAAAATCCAACACCATGAAGAAATAATCAGAATTAAATGAAATTTACAGCAAACATCAATTATAGGATGTTACTTAAAATAGTAAATTTTTAGAGCCACCACGCATGCGTGGCGTGCGCAGTGCCCTCTGAACTGATGCTGAAAGCGAATAAATAGATGGCTGTAGTGGGACTTTGAAAATAGTTTAATGATTATTTGTTAGAGGTAAACGTTTAATGAGCCGTAAGTATGCCTCCACGACGAAATAAGAAGGAATTCCAACCACTTACGTAGTTAGAACGGGGGAGGATTATCGGCCCTCGAGAAGGACGATTTTCCTGTCGCGCAATAGGAGCTCGTGTGCATCGAAACAGTTCCCCAGTGATGCGAGTTTGGAAGCAGGGGGCCGACGAGCACCGAACAAGGTTGACGCAGATTTTCATCCCTTCAGTGCGTTGATAAAGGAGTACCAAGCTTGCTTGTGAACTTAACACTGGGGTTTCGCGTCAGAATGGCACCTGGCCGGAACATCTGCTCAGGCACCTCAGGGCCAAAGGTCACTTATACTGAGTTGAGCATAGTAGGCATAGGCCCTCATAGGATGTTGCGCTACTGAGTTAAGTTGAGTTAATTATAAATTTTGCATGATTCTTCAAGGTGTATTAACTAAAGAATAAATGTATGTTTCCATTCAAAATATATATGTACAGGACCAACAAAACTTAAACAAAATATATATATATATATATATACTTTGTAACTTCTATTCAAGCAATAAATACACCGTAATGGGAAAACAATATCGAGTAAAAAGTAATATTGCCAGTGCGTTACAAGATGAAATGCTAAATATACTTGAATTTTAAGTGATGTATTGTTAAATAATCTGATGCATTTATAACACAATTTTTTAAGTGCAAGGGGCTACAGGAGATCTTTATTATTTATATAATTGATTGTAAATTATGATAAAAGTATAGCAAATATTTCTTATAAAATTATTCCGATAAAACTGTCGGCTTGGTGAATTGGGGGTAACATGCCCATCTTGTAAACCCAAAGTTACGTGTTTGATCCCGGCTAAAGTCATTTGATTTTATGGATGTGATAATCCTAGGCAAGCCTGTTATATGTTTATGTGGCATATAAAATATCACATAAATATCAATTTAACTCTGGTACTCTCGGCAAAATTATATCCCAATAATATATTTAGCAGTCGACGAAGGTTTGAATTTTAAATAAAATTGAGCTTCAAAAATCTGGTACCATGAGTTGGCACTGCAGAGTGACACTAATGAAATGACTCTCACACTTAGGGAATTACCGTATCTTCAAAGGATTAGCTGACAAAATGTAGCCCATTTGAAGAAAAATAGATAAATATATTTAGAGAGTTCTTTTGTTCATTTTTGTATTTAAAGTAACATTTTTGGAAATAAAAAACACTGCATTACTCGAGATGACAGTGGGTTTATTTAAAATTCCACATTGTATTTAAGGTAATAGTTGAATAATTCTTCAAGCAAAGAACATCGAAAAAAACTTATGTTAGCAAAAAGATTTAACTCTATTTTAGAAAAAAAATATAAAGCCATTTTAATAATTAACGATACAATGATCAAGAAATGTTAAAACAACCTTTGTTTTATAGTGAAAAAGAATATATTATTTTGTTGAAATATGAAAGAAAATATTAATAATGATCGAATATATAATTCTGATGAATAAGAGTTTCAATGGCTATTTTTCAACATTTTATTTTTTATCATACTAAATATGTGTGATTACTATACTATTTCCTATTATATTAATCATACTAATTATTTTTACAGAAAAAATTACTGTTGTGAGGTTATTTTTCCTAACAATGATCCCGTATAATCATTACCGTTTTAGGTATCCAGTGTTCATTCTAATTTTCTCTTGTTAAAATGATTTATTTGACTAATAATCTACTTATTTAAGTAATGCCTGCAAAAGGTTTTTTTTATACTTCTCAAATTAAAACACTAGTCATAATGAACATATTAAGATTAAATGTAAAATTTCAATTTAAATGATTTATTTTGAAAATGAAGAAGTTGTGTTTACAAAAGCGCATTGAGATTATTGTTATTTTTTTAAAATTTACAAATATTGTTTCTAGATTAAGTACATCTCTCATAAAATGAGGGATGTTCAACAATATTAAATCAATTAGTACACGTAAAAGAAAATACATTTTCTTTGAAAAGTTAATTTTATACCATGTATACATATATAAACAAGGTTGTAACATATACTGTTTTCAATATCATATAAGTGCATTTATTTAATTGTTTTCTGTTTAAGTTTACCTGTTATACAAAACTATGATTTACTTTATTATTTTCGTACTATAGATGAGAAATCTCTTGCATTGATATTAAAATTCTATTATAATGTGTTGCATTGTACTCTACAACAAATATTAAAAAAAATTAGCAACAATAAATGCTTTATTAACCCCTTAACTGCCGATCAAAAAAGTTACACGTTTATCTCCCTATTGCCCTCGCTTTTCACATAGGCGCTCCTATGCAGTATGGGGAAGGGGGAGAAAAGGCTCAGAGAAGCAAATTTTTCTCTGAAATAAGTTAATCCTTTGCAAAATCTGTGAAGCTCATTTAATGCATTCCAAAGCCCACGGAATAGTTTTACTGATACAAGCGCAAAGAAAGGGGTCACATTTCGGAAATACATATATATACGTCGAGGGCACTTAACGCACCGGTTCAGGGAGACGAATATATACGACTGTCGCAAATAAGATGTTAATATATCATTAAATTTTTTTATAAAATATAGATAAATACCCATTTATGTAAAAAAAATCATAAAGGAATAATGTTTGAATTTTTAATAAAGCTTTAAATTAAACAAAGAATGTAATCAGAACATATAAAACAATAGCATAAACTTTCCAGTATATTTTTGATCTACAAAATTTAGTTATGTATTTGGAGAACTGAAAATGCTTTATTAAATTCCGCGTTTGATAAATAATTGAAATGCTCTATTAAAATGAAATTGTTATAACCTCTTCAATAATTAAAACTTATTTTTAGTATAAACCAAAGATACCTATAGTAATAAATGCTTGAAAAAATTTTTGTTCATATTGTTGGACGAAAATAAAAAAAATAGAATTTAAGTGCTATTTGAATGCATTTGTAAACGATTTTCCTTTCTTATTTTTTCCTGTTTGATATAAAAAAAATAATAACTTATATATATATATATATATATATAATAAGAGATGTATTCAAATAAGAAATTTAAGAAAACAAGAGAGAAACATAAAATTAGAAATAAAGAAAGCGAAAATAAAAAAAAGGAGAAGTTAAAATAAATGAAAATATTTGTTGATTGTACTTTAGATGATACTGAAAATTTTGTTTACAAATAATTTCATGTTGTCCTTTTCTGTAAAGATAGTTCATCTAAAATAGCTATAAAAACAAGATACCGTGATCCATGAATCTATGGGGAAAGAAAAGAATCACTACGAAAGAGCTTTTTATACTTGTAAGAAGCAACCAAGAAAGAAAGTTTTGGCAATTCTTTCTTTTGCTTTTTTCTCCCGCACATTATAAAGATGAGAATACGGTTTGTAGTACCTTGAGGAAAGGAAATCTTTTTTTATCTTATGGGAGATATTTTCTTTACTTTGCGTGTGTGAGTGAATTTTATTTGTTGAAAGAAATAGCGTTAGCGCAAAAATATTTTTCCAGGTTATAGTATGGAATTACTTCTATTGATTGTGTACGATGGGATATCAGTAATATGAAAAAAAACTTCTTTATCTATAGAGAGAAAAGTAGATATCTTGTCCCCTATTTAATGCATTGACGTCGCATTTTAGATTGCATTTTCTATGATGAAAATAAGTTAATTTGCGTACAGATATATATATATCCTTCCTTTGTAAGACTTTGAAAGGGCCATCATATAAGTGGACGACGTATATGTGTTGTGTCCTGATGTGTGTGTGTGTGTGTGTGTGTGTGTGTGTGTGTGTGTGTGTGTGTGTGTGTGTGTGTGTGTGTGTGTGAGTGTGTGTGTGTGTGTGTGTGTGTGAGAGAGAGAGAGAGAGAGAGACAACAAGGAGTCCAAGACATTTGTCTTTCTTCAGATTTATTTAAACTTAACAAAAAATTAATTAAAAAAAAGGTAGCTATTCTACAATTGGATTTCCATGATTTGTCGACGGTGACGCCTGCTCGCGTACCTCAGTCTTTTTCTGCTCTTTCTCAATAGTCAAAAGTTTTTGTTTCGATTAGCTGCGCGCGAAGACTGCGTGCTTTGCTAGATGACGATTGGATTCCACAACTATATATATATATATATATATATATATATATATATATATATATATATATATATACATATACATATATATATATCATATAAATTATATACATATATATACATATATATATACATATATATATATATATATATATATATTATATATCAATAAATTTAGATATTATATCCATTACACATTCAATAGATTTTTCTCAGTGTTATTAACATAAATGGGAAAGGTTGGCAGGTCACAAAACATGTTCAACCCACTTTTATATTAATTATTTTATATATAAGGTGTCATAAGTCAGCAATGTTTGTAATACTGTATAGCATCATTTTCATATATATTCTTAACCCTATTATAATTTTAATTTCTCATATGTCCTTCTATGCCTGGTTTCTTACAATCTCATTATGTTTCGGTTTTGTTTGATTAATGTTTATATCTCATTAATAGGGACTCTGCCCTATATATATATATATATATATATATATATATATATATATATATATATATATATATATATATATATATGACATGTTTTAAGTAAGAATCAGACTTCGTTTTAAAAAGGATCTTTATTTGATGAAGTCAACACAAGCTCTGACGCTGAGAGGGAGAGAGAAAAAGAACGCCAAAGTCAAATCTAAGTGTTTTACCACTTGAGCCAGATGTGAGAAGTACCTCTGATTTTATGAGTGTACTTGAAAGTTAATGCTGCATATAGGACTATTATATCTAACGATCTGGAATTATACATGTTTATGCCATATGTTCGAAATAAATAAATGGGTGATTAGTTTGATACTTGAAGTTCAAATGAAAAATGAGTTAAGTGCTAGATATATGAAATTTAATTTTTTATCTAATTTATATATTCTCACATATATATATAGAGAGAGAGAGAGAATTTTTATCTCATTTGATAAATACCGAATTCGTTCATGTAATTTTACTCAGTTACCTATGTTATCTATGCTAGGGGAAGAGTTACCTAGTTTCCATTGCACAAATTATACAACTGTTCATAATCATTTCTTAAATTGTAAAACTGTAATTTACATATATTATGTTGCTCTTTTTGTTTATTACTTGTTATTTTTTCTCAAAATTTATACTTCTCGTTCCTTTTCAGTTAATTTCATCACTAAAACTGCATCATCCAACATGACATTGGTAATGTTCTCAGATATTAATAAACCTGCAGTTCTTGCATCATTCTGGAAAGTTGAGTACGTAGTTCCGTTGATTGTCCATATGAGACAAAACATTGCTTCTCAAGTAACGATTCCAGTCCAACCAATCATTGGGATATTTTCTGCAAGAACTTGCACCAATGTACTATCGCAACCACATTAATGACACTACTTGAAACGAAGCACTTGATTCCCAATTCAGCTCATACGACACATATGTAATATGAGTTTCCAACTTGGCGAGTTATCTTGAACATTGACATTGTTACGATGGTACGCAATAAATTTATCCCATTATCACGAAAAACTTTATTTTATGTATAGAAAAATATTTTTCTATGCCAGATATTTTTATTTTCTTATAAAAGGGAATACATTACCATTGCTGCAAGTATAATAACTAAAAATTTGTTACAATTTTAATTACTATCTTTATAATGCTAAGTCAGACATAGGAACCTGAAATTATTTTTACATTACTTTTATTCTGAATTTTGAAGAAAGAATAATAACTTTATTTTTAAAATAACTTAGAGAATAACATCTGTCAATATGTTAAAACACATTTAATCCGTTCTACTTTAACACTGCATTTGTATTCAGTATTCATTACGTTTCTGAAATTATACAATTTATTTTTAAAATAATTTTTTATGTAAAATTTCAATTTTTTATTTTGACTGAATCTTTTGGCGCATCTTCAGAAGTTTAAAAATGATATATCTTTGGCTAAATTTCGACGAATATATCTAAATCTTATGAAACATAGCAAAATGCTGCTTTTAATTTGCAAATTCTATTATGTATATAAGGGATCGTCAACCCTTTTGCTGTGGCGTGCCTAACCAATGCACCAATATGAATCAGAGTGTTACACAGTAGGTCCTTTTTAAGGAATTCAATTCCCGTGATAATACATGAAGAGTTAGAGAATAAAAGTCAATAATATAGATTTCCAATATTATAATGTATTAAATTTGTATCATCTAAAGATATTTCTTAACATAAAAATAAACAACATAACATATCACTAGTTATTCAATAAACTTTTTTAAAAAAAAATAAATTGTACGTGTATTATGAAGAAATAGACAACACGTAAAGTATAACTATTTCTCTTCATTATAATTACATAAAAATTTAAATAAAAATTTTAATGCTAACCAGCTGACATAATACTTGCACCGCTCTTGTTTAAGGTATCCGACTACGTTCGGAACCGTGATTTTGCAAAAGCATATAAATGAATAATATTTATGATACTTAGTGCCACTTAGATTAGAAAATGTATATAAAATTGTTTTAAGAATAGTATTACAGTAAAAAAATTATTTAAGAACAATATTTTGACAAAAAATGAACATAGAATGACATATTTTCAAAATGTTCTTTTTTTATAGAAAATGCTTCTATTATAATAATATTTGGCCTGTGTATAGCTTAGACCTCTCTTCAGAGGCTCAACTAGAATTTTTGAAATATATAACTTAGAAGCGGGTTTATCGATGTTTTACAACAACAGAGGAGAGAAATGTTAAGAAAATAATGCTTATAATTATTTCAATGGAATGTCACACTTAAAATAATAAGATTTTTTTAACATTCATAGTTGAGCATCTGTACAGAGGTGTGAGCTCTATACAGGCAAAATATTATTATAATGGAAGTAATTTTCACAAAAGGAGAACATTTTGATTAAAGGTTATTCTAAGTTGATAATAAAAAAAAATGTATTTAAATAATTTTTTTTGTCAAAATGTCCTTAAAACAATTTTGTACATGTATTTTAATCTGACACTAAATATCATGAAAATTAACCATTTATGCGCTTTTTTAAAATCACGGTTCTGAACGTAGTCGGATACTTTAATATCGCAAAATCAGGAGTGTAATTTCTAACTTTCAAGTAATTTCTAACTTTTTACACACGATTCTGAGCATTCAGTTTTTAAGCAATGAGGAATTGAAATATTTTTCATCTGAGGAAAGATTTTTTACATAGATATGTAGAATCAAAATCAAAAAACAGAGAACACGCAATTTACTCTCTTCAGCAATGGCAATCGCAATAATTTACAAAATATAACTAATAAAATACACATTAACACATTTTTCTTACAGTTATCTTTCAGATATTTTCGCGATTTCATAAATGTCCATAATTCTGAAGATGTCTGTCAAATAAGGTCCATTACAATTTTACTCGTATCAACTTCCGTCCACTTAAAAATTAACAAATTTATTGAGTAGTGCAGGGTGCCGCTGAGAATTGTAGCGCGTCCCAGATGTGTCACGCATGCCATAGGTTGCAGATCCCTGTGGTACATTTTTCCAACAAACATGTTATTAATTACTGTTTTTAACATGTATCAGTACCCCAGTTCATACAATTCTTACAATATAACGTGTTAATACAATATATTACGTTTCTTTTACCAAAACCTCTAACAATCATAATACACACTTTATAAGATTATACAACACATTTTTTAAGTAACAAAAACGTAAACAATATCTGAAGATGACCGATGAGCCTAAGTAATATTCATATTAATATATTTATGAATTAAGTAACTTCATTAAAAGTGATCTTTGGCTTCGGAAAGCTAATATAATTTTTCTTTCTTTGTTATATCTGACATTTATTTCAATTTATCATGGATGATGTAATTATGTAAGAATTTTTAGTCCGGGGTTCATTTGTTATATCTCAAATGGCATCCTGTTAATGATCTTGTAGTTCGAAAGCTCAATGCATTAGTGACCCGAACTAAAAGACATTCTTCAATGTCACTCGAAGATGCCGATTCATCTATAAGACGTGTTTTTGCTACAAATAAGCAAGTTTCATAAAAAAATGTTGGAATATTTTCTGTATTGCAGAGCAGAAAACTGTGTGGACAAAAAAATATAGTTCTTTCTTTTTCCTTCATTTTAAGTCACATTTATCAATTTTATAAAATGAATAAATAAAATGAACTTTGAATATGATTATTCTGGAAGTTATAACAATTTTCTGGAGAATAACAAAGCAACAAACTGTAAGAGTATATTTTAATTTATAATGGAATTATATATATATATATATATATATATATATAACCACTTACCGATTTTTTTTTATTTCTGGATTATGGATAAAAAAAATATCAAATTTTGTGTGGACATTTTTAATTATTCATATGTTTTAAACATAATTAGCACCACTCGCATAAAAAATTCCCTAAAAATTACAGTAAAAAATATCTATTTAAATAAATAATTTACTTGTAAAGTAGTCTTTCTGTGTGGCAGAATTCATTAGTCTTTGGAAAAATTCCCACTATATACATAACTGTAAGTATAAAGCTTAGAAAACCTAGCCTTTATGGAGAATTACAAACTTTAATTACATATTTTGCATTTACATAAATGATTATGAAATTAATAATCAAACTTTGATAGTGTATGATAAATTCGAACAGTCTCTACTGCACATAATCCGACGTCACAATCTGGACAGTATAATCTTGTTTTTCTTCTTACCTTCTTCCCTTGACTGTTTCTCTGAGCAGCAAATAATACAATGCCGTGTTGGGTTAGCTTTCTTCTTTGCAGGGGGAATGTAGTCAACAAAGTGTCTATCAGACGATCGTGAAGTAGGGTGGTGGAGGGTGCTCAGCAGAAATACATCCTGTTTTTGCAGAAAATTCCTTCGATTCGAAAACATAAAAAGCCCATGTGAAATAATTCGGGGAAGACCCATTCCTCAGTGTAAATTTTCACAGGGCCTTAACTACAATCGGGATGGGACAGGATGATGCATTTCACCTGCCAGAAAAATGCAGTTGGGGGTTAAAAGCTTAGGTAGAGTCACATTCCTGTATCATTTAATTTCTTATACGTTAAGCTGGAGTTATTTGTCAATCCCTACTTTTTTATTCACACTCTCTCTATATTTATTTATTGATCGTCGTGGAATTTTCAATCGTTAATAAAATACATTTTAAAGCACTCCATTGAGCTGACATTTTATATGAATGATTATTTTGGATGACAAAACAATAATTTAATTATAATTAATAAAAATTAAGTTTTTACATCTAATTATTTAAAGAATTACGAATACATCCACGTTGGCATCATTTTTGGAGACTTAATGACCATTATGACTACGTGTGTCAAAACTTGAAAAAGTTTTTTTCTCACGTTTTAAAGTATTCAGTTGAACTGAAATGTTATATACACGATTGTTCAGGATGACATTACGATACTTTAATGATAATGAATAAAATTTAATTACCACTTAATGTTGCGATTCTGTTATATGTATATACATTATATTAATTGTAACTATTTAATAAAAAATAGCTAAAATAAATTTTTTCTTTGCTGATCTAAGTAGGAATTGACTTTAATTTTTTTATGTTACTTGTTCCAGATAATAAATAGAAGGGTCTATGAGGATACTGCATGGAGCTCTTAGACCTGCTAGGCTCTAATCTCCTATCGGGTATTAATGATACCAATACAAGATTTATATAAAAAGAGAGCAATGAGCAAGGTGAATGATTTCACCAACAAATGTGTGTTATGGAATATCGATTACAACAGAATGTGCTGCAAAAACCTCTGACTAATATTAGTTCATCGAAATAGAAAATATCGAGCAATGCAAACTGAAAAACTAAAAAAAAATGTTTTTAAAAAATAATCCCCCGAAAATATATGCTGCTGTTTAAAATGTCTGAAAGTATATTGCAGGTAAATTAAATTTTTTTCGATGTTATCTCATAAATTTACATTGCAATAATTCATAAATAAGTATTCTTCATTTAATAAAGACAAGAACCAACTATATAGGAGTACGTCTATTACATTTTTATGTTTTCAAGAGTATAATAAATTGGAATATTAGCTTTAAGTTAAAAAAAAGTAGTAATGTCAATTGTGCTGAATCAAAGTGTACTTAAATATATAGAACCACTTCATTCACAGTTTCAACTTGAGATTTTTAATCACGTTAAAATGTCAGGGGTGACAAGTGAAACGATGTTCAATAATTTAACTTATATACAGGGTCCATTTATGAATTTGAAACCATTTACGATTTACCTGGAAAGTATTTAAATTTTTTGCTGATTATCAGCAAATTTAAGGCCGTATCATAAGTACATTTTTCGTGTTTTTTAGCCCAAGCGTTTGCCCAATCTGGGGGTGAAAGGTTGCCGTAAGCAAATCGACATGTTTTAATGTCAGCCACAATCTTTCTCCACATTGAAACATTTTTTTTTATTCGCCGATTTTTCTGCTTCGAAAACCAACATCCAATATTATTTGTTTTATACCACTCAACTTTCTTTGACTGTCGAGAATAGATATGACGTTTGAAGATCAAGCATTTCTTGCGCTTGGATTTGCTGCCATTTGTGCAAGTAGATTCAAGAAATAAAAAAAATGGTACATGAAGTGGCTGCAACGAATAGTACTGTTGGCGTCAGGAAAGTTTCGAGGGGCGACCAGATCTCTCTCATTTTCATGGTAATCAGATATCTCTCATTTTCTTGGCAACCAGCTGGAAACCTAATTTTTTTTCAATCTTTTTGCGAAATATTGGTGTTTCGGATTCTACAAGTATATAAGCTTTTCAATCTCATCAATTAAAACGCTATTCATCATTTTGCTACATTTTATAAAAAACATCTCCGACGAGCAAGCACTTGACGAAGTCGAGGCTGCCATCTTGTTTTTGCGTAGGAGACGAAGAATCCCATTGACCAAAATTTGTAGCAATTTTAATTTATAACAACTTTTTGAGCTCAGTAGCAAGAAGTTGTTCGAAAGACATTGCTGTGGCAACTAAATAAAAATTGCACGAATTGGACGAAAAATTGCTCCAAATGTGTTAGTGTGATAAGGCCCTCATTCTCTAAGATGTAATGAAAAATTAATTTTTATAAAAAACTTTGGAACTATCTCTCTCTCTCAAGTGACCTTGTTCGTCTAGCGGTCAATGTAAGGGACTCGTGGCTGGCGTGTCATGAGTTCAAGCCTAGTACCTCTAAAGACCCACTGTGTAGGGTCCTTATCATTTGACGGTGGCTGAAAATTAAGTGGTAAGCCACCAAAGCCCTCGTGTAGCTGAACAGTACGACGTTAATATTCATTCACTCGCTCTTTCTCAGAAAATACTAAGTTATCTTATTACAATAAGTAATAAAACAAACGTATCCCTGTCCTCGCAATAATTCCATAAATAATAAATTATTTTACTCACAACAATAATTTATCGCACAAAGTAACACTATTGATTAATACTTAATTTAACGGTACACTTTAAATAAAAAATAATTCAATATAAGTTTTAAAAAAGTGATTCTATTGTTCTTGATCAATTTACGATACTCTATACTATTATTGTGATAAAATCTTTCATTTCTCGCCAGTGAGTAGATAAAGATTCAACAAAAATAACCCTGAAATTTGAAGAATAGTGAAGGAAAAACTTTCATAAAAAGAAAGAAAAAATTGATGACGATGCAATGAAGTCTATTTGCTGAATGCGAGACAAATCAATAAAATTTCACAGAAATTGAGAGATTCAGCAAATACAAAAGAGATGAAATGTCTCTAAGGTTCCAATCATAATGTTTGCTCAATAAAGGATGTTTTGTCTTGGTCTGAAGTTATAACAGAAAATAATTTCTAAAGAGTTATTGTGAGTCTTAGAGATTTCCAACCATTATATATTCAATTTTACATTATTTTCCCTAAAATTTATATTCTTTGTGTGGTTTTAATTAGTTTTTGAACGTTATTTTTCATTCAGTTTTTCTTGATTTACAAAAAGTATGAATGTTCTTCATTCAAATGAATTAACAATATTTTTTTCAAGTTATTCATCAAAAAAATTTCATCATTTTAATAAAATATATAATTTTAGTATTGTTTCGGTTAAATGGATGTTTGCTCCATACCATAGGTTCCTAGCCTTTTTTGAACTGGCGTTCCCTTTTCTATTGAATATTTCGATACCGCCCCCTCCCACTCTAAATAAATAAGAACGTAAATAATACATGGTGAAAACAACAATTAATTTTTAAAAAAAAGTCTTCTAAAACTAATAAAATATATTTTTAAGGTCCTTAATTTTTTAATTGAAAGCCTGAAATAGATATTGCCACGAATATTAATTTTATAATACATAGAATCAACGTAAGGTAAACAGTATTAAAGTTTACTTTTGTTAGTACGCAATTAGTGAGATTTCTTAGTCTATTTTAGACTATATTTGGTCAATCGGCCCATGCTCCTCCATACCATCTCAAAACCCCCTATTATACTTTGGGTCTTTTACTGCCCCCTGAAGGGCTTAAACACCCACAATGGGCGTTCGATCGCCCATGTTAAGAAACTATGCTGTGTAATAAGTAATTTTCTAATTTCTCCAAAAGTCTGCGTTGTAGTTTCAAACTTAACAAATGCGGGTGAATGGAAAAGTAACTAGAATTACGCAATTTTGACACATTTATCATATAAAATAATTTTATTTTTCATAAATGTAGTTAAACCGAATTAAAGAAAAAATCCGAAATAAATGTAAATTTCTATAATTATGCATCTGGTAAGTTAATAATTATTGACTTAAATGAATATTGTACAATATAACACTCCATCACTCATAAACTAAAACTTATTTGATTTTTTAGATACGAGATATTAAAATAATATATATATACGAGGGTGAGTCGGAAAGTAAGTTTCCCTTGTCGACTGTGGTCGAATATGCGTATAAAAATCCAAAAATAGAAAGGGACATTAAAATTAAGCTATAAATTTATTTTTGCACATAAGCACCAAGTGCATTGAGGCCTTTGTCATACTGCTTGATAAGCTTCAAAACGTCTTCCAGGGAAAATTCATGGCTTTACATTTTTTGAGCTCGTCCATGTCTGATTCCAAGATCTTCCGCTATTCCATTGATGGTGATAAGCTGGTTTGCTTTAATCATGTCATCTACCTACCTCAAAGGATCATCAACGATATTCTTGGATACAAGATAGCATCAGCTCAATAGGTCCCCTGACAACTGACCCTAACATACATGGAACAACCTGGAACAACTCGTGCGTTACCATGAGTATGGCAATGATTTTCTCTTTCGGATTGTGAGGAGGACTGAATCGTGGGTCCACCAATTCACTACCGAAGCGAAGGACACTTAAATGAATGGAGTGAAAAAACCCGTCATTACCTGCCCGAAAGAATTCAAAACAACTCTTTCTGCAGGTAAAGTACTCCTCACAGTTATCTGGGACACCCAGCGAGTTTTGCTTCTGGACTTTTTGTAGGATGGAGCCATCGATGCTACGTGATACTGTGACACCCTGCGGAAATTGAATGAGGCGTTTCATCGAAAAGCGCATATACTTACAGTATATTTACTACCAGAAGTAGATTTATATTTGCAGTATATACTAATAGAAGTGACATCAAAAAACTAAAAAAATTGAAAAAGTGTATTAGGCAACACACATAAATTGCATGAGATTTATACACTCACGGACAAAAAAGTTAGCGCACCAAGAAGGAGTCGTCAAAATGAAACGAAATTTTACATTCGTACTGAATACTTGGATATAAGTAAATGATTAGAAAATCAAAAACAAATGATCATTTATTTCAGAGAAAAAGGCAAAAGAACGGAGGTTTTAGTACCCTGTTGAATCCCCTCTAGAACGAATGAACGATGCGATACGATCGAGCATTGAGGCATACAAGTTCTGCTTGATGTCCTGAGACATTTCGTTCCATATTTGCTGTAACCTTGCCTCTAGTTTGGACAAATCCATGAGATGCCCAACTCGCCTTCCCAAATGATCCCAGATATGCTAAATTGGAGACAAATCTGGGTATCGGGCCGTCCAAGGAAGGGTAGTGACAGTGCGGAAACAGTTTTGTGATACCCTTTCTGTATGAGGCCAAGCACTGTCTTGTTAAAAAATGGCTCTTGGAAGCCGTTGCATGAGTGGCAACATATGTGGTAGCAAGGTGTCATGGACATACTGCTGGACTGCCATGGTGCCACGGATCAATATTAAGGGCGACCGTGTATTGTAGGCAATGTCAATCCTTACCAACACACCAGTAATGTGAGCGGTGTGTCGCTGTAAAACAAAGGCAAGATTTATGCCTTCAACACGGGGTCTCCACACACGAACACGATTATCACCACTGCTGAGATTGAATCTGGAATCTTCGCTAAAGACGACCTGGTTCCATTTTTGCTGCAGTCCAGTTTCCTTGTGCGCGGCACCACTCTAAACGGAGGCGTCGATTGGCGGGCGTCAAGAGCAGCACACCTAATGGCCACCGCTATCCCAAATGTTCTTCAGCCAGGTGCCTTCCTATGGTTCGAGAAGAAACAGGAAGCCCAAGTGAGATGCTACCTATGCCAGGATGGCAGCTGATGAATCATTTGGCTGTACACGTGCATTTCTTACGTTGTGGCGATATTATCGACGACTGGTCTGTCAAGGGCGTCCTGAGCCTGGTCTTCGAGTATATGACATCTCTCGGATCCAGTGGTCCCACCACCTCATCACAACACAATCACAGCTGCATAATTGACGAGCTACTCTCCAAGCTTCCATCATGCCAATGATTCTCCCCCTTTCAAACTGCGACAGCTGCCCATATTGTATTCTAAAACAACGTAATGGCTTGTTTACCAGAGCTCTTACTTTGTAAGCGATTCAACACACTCAAAGAAGATTTGGTTACCTGCTTTATACTCCCCTGAAAACGACGTTAAACGCCCTCTACCGGCTCTACCTAATGCACAATAATGCTGTGTTTCTAATCATTTGCATATCTGTCCGACATACTTTCATGCGAAATTTCGTTACGATCCCACAGTTATTTCTTGGTGCGGTTATGTTTTTTGTCCATGAGTGTATATAGAGCAGTTATTCTAGATTTTACACCTTCTAATTTCCCTTTCATGCTGCTACTATTTTGCCATATGCCTGCCATTTACAATTCATATCTAATTCAAGCTCAATTGACCTTTTCAAGAGTCTTTGTTAGTTCTAGCTGGTTCGATAGCCCAGCTGTTATGGTCACGCGCACTCATAGTCAAAGTGTCATGAGTTCGAATCCTGTTGGGATTGAAGAAGACCCGCCGTGTTGATGAGGACTATGAACAGTTTTTATAATGTTCGTAAAGTTTTCAAACGTTATTAAAAATATTTAACAAAATATTTGCATATTAAATAGCAATCAATTTGAATTTCACTTATGTTCAGTAAGACTCACATATTATTTGTTGTTCTAAGTAAAATTCTTTATGTTTATTTTAAGAAAAACTGCATGTTTCGCAGTTAATGAAGTAAAATAATTCAAATAAATTTCAAAATTCTAAACCAGTTGTTCCGAAAAATAATTAATTAAAAAATAAAATACAATTTGAATTGCGTATTGGTTCTCTATTATAAATTATTAAGACGAGTGTAGATTAATTACTACTACACATTTGATGTAATTAAATATTTCTCAATTTCTTAATCCGAGTTATCTTAATAAGTCCTCTTAGGCTTAATAAGTCGCGTCAGTTTCTAACGCTTGAAATAAGATTTCGATTCCAGAAACTTGTGGAATAGGAACAGTTGAATAAGCTGTTCCTTTAATTAACGTCATAAAGGATCAAATACTCCAAAGCCCTTATGATTAATTCAGTATTGATGATTTAAGATCGGTAAAATTTATTTGAAGTGGGCAGTTAAAACAGAGAAGTTGGGTAACAAACTTGACATTAAATTCCAAAGGACTGTTTCTTTTCCAGATTAAAATATTTAATTTTTAAAATTCATTTAAAGTTAAATCTATTTAAAAATGCTAAAACTTAAAGTATCCGAACAAGCTGCAAATGACAAAATTCGATCAAAACAGATATTTATGATTTTTTTATTGAATAGGGGGATCTTTCGGCTTACAAAACACACTTCGTTTTGTGAGTCTGTAGGTAGCCTAGTGGTTAGAAAATCGGACTGTAGACCAGGAGGCTTGGGTTCGATGCCCGAGCCTCCGAGTACACAAGGAGTACGTGTTCGTTAAATTAGTGGGTGCGAAAGTCTTGTGGGCTAAATCATGAGTGCAGGG
Source organism: Trichonephila clavipes (assembly GCA_019973935.1). Lineage (NCBI taxonomy): Eukaryota > Metazoa > Arthropoda > Arachnida > Araneae > Nephilidae > Trichonephila > Trichonephila clavipes. Next base: position 546,739 of record BMAU01020252.1, on the reverse strand, counting down.
AACTGGAGAATATTTCCCTCCCCTTCAGTTCATGCCTAAATTGTGGAGGGGGAGATAGGCGATCTATCGTCCCATCGGCGAATTTCGCCGAGCTAATTCTTCCTGTCACCTGTATGGTGCTCAAGGCCAATACCAACTAAAGGTGTACTTCTATCCCCTTGTCACGATGAATTTCGTGGGCCTCGAACTGACTACGTCAGACAGGAGGCATCAGAAACAACAATAACTTCGTTTTGTTTCTATATTACCTAGAGGTCAAGTTTCAATCAATTTTATTAAATTCAAATACCCACTTCCGGTTTTTTTATCTACCATAATTGGGTAAATAAATTATTCAAGATTTATCAGGGCGAGTCTGATAACTCAAAATATTATAAATGTATTTATATAAAACTTTTTTAACCTGATATTTATATTATTTTCTGGAGAATGTACTGAAATATTTCTTATTGCATGAATATTTTTTGAGTTATGGCCTGTTATTTAAATAATGGTCTCATAAAAAATGTCAGATTTCTTGTAATATTTACTCAATCGGCTCTAAATTATTCAAATTTCAATAAAATATTAAAATGTTAGTACTTTTTCTCTAGATAAATGCATCTACTTTGTTTTAGTAATACTTTTACTAGTACATTTTTTACTTTTTCTCTAATTTTTTTCAAGTTTTTCAAAAATACTGCTAAATGTCATTTATATAATTATGAATTTTGTAAAATATAAATAATTTTTTAAAACTATTTTTAGTTAATTATAAGTATTGATTGGTATTGATTCCTAAAAAGCATTTATAATGCTTAAGTATGGTATTTTTCAAAAAGTACTCAAAACTGATTCGGATACCTTAATTTTTTGTGGAATTGTGAATGAAGACTACCTCTGTGTTTTAAAAAATATATTTATCTTGATACTTTACTTTCCTAGTATTGCAATTGGCTAATCTTTAGTGGTATACATTATTTATTCCTTACGTTTTTTGTTTAGTTTTCTATTTTTGAATACAAACCTTGAAATATATTGTTAAAATAATGATAAAATTTGCGATTTTATTTGGTGTACGATGGTTCAGAGAAGAAACAAACATGGTTTTAAAAATAGTTATTTTTATTTTGGATCTAACGCTTAGTGAACAATTTAAAACTCATTCCTTATCATAGGGAGCAATCTTAAATCCAAATTCTTAATCTGATTTTTGAGATTATTCAAAAAACTAATTTTTGCTCGTAATTCCTAGACAATTCATTCTCGCACAACGACAGCTTAGTATAAATCCACCTCTATTTTCTTCCACTAATCCTGGTGGATGCGAAGATGACTATTACCTTCAGCCCACACGACTTCTTATTCAGAAAAAAATCCCTTTCTACTACTCCAAAATTCCATGATTTATCTCATACACCCAAATGCCAGGGTTTAAATAGCATTTACAATACCATAAAATTGAGTCATTTCTACTGAAAGCGGTTTTTACACTAAAATAACAGAAAAAAAATAGTTTACTCAAGATGATTAGTAGAAGTTCCATGGACAGGGCGTGTTACACAGTTAGACTTCCTCCAAAACTTACAATTGGTGAGATCACTTAGAGATTCTAATCCAAATACTGATAGTATTATTGCGTTTTTCAACAAGGTTAGATTTGTAATATCGTAGTATCTCCAGATCAGTACATGAGGCGAATCCTTATTCAGAATAAACCAAGACTCATCTGTGAAAAGCATGGAAATACATTGCTGTCTTTTTTAGGTAACATTATCTCTAGACCAATGCAAATGAACTTTTATGTTATAATCGTCTAACCACAATCTCATGGTGTTGTCTTGAGTAGAGTCTCTGATTCTGAAGGCAAAATCTTGCGACATCGTATAATGAAACTAGTTAAGACATAGTAGTTTCCTCTGTCTTTGGACTGAGAGAACAAAAAAACTATCTTGGACAGATATTCTTACTGGTGTATAGCGAGGAATTAGTCATTTGGATGCTCATTTTGTCTTATCCCTATAGCTGAGTTGTGCTACGTGTGTTACGCCTACGTTTGCCCGTGAAAATCGCGGAAATCACAGCGAGAGGGTTAATCTTTGAACCACATACTGAGAAGTTTGCTAGTAAAAACTACTCAAAAGCATAATTCCATTCCAAAGAGTGTTTTTTTATCTTAACCAACTAGTTAAGTGAATATCTCTTAGATACATGGTTAAAATATCTGAACACTAACAAATGAAGATCTACAAGCACACAAGAGACTCCCCATATGCTACAGAAACGATATATTCGCAGTTTCCTTATATTAATACAGAATGGTATAGAGCTTTACACATAGGTTTAGGAAATATTTGGCCTGTAAAATTTTATTGAAATGTTTTATGATTATTTTATAAAACGTGACTTTTAGTTTCCTTCTTTTAAATAATAAACAAAAAAAAATAAAATAACGAGTCTTACAATAGTCGCATATGATGAGTAACATGAGACATGTTATCCTAATAAATACGGAATAATAACTTATATCCTGAAAAAATTAATCGGGTATGATTGGAAATAATTTTCTATGGAGAATAATTATATCTTTAAAGAAAATTTTATTTAATTAACAAAAGGAGTAATGGAATTTTTTTTTATCAGAAATCATTATTCTTGCATAATTTGAGGAAGAGCGGAGACAATAAACTTATGATAACGAACATATGACACATATACTTGTGATTTCAAAGTATTTAAAACCGTTGAAAACCAGCTTCAATAACAATACCACTGTCAATTGTCGAAATATATTGGCTTGTGTTTATTTCGAGCTTGAGTTCATCATTGAAAAAAACTATGAGCGGCTCAGCTTTTGGCAAACTGAAATTAAAGTTAAAAACCCTCAAAATCATTGGAAGCGAGTGATATTTTTTTAAAAGAGAAGTACCACCTTCGGCATAAGGTAAAAGTACGAAATGCAGGAAAACGTTAATTTTTTTCAACCGTTTGATTCGAAGAAATGTATACGACCATTAAAATCACTGTTTGCTCATTTTCAAATTAACATTCTGCCGCACTTATGTCCCCCAATATCGTGACTAACAATACCCAGTCCATTTGTTTGACGATAAGTAAGTCCATAAGAGGAATCACAATATGTGAGTTTTTCCATTTGTGATGAATCGCGGGGCGTTGGATATTTAAATTATCCGCATGCGTTAACTGAAGTTAAAACGTGTAAAAATCAAAGCAGATGACAGCACAATACCTTTTTTTTTTGTATTTCATGTCCTCTGATGGATAATTAGAAAAAGTTTTTCTCGGTGTAAATCTACAAATTGTATTTTCATTACTATAAATGAAATTTCCGGATGTGACAAAACTTTCGACAAGTCTTAAGTATACTTTTCTCTAATCTGAATGAATTAAGCAAATGTGCAATTAAAAAAAAGATTTTATTTAGGTTTTTGGAAATCTTTTGTATGTGGACAGAGGCACTCTATTCACTGCTCACATAGATAAGAAAAATGACCTTCGATTTTTCGCTCTTCCTGCCCTCGAGAGAGACCACTTAGAATTACGTGAGAATGTTGGGGTTGGGAAATATGAGGTATGAGATTCTTGGAATCGAAAATACTTCATTCAAACACCTACTGATATGAGGTTGTAGCTCGAAAGAGCTGGGTACTCAAGTCATCCACTCAACGGTATTATAGTTTTTCTGTTCGGAGAAAACGTTTGCATATTATTGAGGAGCATAAAATACTTCGAATACTTTTTACTTATAGATGTGTATATATTTTTAACTAGCATTTACGTTTTATTAGATTATTGTACATTTATTTTTTTAAAATATTATCAACGTTAAGTATAATTTGAGTATATTTGTGTAACAATGCCCAGAAAAACTTATCTGTGCAAGAGGCTCTTGCTATATTTGAAGAATTGCGTCAGATGATGATTTAGCAGCCTCTAATAATAGTGATAATGATGATGGAGATTACGTAGAAAGTGTTGCTCAAGGGAAAAATATTTCTTCAGATGATGAAGAAATTGATGAGATGCAGTGTTCTACTTTTCAGCCAAAAGCAGAACTTGGTAAAATATATATAAAAAATAGATCTCCTCCAGAACTCACGGAAACATATCCCATTCAAAACAGAAGGTGGTCTGAACAGGAGATGTTCTCTTTACAGTACCAGAAAAGACGTTCGGCGCACTCGATGGCTGTGTCGGTCGGACAACGTGCCACTGTTCCTTCAAGCAAACAGTCCTGCTTGCTTTGAAAAGTTCCACAGTAAATAGCTCATCAAATTTGTGAAATAACTAATTTGAATCCTCAAAAATATTACTTTATATTTATCTAACTTTTTAGATTAAAATTAAATAAAATATAAAATGTGGATACATACCAATTTCAATGCATATTTTAGTAAGTACATTCTATATTGTACACAGTTATTCTGTATTATTATTCTATACAACTATTCTATATTGTACAATTATTCTGTAGTCTGGTGCTTAGAGCATTGGACTCCAGACCGGAGGACCTAGGTTTGATGCCCGAGACGCCACCAAATACCATCCGAGTACACACGGAGTACGTGCTCCTTAAATCAGTGAGTCCGAAAGTCTTGTGGGCTGAATCACGAGTGCAGGGGACTTGAGAATATTTCCATCTCCTCTAGTCCCATGGCAAAATTGTGGAGGTGGAGTTAGGTGGTGTCGCCATTTATCATCCCTTCGGGGAATTTCACCGAGCTTATTCGTACTGTCACATATATGGTGCTCAAGGCTTAGGAAAACGACAGGCGTACTTCTAGCCCCTTGACACGATGAATTTCGTGGAAACCACCCAGAAAAAATCCCTGATCAGAGATTTTTTTGTGACTAAATAATGTTTATAGAGCTAAGAACATTACATTTATCAAGTACTTTATCACAGGAAAGTGTATTTTAGCTTTGTGCCCGGAAGGGGTTAAATATATATATATATATATATATATATATATATATATATATATATATATATATATATATATATATATATATATATATATATATATATATATATATGTTTTTTTATCAAATATACATATTATATACATATATATATATATATAGTTTTTTAAGATGAGTCCATCGCTGAAAGGTTTTAAGATAAAACATTTTAAATAATGATAATTTGGTCAAAAAATTTTATTGTAACGGAATTTTCATTTCAATAATTTAGGGAACATTTCAAAATAATGAACATTACAATTTTACACAAAAAAGTAAAATATTATTTGTGGTAACCTCTTTTTTTGGAAAATCCTTTTTAAGGAATTACCTTTAAGAAAGTTTCACTTATAATGAATGAAAATTCTAAGTATTTTGCTACCTAGAGAAAGCTTTGACCTTTTCAGTCCCAAGCAGTAAAATGTTTAAACTTCCATAATTAACTCTCTTTTTTTTCGAGTTAAATTCACTTTATCGATTCTATAGCTTTTTCGAAAGGAAGTAAAAAACGAATATAAGCAAAATAAGATGTTTCTTAAACTCATAAAAACCAAAGTAAAAAAGGAGGATAAATAGTTACAATTAGCATTAAAGCTCATTTTATTTCCTTTTTCATTCTAGTTTTATTTTTTGTTACTGGGTTTAAAATCTACTTCAAGCTAAATAATTACCTAAGCTAAGGGGAAATAGATGAGAATTTTTCTTATATCGAAAAAATACAGAGGAAAGTAGTGATTATAAGAAAAAGTAAAGTAGAAAATATGGATACATACTCATCTAAAACTTTAAAGTAAAGAAAAAAAATATTTTCTCTCTCAATTGAAGAAATTATTTATAATAATTATTATTATTAAAGATACTTTTTCTATAAACTAGTTCTGAAATGTTTACACAATATTATTATTGTTCACAATCATTCTTTATCCATGCCTACAATTTTTATTGTCTTAATCGTTATTTTCAGTTTATAATTAACTCTCCGTTAGGCACGCGAATTTTTCAGATGCACGATAAAAAATAGTTTCGGTTCTTCTGCCCACACTTTGGGATGGAACACGCCCCTGCTTCTTCTATCTGTCTTCCGTCACTCGCCGTAAAAGTCAATGTCAAGGAGGAGGGCGATTTTTTCACATTTCGGATGATGTGGGCGATTGAATCTGGTAGATGTGGCACGCCCAACAACGTCAGTTTTTTTTTACTTTGTACTATTTTGTTAATTCTGAGTTGTTTCCTCTTAAAATAGTGTAGTTTTCAGTTTTATACGAAAATAATACGAACACTGGCGTAGCTAGCTCTCATGGGGGCCCTGTATCAAAATTCTTTCGGGGCCCTTTTTTAGATATGAGAGCCCTTTTCTTTCGGGAGATAGGGGAGTCCTGTTAGTGAGACTCGGGATTATAGTTACACATATCTGATCCCTGGTGTAGCTGGCTAGGGGGGCCCTTGGGGGTGGGATTATAGTTACACATGTTTGGGCCCCTTTAGCTTTATACGGCGGTAGCTAGCCCCCATCTTTGAATACGAAACAAACAAGTATTTTGTAACTTCTGTTTACCACTTGTTGTTTTTTTGCTGGGAGTTGAAATACATCTAAGGGGTATTGCGTGCTTAGCCAGTGACTGTATTTAATCCAATCCTAAATGATGTAGCTAGAATAATCTCCCAAAATGTCTATACGAGAATCAAAATGACGCAGATCCTCGAGCACATATCTATAAAAACTAGGTCACGAACTTTTAAAACTGCACCTGTGAAGACGGTCCATTTGTGACATCCATATACCTTGTTCATTTTGACCCAGGTTTGAAGACATATCTCGTAGACAAACACCCATTCAAAACGAAAAACCAAGAGAAACATGTGATAAGGTAAAGTGATTTGTGAAGACTGCAACAAGACGTTTTAAAATGTAAACAGTGATGACACGGTGATAACGATCCATTATCTGTTTGTTTATTTTTTCGTATAAATACCTCGATTCCTTATTATGTTTTAAATACTATTTTAATGCCAAATCTCACCAGTAAAATTATTAAATCATTTTCAAACGTAAGTATGATGCGATGCATATGAGAGATTCCACCCGCCTATGGGTGGTACTTTTGAAAAGTGCCTAGCCAGGGATTAAATACAGTTGAATCATGCTTATTTCATTCAAAACCTGAGACACACACACATTGGTAACAACTAATGTAACTAGCTATAAAGTACCATCTAAAAGGTATAACACGCATAAAATCCATCGAGTCTCAAAGTCCTCAGTTTCGCACGGTGAAGAGTGAGTGAGTGTTTTTAAAGTAGTTCTATAAAGGAATAAAAGGGATTTTGGTGACAGACCTAGTATTTCTAAACCTTGGTTAGATAACGAAGACGTCATCTGAACTGCCATTCCACTTCCAACTACCATACCACACCAACGAGAAGAGTCTAGACACATTTAACATGCATCAGCCAATTTACACAGATAGTCTTAAGTGGCGCTAGGACGCTTCGTGACACATCGTAGCCACTAGGATATCACTGCAAACAGGGTGTTGAAGTAAAATAGTGCTGTATCTGCTCGTGTTTCTTCTAGTTTTATAATCATGGTACATGATAAGTAGGTCTATCATAAATATGTTTTGGGTCATTTCTAGGGAGACAGAAATTAAAAATATAACTTACTGTTTGCTAGATAAGATTTGATAAGACATTTTAAGATCACGTTCTATTATTTGTGCTCAGGAAAATATGTCTTTCTTTAATGAAGTACTAGAATTCCTTTAAAATGAATTCTTCAGAGGTTTTTACTCTTTGGCAAAGTGAAGAAGTAAATATATGAAACAGGTTTTTAAGAAATTCATTAAATTTGTACCATTCAAAATTGGCTGCCTTAGACATTTGCACTTTTTGAATGCTTCCAGATATTTATTTCTACCCTATTCTAAAATCTACTAAGCACAGCCAACACACTTCACAATTTTGAACTATTTGACGAAATTGATACCCTGCTCATTTAGTCCATGGCACACCATTGTATTTGCTTAGATCACCGACAGTTTTGATGTACAACTTATATTCTGGTAGATCTCGAGTGGAATCACAAGTTCAAAAATTGCCCCTCTATGAAAACATCTCAATTCACAAGCTCAGCCTGACCATGACAATTGAGTTAATAAGATATTTTAACATAAGCTTCAAGCAAATGAAAGGTGTCGGAAAACATTGAATAATTATTTAAAATTTAAAAGTGAACAGTAATAATACTCTGTATACTTAATTAGAAGAATAATGTCTCAACTAGTTTAAATTATTTTACTGATTCAAGGGAAATAATTGATTACGAAAACTTTTAACTACATTTTTATACCAGAAACGAATTCCTATTTTTTCATTCTATTGCATTTAACTTATTTTAAGTCTTTTTTTTTCATTTAAAATACATTTTTCCCTATTTCTTGTACCTCTATAGAAAAACTATGCATTAACATTCCATTTTTTCCCTCAACTACACATCACATTTGCTGCAATAAAAAGGGAGCAAAAAGAAATAAAAATTATGTTATTTAAAACTCAGAACTATATGGGAGAAAAGTATGATGGAAAAAGTGACTGAGGCTAATCTTAATTGCAACCATTAAGAAAATATTTTTCATTAGTAAAGCAAAGTTTTTTTTTTTTTAAATTATAAGACAAAGAACTGAACTCTTCGTATTTAAATTGTAAATCTTCTTGCCATCTTTATTAACCCATTTTATCCCAATTTATTTATTTTGTTCAAATTTTAGCATAATTATATTTTCTAAAGTTAGTTATATATAAACCTCTAAAAAAATTAAGTCTAACAAAATTTGAAAATTTATGTATTTGATATAACAAATCTGACACGCCTTCTAAATAGGACACTGGGGTAAAGGGGATAAAATTTGTAATTATGTGTTTTAATGTTCTCTTCAATGAGGAAATGCTATTTCCGACGACAAAATTTTACTTTGTTTGAGCAATACTTTCTTGTTTATTAAATATTTTACTTTTCAGTTAAATTTCACTCTAATTTTTCATGGAAAGGTCCAAAGTAAGCCTGACAAAGATTTTTATCATATTTGTCACAGTACGTTTTTTGATTTTCCTTTGCAGCCCTCTCTTTGACAATGACGTTGTTTTTTCTAGTTTTAGCAATAATTGACCAATACTATCTTTACGAGTGTCTTCTTTTGTATAATAAAGTATGTCGAGATCATAGGCCTACTCTCATTTTTATAACAGTTTTTTTCAGGTAAACTGTTGTTTAAGTTCTTTAGAACTCCTTCAGGTTTAGGGCTTCATCTTCGTTGAGAGTTTTGTAAATTGTCGAGGTGTTTACCATGTCCATATCCAATGAACGTATAAACTTTTTCCGCGAATTTTAATGGAATAAAATCCAGCTAACCAGTCGTGTTGATCCACATTACCCATATGATTGTTGTAAAAATTTAGCATCGGCATTTTCACGTTGATTTTATCTTTGTGTCCTTTTACTCATCTCTTCACATCAAAGGATGGTTCTAAAATGCTGAAGTTTGCAGCAACAGTGGCAGTACTATTATCATTCCGATGCGCGAAAAAAATCTCAGAGTTTTCGTCAAATGCAAAATCAAACGCATCTTTCGTTTTTCCGCATAGACTTAAATTCTTCTAAGGGACACTCGTGGTTTATCCGATTTTCTCGTATGGTTCCTGTAGTAGAGCTTTATCTTCCAATGCAGTCTACATCTGCTTGAGCAAGTCACTTGCAGCTGAGTCAGCCTGCGTTTCCCATTTTGTATAATGCAGTGATTTATTCTTTTACCAAAATGACTGATATCTTTTAGATTATTTTTTGCTCTTTGTTTTCGAAACACAAGAGCTTCTGGTCAGTTTAGTCTAGAAATTATCTCGTTATAACCTTCAAGTACCCAGGAACATCTTTTACAATAATCTCACCAGTATTTACTTCATTCTCATCCCTTTGGTCTTCGTCAGTTTGTTCATTGGCAGCTGATGGTAACACAGCAATTTCAGCATTGCTTTCATCTGAATCTAAATTATTTATAATTGTAATGCTTTCTCTAACTTCAGAAACCTTTACACTGACATAACTAAGCAAGGATGAAACGCGATAGAAGGGAAATTATTTATTTTTACTCTTCGTTATAAAGAGAGCAAGAACGCGCAATTGCGTGCGTATTTTGTTCCACTGTCCTAGTTAGAAGGCAGTTAAAAATTAATTTGCTAAAACTTACCTAAGAACAATATCACTCTAATTAACCAACAGGATCATTAAAAAAGAGTACTATCACATAAAAATTCCCCATCCAAATGTTCAAAATAAACTGAAAAAAAATTCTGCAGCTCCAAAGAATGATGCTAACTGCGCCCACAAATGCGATGAATAAGCCAAATTTTCAGAAGAAGGAGGAGGGAGTGAAACACATAACTCACACTGGAAGAAGCCAATAAATATCCTTACGTGTTCCTAGTATCAAAATACTCGCAACATACAAATAATGATTTCCATATGATATTTTTCAACTGTCCTCTAAATAGGACAGTGGAATAAAATGGATTATTATATTTGAATTTAAGTATAGTTCAGTCTATAAACTAATGGTAAAATTAACGATCAATTTACAATATATTTTTTTCATTGAAAAGTGCAGATATGTCGCATATTATACATAGAATATAGAACTGTTACGACTGCTAAATATTTTTTGTAACTGATTTAATAAATTTTTTCTTAAACTTTAAAATGAAAAATAATCATGCGTGGTTAAAGATAAAAAAGAAAGAACTGTGTGTGTGCTGAATTTCTTTTCTTATACTTCTGCATTTTATTGTTACTTAAGTAGGCATATGTGCATTATTTTTTTTAATAATATTTCAAAAAGTTGATGTTACATGCTGAAAAATGAGATGATGTGTCGGTTAATTTCATTAAAAATAAAATAGAGTAAACTACTTATATATAAACAAAATTATCGACCATTCTAAAATTACTATGTTTTTATTCCTTACTTTCTTTTTACAGATGTATTTACTGTCCTATATACTAATCTATAAAGCGCATGATTTGATTTTACCTTTAGCGAACTAGCACTTTTCCGTAATTTTCAACTCTTTTACTGGAGATGTATATTAAATAAATGATTATTCCCTTAAACTTTCATTTACAGTTAGGGCGTCACAAAACTTACTTCCCAGAAGGTAAGAGAAATCGAACCCAGTATTTTGAGAGAAATTTCTTTTTATCGTCTTTTCTTTCGGATCGTGCCTACATCTCATATTAACATTCAACGAGGGAAAAGGTATAAACCTACTTGAATTATTGTTTCAAAAAAAATCCGGTATATATATATATATATATATATATATATATATATATATATCACGTTTGAAAAGTTTAGCTTCAAAATTAAGTAAGTAATAAATGAAAATAGAGTGAAATATTTACCATCGCGTAAGGATTTGTGGGTAAATAAGCCCATTTAAAAGGTGGAGCGAGCGCTAACGAGTGAGAACGTATACTCGAAAAGGCTTAGCTGGTGCTTCATCACCGAAGTGTTGTTTATTGTTTTACTCGGTTGCGCACCAAAGGGTCACCGTGTTGGAATTTATGCGATTGAAGCAAAATAAAGATGCTATTATAGAGATGATGCCCTCCTCACTTTACCTGCAGGCCTGGAACCTGACACAAACACACACACACACACACACATATATATATATATATATATATATATATATATAAAAGAGTGTTTTTTTCCAGGTATAGAAGTTTAAGTTGGCATTACTTTCCAAGATAGCGACCAATTTAACAGCTGTCAAATGATTTATTCTCAGTTTGGTTTGGCAATTCATCATGAATAGACTTACGCCTCATAGAGATTCGTCGAATGGGCCCAAAACGAGATTGCCGTTGTTCCCGATTTTCATAAGCGAATTTTGTTTAGCGATGAAGCGCACATCTGGTTGAATGGCTACGTCAACAAACAAAACTGCCGCATTTGGAGTGAAGCTAATCCACAAGTGTATGTCGAAACACCGTTACATAAGAAAAACTGACTGTTTGGTGCGCTTTATGGGCTGGTGGAATCATTGGTCCGTACTTCTTCAAAAGCGATGAAGGCCACAACGTTACAGTCAATGGTGATCGGTATAGAGCCATGATTACTTACTTCTTCATTCCTGAATTGAACAATCATGATGTCCAGGAGCTGTGGTTCCAACAAGACGGCGCAACATGTCACACAGCTCGTGCCACAATCGATTTATTGAAAGGAACGTTTGGTGACCGCCTAATTTCACGTTTTGGACCTGGGAATTGGCCTCCCAGATCTTGTGATTTAACACCGCTAGACTATTTTCTGTGGGCTATGTAAAGTCATTGGTCTATGCGGATAAGCCACAAACGCTTGACCATTTGGAAGACAACATTCGCCGTGTTATTGCCGATATACGGCCACAAATGTTGGAAAAAAGTCATCGAAAATTGACGTCCAGATTGGACTACATCCGAGTCAGCCGTGGCAGTCATATGCCGGAAATCATATTTAAAATGCAATGCCACAAGATTATCTTTTTAAAAAAATAATTCATGTCAATCGAATAATACATCGTTGTTTTATTGCAATTTAGAGTTATATACCTCTAAAAAAACACCCTTTATATATGTATTCTAAACTTCCCATTGCACTAAAAATTTTGTAAACTAGAGGAATTGTGCTCTTTATTGTCAATTTCTTAAAATTTTTCAACAAATTTGCCTTAACACTATTGTTCTAAATGTGAATGTTAAATAAAAAGAGGTGCTTGAAAACAAATTAAAAACTTTTAATTAAAAAGAGTTACTGTTGAAAACAGTTTTTAAGCAACATATTTATTTTATTTTATTCTTTATATATATTTTGGTATAATTTTCAATATTTTATAACTTTATACAATTTACCTTTTATTCACGCATTTGACATCCAACTTTCCGTCCACTTCATAATCCGTTCACATGAAGACAATTCAGGTTGCTATGGAAACGAGAACATTCCTCTCCAGTTCACCGATTTGTACCGACGTTTTAACAATTGTGGTAATTAATTTTTAGGCTAAAATTTTTTTACACTTACTTTTTTAAATGTTGAGTATTAACGTCAGAAAACTGTGGTAAAAACGGATGGAGTTGTAACTTACTACAAAAAATGTCAAATACTCAATACTTGAAAATGCAAGTGATTCTTGCTAAAAATGAACTTCCTTCACTCATACTTGTATTTTCGTTTTGTTGCCAAGAGCGTGATCACTACGCTCTATCGACAAATATTATTATTGAATAAAACATGCGATGTAACATTACTTTTATCGGGGTGAATTTAAATTAGATTAAATCAGTTTTTAAAACTATTTTAGCGACTGTGTAGTAGATATCATACAAGAGAAATTATCTTAAAATATTAATAGGAAATTTTATGAATAGAAAATGCAGTTTTCGGGTAAAAGTTATATTACAATCATCAGTAACTCTATTAGAATACTCAAACTCCTAAATATTGAAATGATTTTAATCATTCGCTTTACCTATTACAAAATTCAAAGAAAATTCCTGGAGATTAAAATAAAAAGTTTTCTTTTTTACAGAATAAATATGTATTCCAAAACGAAATAATAAATACTATTTTGAACGATGCTTATACGAAAAGTTTAGGCTACTGACCTTCTATTGGTAAAATATTGCTGAATGCAGAAAAATTTAGAGAGCTAAAGAAAATAAAAATAAAATATCTCAGCGAATGAAGGTGAAACCTGTTGTATAAATAAATACGATTTTCATCGTAATATCGGCTCAATAAGCTATAAAGTGCTTTTCACAGGCCAACGTTACAGATGCCGCAACAGTTTGGATGCCCGTTTATTACAATTTTGCCTGGGGAAAGCAGAGAAGACATCTTTGACACGTTGCAATCTGTATGGAAATACTACGTTCAACATGGAATAGAATCAGCAGAAGAATGACTGCGGGGATATTTGTCCTCCTCAAATTGGAACATCTGCTACTGGAACATATGGGAAAAAAGAATTATTGCAGCAAGATAGATACGAGATAAGAGTGTTATTTGTTTTTCATTGCGTTCTTAAAGTAGTGTTTCTTCTGTATACATTGGTGTGTGAAAAGTGTATATCTTTCTTATACGAATTAAATATATAATGTAAGATAATTTCATCAAATACACACTTGTACAATGTAAATTTGTATTTTTTTTTTTTTTATTTTCTTTTTAAATTTTTTTGTATAAATTAACAAATAAATAATTTACATACGGCATACATGAAAAATAGTAAACAATTAGATAGAGTAAAAGGTTAACATCAGAACTCAAAACAATCAGAACGGGTATTCTTTTAAAAATTCGTGCCTTAAATTTTCAGAATGTGCAATGCGGTTCATAAAAACTCATGTGATACATTCTCTAATATTTTTGAAGTAGACTCAAGCAAACTGTTGACTGAAATTTATATTTGCGTCAAGGTACGTATGTTAATTATTTGGAAATTGCTCGAAGTTTCATTGTCAGGCAAATTTCTTAATGATCGCAGGTTTACGAGGAATATAGACCTCAGATCCACGAGTAAAATACCCACTATTAGTCAAACGATCAGGAAAAATGTTACCAAATTCTTCAATAAAATTGACAACTCTTATAATAAATCGATCTCTAGAATCAGAAAAATATACTCCCGACCTTAGTTTTTAAAGATGTACATTAATCTAATTGATTCTGTTTTTCTTTAATTTCTAATTCTTTTTGTTCTATTTAATTATTTGCTTTTTACTTTCAATCTTGAAGCCCCTCCATTTTTGCAGATCGAATTGTTCCAGCTCCTAACTACTCAATGATTGTTTGAGCTTCTCCCCTAAACTTAAATGCAAAAATAACTGACCTCTTTTGTCAGCCAACAACAGAAGTTCCACTCTTTACCAATTTGTTTATACATTTCAAATCTAAAAATTTTATCTCTTTAACTTGGATTTCTTTCCTGAAACTGGATTAGCTAGGCATCAAGCCATCCCTTTCATCTTTTTAACTTTAATTTCTAATTGTAATTGCATTCATATCAAAATAATATTTTTTTTATTATTAATATATAATAGTTATATTTTATATTTAAAATGTTTTTTTAAATAGGGCAATTTGAAAGCGTTTTAAAGGCATCTAAATTGCCATGAAGATGAAGAATCAGAAGGACTAAGTGTTCCCCCTCCCTCCCAAACTATAACTGCAAATAAATATTTCCACAACTAATAAAACCATTGTACTAAACTTTTAACAGTTAAATATCCAATTTTATTCAATAATGCTGCTTATGATCATATTAATCTTCCTGTCTTCCAATTTTATTTAAATAATTCGTAAACCAATTAGAGAATTGCACGATGTTAGACTTTTTTATTGAGTAGAATCATTAATATTTGTATACTTCTTCCTGAGTGCAGTTTTGGTGCATAAATTAAAATAACATATGTCACAAGATTATTAAAATTTTAGTTAACTTGAAAACTTTTGTTTTGTGTTATTAAAACATTTTGTACACTTTTCTAGAAAAAATATTAATTTCATTAGTTATTATACTACATTTTCAAAATTCAATATGTTTTAGACATTGAGAAAAATTTACTTATGAGCCTAACTAAAATAATAAATAAGTTAAAATAAGAAACAAAATATAAAGAAAATTTAACGACCCTTATTCAATTCTAAATAAGAGCCACCCTTTGAAATTTTTTATTAAACTATACCGCTCTAAAATACAATTCGCAAATAAAAAAATGCAGGAACCTGGACCTAGAATTAAAAAGTACTTTTTCTTCATACTACATAATGCTCTCTCACAACGATATATTTCACAAAGTCTTCATTTCAAATAATGCAGTATGTGTGATTCTTCTCTCTTCATGAACTGCAATAAAATAATCAAACAAAAGCATTTCTTATTCATCTTGTATTTATTAGCGGTTAGATTTTACCCCGGAAATACACTCGCCATTCTACTTTGAATTCTAATTTCAAAATTCATAGAATATTTTTAAATTATTTTTTTCAACAATGTAAGATGATTCGAATAAGAGGATTTTTAAAGCACCACTCGAGTTATTCAAAGTACTTTATTTGTATCAAATATTTTCCTACTTTCTTCTCGCTGTGGGTATTTTATTTCGTGTCAAAAATAAATAAAATGATTCCCTTTAAAACTGAGATACTTTTATTCCTCAGAATTGTACGGTATAAAATAAGAAAATTAAAGACATTTGTTATTTCTTTTGATGTACTTTGTAGAAAATTTAACTATTATGATATTACATACCAAAATTCGATTGTACAAAAGTATTTGCTAAATCTTTATAACTGGTTTCGTTTCAATTATAACGGGGTAATTTTTGGGGTCTCAGGACTCTTAACAGATATCCGTGCCCTCGCAAAAGACATCTTTGTTCAAACCAATGTAACTTAGCAATAAAACAAAACAATAATTTGAATTTTTTTCCCACATGATAATCATATTTATTTACATTATTTCGCAAATTTTCGGAGAATTTGAAAAAAAATTTAAAACGTTATACAGAAATACAAATTGCATAATTTTTACAAAATATTAATCTCTGTGTTTACACCACGGGGAATTATTCTTAAATACAAAATTAGTTTTACTTGGTGTAAAAATGTTCACTTTTAAAGTAATATTAAATTTTTTAAGAAATTTAAAGAGAAAAAGTAACTTTCTAAATACAACTATAACGAAAATTTTAAAATTTTAAGGAAACAATAAATTAAAATTCAAATAAAAAATTATAATTATTATTTTTTAAATTGTAGTATAAGTTATGAAGGGCTTTATTTTGAACACGTGTATGAAACTGATGTCATAAATTGTTTATGAGAAGTCCTGTGCAAAAACTAAGTTCTTTTGTTTTGAGAAAAATGAATAAAAAGATAAGAAAGAAATTGCGTTTTTGCTTTTGTTTTACTAGTTATTTCTTAATAATTTCAGAAGTCTTCACACTATCAACAAAATTTTGCCATCAAGATGCTCAAAAATGTTGATGCTTTAACATATATTTTCTTTTTAAAAAAATATAAAACGTTACCATTTAAGAGAATTTGAGACCTCTTAAGGTATACGACAACGTTCGGAACAGCGATTTCAAAAAAGAGCATAGATGGATAACTTTCATGATATTTAGTGTCGCTTGGATTAGAATACATGTACAAAATTGTTTTAAGGATATCATGACAAAAACAATTATTTTAATACAATTATTTCGCAAAAAATTACCTTAGAATAACTTTTTTAAAACGTTCTCCTTTTATAAGAAGTACTTCTATAAAAAAATATTTTGCTTAAATAAAGTAAAGACTTCTCCAGAGAGTCTAAACTAGGATTTTAGAAAAATTCTCATTATTTTCAGAGTTACCACCAATTGAAATAATCACCGGCGTATTTTTCTGCTAAGTGATATGTTTCAAAAATTCTAGTTCAGCCTCTGTACAGAGGTCTGAGCTATACACAGGCAGAATATTATTATAATAGAAGCATGTATCATAAAAGGAGAATGTTTTTGAAAATTGGACATCTATGTTCATTTTTTGTCAAAATATTGTACTTAAATAATTTTTATTGTAATAATATTCTTAAGACAATTTTATAAAGGTTTTTTAATCTAAGTGACACTAAATATCATAAATATTATCTATCTATAAACTTTTGCAAAATCAAGGTCGCGACTGTAGTCGGATACTTTAAGTACATATTATTAAATATTAAAAAATAAGTACTTGCATATTATCACAACCGTATATTGGTGACATTATATGAAACAAAGTACATGGTTGACGATTCAGCTAGTATGACACATGTAAAATCGGGGTAGAAATCTTGGAGAGTTATTTTGAACGTTGGCATTTTTCTGATAATATGTAAGTACCAAACAATGTATAACTTAGCAAACCAATTTTGGGGGACAGTAGAAAAATGTTTTCCCCCAGATTGACAGAGAATCACAATGCTCAGAAATATATAATATGCTACAACATCCCTTTACTCTTTTTCGATGATAATAATGATTGCAAAATAGTTTATTTTGGAATCAGATAATTCTGCACTTATTTCTCAAGATTGTGGATATAATTACTTCAAAACTTCAATAACTTTAAGTATTTAATTATTTAATTAAGTTGTTTTTACATCCAATAACTACAATATGTCCAGCATTTGATCAAAAAAACTGTAAGGATATCGACAAAGGTCCAAGCAGTATGTTTTGCTTAAATATTTTCGAACGCAAACTATGTCAAAAATAAAAATATGCTTGAGTTAAATAATTTTTATTTATCTACAAATTGAAAGTTGATACCAATTATTTTCCACAAACATAAGAAAATGACGTTTCTGTGCCCTGTCTTATTGCATATTATCAACAAAACATTTTGATTATTACTTATAGCAAAGTGTATAAAATTTTTATAAATACATTTATCATATATAAGACGATTTTACTTTTCTGAAATCAAATTTATAATAACTAAACTATAATTTCTCTCTGGTGTAAAATATATTATGAAAAGCAGACATATTTGCTTCAAACTTTTTAACCAAATCAATTTAAGCAGTTTTTGATTACTGTACTTTTTTCAAATATTTCTATTGCTTCTCCATTTCACAAACTAACAAAAAAAAATTAGAATGAAATTTTTTTAGAAATGAACTGAAGATAATATAAGCTATTTAAATTGAATGATTCTCTATGGAAATATAAAGTTAAAAGATTCTTAAATATATA
The DNA here is from genome assembly GCA_019973935.1 of Trichonephila clavipes. NCBI lineage: Eukaryota > Metazoa > Arthropoda > Arachnida > Araneae > Nephilidae > Trichonephila > Trichonephila clavipes. The sequence goes on along the minus strand of BMAU01020252.1, from coordinate 527,955 downwards.
GAATATAGAGGAAAATGTTAAGAATACTTCATAAAATTAAACATTGTTATGTTCCATTCATCTACACTATTAAAATTCGTAGGTAAACAAAAGTATGTACGTATATCTTCTCACGAACCGCACGACGCAGCATCTCGCCAAAGGTACCAAATGATTGCGAATGATCCCATGAACCCGTTTACACCACTTATATTTCCATATCCCATTTAGATAAAATATATATTAATTAAAAACCTTTGTTTGACTGCGTTTTGTTTCCTCCGCCAAACAGGATGAAAAATTGTTAGGTGAATTTTTTTTTTCTCCGACGTTTTTAAAACACAATCTGATTTATTCTATGAGACTCAGAGAAAAAATAAGTACAGAATCGGAAAGATCATTTACTTCGCCACAATACGATATAATTTATTTTACAAAATAATTATATTAACTATTTCTTACGATTTTTTCAAAATGAGTCGAAATCGATACGTTTTTATTAAAATGATTTCTAAATCGTTCCGCTTGCATTTTCTTTCGCGCTAACGAAAAAATAGTTTACACTAAAAAAGTTCATTCTTTTCTCTTTTAGAATCAGATTTGTTAAAAATTAAATTTCAAAAACTGTTTTTTTTTTGTTTATTTTACAATTTTTCAAAAAAATACTCAAAATTTTATTTAAATACTTAAAAATTTCTATATTTATAAAACTATTCTCACGAAACTTTTTTCCCGTGTGTAGAACAATATTATACGTAATCTGTACAAAGATTGATAAAATATCCGCAAAATTTACGGTTTTTTTAAAAAACAATTGTGTTTTTCGTTTTTTTTTTCCTTTTTGCGAAAAATTTCCAAGCATTGTTTTTTTAAAGTTTTTTTGTTTATAATTACCGTTGTTTTCAATCGATATATGAAGTTTGAAGGCATTAGCTTAAAAATGAAGGCCGAAAAAAAAACTTTTTTTCCGTGTGTAAAACGATATTATCCGTATTCTGTACAACCATAAATATCTTAAGAATTACGGGGTTTTTTTAAAAAAAAATTGTGTTTTTCGTTTTTTTCCCTTTTTGCGAGGAATATTTAAGCATTATTATTATTATTATTATTATTCTAGAGCAACGCCAGGCTAATCAGAGGATCTGGGTGGGGGTTTTTTTTCGGAGGAAGTCCTTTTGAAGAAGATTATTAGAAGTGCTGATTTTGTGAAGGAAAGGGAAAATGTATAAAAGTAGAGAAAGCCCGTGCAACGCCGGGTCATGCAGCTAGTGTTACATGAAATTTTATTCACTGGGCTCTGATCTCACATTACTAGATCTTAACATAATGCCTTAAATTATTTAATCCAAAAAACTTCTTACAACCATCAATAAGTCGGCTTTAATAAAATAATTTAATATATTACTTAGAAATTTTGGAATAATAAAGCTGAATTTTTATGTTCACATCAGCATGGTTTGTAAACTAAGGCCTTATGTTCGGCAACATATTTTTTGTTTATTGAGATTCATAAATCACTCCATCACCTAACGATCTAAGTTTGAGTATGTATAGGGAAACCAGCTCATTTTGAATATGCCCAACACACAATGTACTCTAGGAATTCTTTCCCGTGTATAGGGACATGATAATAAAATTAGGAGTAACAGCAGGAATTTTGTAAGCCTCGTTTACAAATTGAATAAAAAACAAATTTTCCATTTTTAATATAACCGTAAATCCGGAATGCTTATAATAAATATTTTCTGAAAAATTCCAATTTTGTGAGATTTAAAATGAATTTCCAAGAGCAATGAAGTAAAAGTAAATCATGTCAGAATATATTGATACCATGAATATATTCCCACCATTTTAAAACTCTTGAGTTGTAATGAAGTATATCGTCGGCCTAATTATCAGAGAGAGAGAATGCGTTACATCATTAAAATCGAATATTAAATTAGTTTCTTTTGCGGAGACAAAGGAAAATAATTTTATATTCGAGTGCTACGCGCTGAACAGCTGTTTCGCGCGATTCAGAATCGCGCCCAAACGATTACATATGACCATACGATACAAATATCAAGGTAACCACAATGTAATATTAACGCCCATCTTGGCGAACAATAACTTGGCACGTATCTCTCCGGTATCAAATTAACACCCTAGATAGCGATACTCAACAAGTGGCTCGGACATGGCTCATTGCTCTGAGAAATTTGCTTATTTTCGAACATTGTATTAAAAATTTGGTGGGAAATTATTTGTCAAGAAATCAAATAAGCCAATTTTGCTTTTTGCTGTTGGTGTCGTACGGGTACGAATTGATATTCTTTTTTTCTATTTGGAACGGTTTCGGTTAGTGGCAACAAACAACAGTGGATTAGCGACAATTTTATGGGTGGAACTAAATTTTAACTATCTCTCATATCTTGCAAGCGAAAAATATTCGAACAAAATATATCTTTTCAAGACGATTGAGAGGTTGACTATTTTGCATTGAAAAACAAACATGAATCAGTAACTGTTTGATTTTATACGAAAGTGTTGTATTTAAACATGTAATATAAAATGAAAATTAAGTCAATTCTTAATTAGATTAACAAAGAAAAATTTTATTTTAGTCACTTTTTATTAAATAGTTATGGTTAATATAAATATGTACATACATATGACAGAATCATAACACTAAGTGGTAATTAATTTTTATTAATTATCATTAAAGTATCGTATTATCATCCAAAGAAATAGTGTCTATAAAATTTCAGTTCAACTGAATGCTTTAAAACGTGAGAAAAAAACCATTTTTTCAAGTTTTGAGACACGTCGCCAAAAATGATGCCAACGTGGCTGTATTTGTAATTCTTTAAATAATTAGTTTTAATCAATTAATTTTTATTATTTATAGTTAAATTATCGTATTGTCATCTAAAATAACCATGTATATAGAATTCCAGCTCAACTGAGCGTTTTAAAACGTATCTTATTATAGATTGAAAATTCCACCAAGATAAATAAATAAATAGAGAGTTGCAGCAAATAGTAGGAATTAAAAAATACCAATAAACATGAATCATTCAATGACATTTTTTCCTCGAAGATCTCTTTCAAGAGTTGTGATAAGTAGGCTTTCTTGAATTGTCTTTACAACAGCAACAAAGTGTTTTGTCGGTGGTAATATCACAGCGGTAACAAAGACATCCTATGAAGTTTGTTACATTATTGGTAATCATATGAAACTGTTTATTGATGCAGAAACTGTGAAGGAGTGTTTCTTAAATGATTATAATTTAGTGGAAATGACACAAATAAAAAATATAAAAAATGATTAAAAAGAATCCAAGCATTTGTTATCTTTATTATTATCAGTTAAACTTTACCAGTTTAACATTTATCATCCTGCTGCGGCCCTCGCGTGAAATAGCTAACATACGTGTGAAGCGCGTGGCATATGTATGTGGCCCAGCAGAAAAAAAGGTTGAGTACCCCTGCCCTAGATGAAGTTACACATTCTGATAACTATAGGCCAACGATATTCTAATATAATCTATTATTTTGAATATTTTAATCAAAAAATAAAATTGATTGAAATGCAGTGTAATTCTTTGTTTAACGCTTAGCTTCGCAATTTTTTAAATTTCTATGAAAAAATTATATCAGCTAGTTCTCAATAATAATAAAAGTGAAAAATATGCAAAAAATTAACATATTTCGTTTTTGCTTAAAAGTGTAACGTCTGATATAAACCAAAACATGTATCTTTTATTTTAAATTGAACTTTTTATTTTTTTATTTACTAGTCGATTAGAAGTCTCACTGTATACATTAAAATCAATTTATCTCAAAATGTAAATTTTAATGTGCTATGTACCTTTTCTAAGAAACTACTGTTCACAGGTATGTAAATATTTACTTAAATATTTGTAATGATGTCTATAGTCTATACTGAAATGCGCTTTTTGTAAAAAACTCAAAAATGTATTTTTTACAAATTTTTTGATTGAAAAATGGGTCAAATTTCGCAATGTTGGATAAAACATTTCATATTTTAATAAAAAATTCAAAATTACTTAAAAGCTCATTTCAGTATAACGAGAGAAGTGTACGTTAATTGTATGAAAAATTTCAAGCATGTAGATATAACAGATGTTGAGAAAAGTTACATCGAAAACAGCCAATTTAACATTATCAGTATACAGAGAGAAAGAAGATTACAACTCCCCTTAACAGTACTTGCGAAGGATTTACATATTTCACAAATGCCACATATGCGCCAAAATATGCTCCCAAAACAGCACATACGCTGGCTGAAGTGGAAAACAGTGGCATGGGGAGCGAATCGCGTAACTTTTAATCGGCAGTTAAAGGATAAATTATAAAACGTACAAATTATCAATTATTATCATTATTCTACATATGACAAGCCTATGAAGGTTACGGGTAATTATTAAACTTGTTCTTAACTTAGCATTGATGAGTTAAATATCAAATATATTGTGCACTTCTGATGCATTTATAAGTGTATTTCATCCATGTAAATGTATATTTTGTTTGTTTAATTCAAGATGAATTTTGTTTTACTTTTAGTAAATTAATAATTCTTTTAAAAAATCTTTTGTTTTCGACTTTCTAATACGCTCGCGCGCCACCCACGCATGATTATCACGTTTCCTTAGGGAGGACATACCCACAATTTGAGAAACGTTGCCTTATCCCAATTAAAAGTTTGTATATCCTAACTCTAATGTAAGTTATATATCCCTATCCACACTTTAAAAATCTATATTCTCTCCCGGCCTTTTATTTGCTGCCAAATACAGAAACTCTCTTATGCTTCTTTTCAATGGCTCTGTTCCATTATTCATTAAGAAATCCACACGGAATAAAACTTTTAACAAACAGAAAATCATGTAGAGAATTCAATAAATAAAGAAAAAACGTATCCAATTTGCCAATAAAAACAGAGAAAGAATGTATCGGGTTTCAATGAGGTATAAAGAATAAAAGTAGTATAAAGCGAAGAGAAGATCAAAGATTCCATTACTATGAAGAAGAGAATGGCAGTGTGGCTTGTTTCCGTAAATTACCGTCATAAGAAAACAGTTCTATTTTATTGAGAAAGTAAGATGGACAGATAGCGAATTTCATGTAGCTTTGGAAATTGTTCTTTAAAAGCAATAATGCATCCCACGTTATTTGGTAATAAATCAGTTTGAAAGAATATTGTTACGCATACCCAAGGCATTAAAGTATGTCGTTTAAGATGTGGTTTTCAATTTTTTTTCTTTACCATTAATGAATACATCTAACTACAATTTTCTCAGGAATAAAAAAAAGGATATATTAGAATTTTTTCAGAATTTAGAGTGATGTTCTGCTCAAAAACAAGAAAATAATATGCTTAACAAGAAATATAAAAATATTTTTTTAAGTCAATTCCTACTTTGAATGTATGAATAGAAAAGATTTTATTAGATTGAAAATTTAAACAAGATATATATATATATATATATATATATATATATATATATATATATATATATATATACATATATATATATATATTTATATATATGTATATATATATATTTATATATATGTATATATATATATATATATATATATATATATAAGGATAGAGTGAGCTATAATAGGAGTTGAAAATATAAAGGAGTAAATTTGTTTTTAGATTGCATCAATATAAAACAGCATGTATTTGTATAAATTGATACTTTTTCAACAGTTTTTAATTCAAAAGCAGCAATTATATTTCATTATGAGATAAAAACTATCACTTAATCTCCATTTGTATAAAATTGTTACTGAAAATTTTAAAGTATTCAAAAGACTACGAAAAGTTTAAGTTCAACCACTAAGACATTTTATAAAAAAATTTAATGAATCTTAATTATTTTCCGATTTGGAATTAACATTAATGTGTTTTTTCTTTTATTTTTTGTGAACTATTAAATATAATACATGTTTTGCATTTTTTAATAAGTATTGTAATATCAAATACTTAAAAAGAAGATAAATAATATTTTTAAAAAGCGAAATTTTGCAGCAGCACTTATTTGATCAAACTAATTATTGAAGATCTGTTTAAAAATATATTTTAATATTTTATCATATTTTCTTCCGCATACTCTTTGCAAAATGTTAGTGTTTCATGAAAACAAGAAGAGAGAACAGTACTAATATATATATATATATATATATATATATATATATATATATATATATTCTGAAAAATTTATATCCATATTAGAATTTATGATGTAAGTAATCCTTTGAATAAAACTTTTAAAAAAAATCATAAGAATAAAGATCATATATTGTATCTATTGTTTAAAAATTGTTTGAGCTGGAGATTCTGGAGGGCAATGCCTTTTAAAAATGATTGTCTTAACTATATAAATTAAAATTTAATTTAAATAAAAATAGTGGCAGTTTTATTCAAATTTTTTAATGTGCTGATTGCCTTTTATTAATAGCTCCATGCACATTTAATTTTAAAATGAATTTAATGAAATAAATGTACTCTATCATACATTTCTACATTTTTTTAAAAAAAAATCAGTTAGTTCAGGAGGTTTATCAGGAGTTCGTATCTTGTTTAAATTCTTATGACATCCCAGAAGTTTATGTCATCTTATTGTACTTTTATCTATATTTATTCTTACTTTTCTTCATACAAATCAAGTTTTGCTCACAAATATATATATATTGGTTTATACTTACAATATAAATCAATAATATATTGTAAGCTTAATTCTCTTACTGTCAATAAATCTTATTGTGCCTATATTTAATCTTCCTTATCTTCATACAAATAAAGTTTTGCTGACAAATCTATTTGTTTGTACTTGCAATATAAATTAATAATATATTGTAATTTTAATTCTCTTACAGTCTAGAAATCATGTTGTTTTTATATTTACTCTTCCTTATCTTCATACAAATAAAGTTTTGCCCACAAATATATTGGTTTGTACTTGTAATATAAATCAATAGTATATTGTATGTTACAGGCTAGAAATCTTCTTGTGACCTCGTCCTCCAAACTCTGAAGATTAGAGACTCTTAGTAGAACAACTTTCACTTACTTTGTTTCCCTAATAACCCCTTCAGGACCGGCGAAAGGAGAAAGAAACGCTTCCCAAAGCCCGCACGTTCCGAGAGTATACACATGCATACAACCGGACGAATTTCACTCCTAAGCCTAATTTTCTGTAAAAATTCATATAAAATCTTTAATGTAATCAATTACGCTAAAATTTACAATTTACTATCATTGAAAATATCTAAATATACAGTACAAAAATTTTCACTTTATGAAAAAAAAAATTGTGTATTTTAAAAGAAATGTTTCTATTTTAATAAAAAAGTACTCTTTTCGGCATGATGATTAAAATAAAATAGACGCAAAATTTACAAAATACTATCTGACAAATCCCAAACGATAAATTTACTCACAAAATTTTTTGTGTGGCTTGAACTGATATAAGTCCTTTAAATATAACGGCTTATATATCTTTTTTTTTATTTTTAATTAATCCTTATGTTTTTAATAGCTGTGTTCATATCGCATTAGTATTCTGTTTTATGTTCATATGGTTATGGGAACTATTTGCGATAGCAACGAGAAAGAGCCGTTTGTTCCTACTGAAATAAAAATGAGTCACTAAAAACAAACGACGCTTTTTGGTTAAAAATCAGTCACCACGTTTGTTCAATGAAAATCTGCTTTTTAAATGTTTTAGGGAAAAAATTGTTGTTGTAAATACGAATCAATAATAAAATAAATACCGAAACTTTTGTTATGACTGTCTGATGTCCAATGAACTAATAAGCTTTGCATTCTTTTCATGGTTGGGAAAATATAAACAAAAATCCTGAGCGTAAGTAAATCACGAACTTTTAAATGCCCGATTCTCTCGAAAAAGCTAAGCAAGTGCAGTTGCTTACATTCATAAATATCCCGGATCTAATAACAATAAAAAAATCTTAGAGCCGAAAGCACATGTTGAAGTTCAAAGTTTTGGGAAATATTATTCGAAAAAATCGTACTTTAACCGCCATCTATTTATTACCTTGTAAAAATCAATATAAAAACGTTCCAAACTCATAGGTCTCACAGCAAGGAAAGCGCTATCACATCTACGATACTGTATGCCCTGGAGGAAGAAACGCGTAATCACATAAACTAGCTAGAAAGAGTCTGCGTTCACGCGCTATTGCTTACATGAACAATGAAAAAAAAAGGTTTAAAAACTGGAATTTAAGAAACAAATTTTAATTAGATTTTATTTAGTTCATTTAAGTATATTCAAAATAACAAAAGTAAATTTGGTTTGCCTTCATAGATTTTTTAAAATAAAGGCAGGTTTGTAACGATACTAACAAAAATAAAAGTAGAAATAGTCTGCGTTCACTGCGTAACTATAAAGATTTTTTTAAAAGGGATAATGGGCTATTTAGTAGCTGGTTGGATAACCTCATCATTTGAGAACCTCCTGAAGTCGTTTCGGCATTGAACTAGCAAATGTTGTGCTTTTTTCAATACTTATCTTTTCCCATTGGTCCTTAAGAACACCCTTCAGCATATCCTTGCTGGATACATTGAGTTGAAGAATCCTGCGTTCTAACAAATCTCATAGGTGTTCCGTAGGATTCAGATCAGATGACTGCGGGGCCCTGTGCAGTTTATTTGGGACATTATACAAGAGCCAAAGCTTCACAATCTCTGCGGTGTGCTTAGGATCGTTGTCGTGTTGAAAACGAAACGATTATCCTAAGGCGAATTTGGTGGCATTTTAAGTTGTTTTAGGACATCAAATTAATCATATTTGTTCATAATTGATTATATGTACGCCAACTTGCCAACATCATTGCTCGCCATGCACCCCCCATGAATCCACCGCCGCCGTGCTTTACCGTTGGTACTAAATGTTCTTTCTGAAGCGCTGTGCAAGGTTTTCTCCATACTAATTTATGACCTTTTATGCCAAAGATACAAAATTTGCCCTCATCAGAGAATTATACAGTCCTACCGAACTCAAGAGGCTTATTTACGTGAGCTTTTTAAAAAGCTAACCTCTTCAGCCGGCTGGTCATTGAAATATAAGGCTTTCTGCGAACCTCTCGACTATGGTACCCGGCCTTTTTCAAGATTTTTCTTGCAGTATTTGTCCAAATATTTTTGTTACACTGCTCGTGAATATCTGTTGCTATTTGAGTTGCAGACAAACACGGATTTTTTTCACCATTGATGCCATACTTCATTTTTCTCTGATTGTGAATTTAGATGGACGACTTAATCGGTGTTTGGATGTGTAAACTCTTGTAGGTATAAACTTATAAATAACATGCTGGATAGATGAATACTGCCGTGCAACGGATATGGCTATATCTCCTGACGTCTTTTCCCATCTTTTCACATTTTTAAATTGATTTTACGCTCACTGATACTAATTTCCTTCTTTTTGTTTTCCATGTTCTTGACTTGATTCGTTTATCACAAAAAAGTAACAACTATTGCGTCACAATTTTCTTAAGCTATTTCACTTGATAAGTAAATGCAAAAACTCTGTTAACCTATATCCTGTTGAAACAAATTCCAAGAGAATCAATATTATTCAAATAGTGAACGCAGACTTTTTCTGCCTTATATCTGTGTATTTTGCTACAAAACTGCCGTTATCCTAAATAGTTTTATTTCAAAATTAACGAATTCTTGCACACTCAATATTTAAATAATAGTTAACAAACTCGTGTGAAAGGTTTTTATATATAGAAAAAGAATTATATTTCTATTAAATTTTACATTTGCTATGTGATTTCTTATAGGTGAACGCAGACTTTTTCTAGCTAGTCTATATGCGTTCATGGTCCCTGACGAAGTAAGTGAATTCGATTTTACCAAAAGTGAAAATTACAAGACGAATCTTCACTCGTGCATGGGAAAGAAATCTTGGTTCAAAGCAGATTTTCTGACTATCTTGGTGGACCGCAAAAAAACTCTTTGCGTGCCGCGTGTTGCCCAACCACAAGTTGTCCACCCCTGATTCAGAAGTACACACGTGCGTTTGAAATAAATGTAAATAAATGTAGTTAGTTTTTAACAAATTTTAGATGAGATAATGACGAATTTACCTTGAAGGTGCCACATATTATTTTAAATACTATATTTAGTTACTTAACTTCCTAGAGTAGCAACTGGTTTTCACGAAATGATGGCAGCAAACAGTTGTAATCCAAAACAAACCGCATCATAAGGGATGCCGATGCCTTCAAAATTTATTAAAGCTTCTTATTAAATATACCATTAATTAATTATTTGGTTCTTTTTTTTATTTTAGGCCTACTTTTATACTTATCGATTTACTTTATAAAGAATGCAGTAACACAGATTTACTGAATGATCTGGGTACCAGACTTGGAATAGCAGTATACTTTGAAAATTAATAAAGCATTTTACCTTTAAGAAATTTATATTTTTAAGATAATGGAAAAATATTTCACAATGAATTAGATTCAATCAATTCAAAATGCAACAAAAAAAGGGTTGAAATACTGATTGGTAGGAATGGCGTAGAATTGCTTAGAAAGTGTAAATGTAAATGCATCACAGAAAATGATACAGCTGAATGGAAAATCTCAAATGAATGATCTGGAAGTTCAAGTACATTTACATAGTTTAAAGTACATGAGGAGCACAAATGACCGATCCAATTTAAATATATATATATATATATATATATATATATATATATATATATATATATATATTATAGAAACTACTACACAAATTATACAATAAGTGATACATGGATGTAAAGATAAATATACCAAGGTTTTTTTCTTATAAATGTTCAATGTGTAACACTATTGTTTTACGGCATACTTCCAATCTGTTATTCAGTTCATTTCAAACATTTGGTTGAATAACTTTCTTTATCAATAGTGCGTAATGCTGCGCAAATGCTTACTTGTCATCCTCTGTAATTTATTGTATCGATTTCAAATGATACGGCTGGAAATTTAATTTTTTTTCGTAACATTTTCCACGCCGATTTCTACCGTTAAGTTCAGAGGCGGCAACACACTTTTGTAGACTTCCGAACAAATCTCCTGCCTCCCACTCTCCACTGCTTTTTCCGAGAAGCTTGGCAGGAAGCTGTTTTTCTTTTTATACAAGCAACTTGCATTCTTAAATTGATGGTTCCATCGCAGAATGCTCTTGTTGATTGATGCTTCTTTTTCTTAGCGATTTCTAAATGCACACTGCACCGAAATAACTGAAAAAACCCGCGCATACTCTAATACGCAAAAAATCATATTTTCTTACATTGTCGACAGGTTTGGATTTCAGTACAATGGTCTTGAATGTGCCATTGATTATTCAAGGGGCAAAAAATTGGGTTTTTTTCTCTTTGCATTCATGTATTCTTTGTAGTAAGTTTTGAAAATATGATTTTTTTAACATTCAGGTTCATCATTTGTACTCACCCTGTAATTCAGGTTATAAGAATGTATTCATTATATTACAAACAGAACAAAATAGAGAGACATATTTTTACAAAAGAAGTAAGTAAAGAAAAGTTTGACTTCAAGAAAACATAATATCAAAATATGCAGAAATAAAAAAATATATTTACGATTACTTTTCCTCATATTTAGGAATAAACCCCAAAATATACTTCTATGAAAACTCTTATTGAAAAACAACGTATTTTTATAACTGTATTACTTTCAACGTACTCTTTACATTTATTATTTAAACTCTCTTTCTCTAAAACCAGGAAATTCTTTTCAATTTCTTGAAGGAAACTCTTCCTGATTTCTTTGATTTTGATAAATAACCCAAGGCACACAATTACATTAAAAAAGAAATGAAATTAAGAATTAGAAACATGGAAAGAAGTAAACGTAGTTCTAAGTGTCAATTGTATAAATTTTATTTTAGTTCGGATTCTTTGCAATGCCGTAATGTTGTTTAACTATACTTTGTATCCAATTTAAACAATTTAGAATAACGTATGCTAAGATGAAATTTATTTCATGAATTTATTATATAAATTAATGAAATTTTATGAACTTCTTAGGATGTAAAAAAATTATAAATGACAGAATTATAAACGTTAATATGATTCATTTTTCGTCATTCTATGTGACATTGAACAAAATTTCTCGTGTGATTGATTTTCGAAAATCTTTTCAGGTACAGGAAGCAGATGTTTGGAGATGCAGATTTCAAAATGAACCAACTCTACACCTGACACTGAGATTGCTCGCATCATTGGTAAGAAAGACATATAGTTATCCAACGTATAAATACATGATGCTTTTGATAATACAGGTCTGCAAACTATAATAATGGTAAATAAATTTCTAAAATTTACTGTATTCTGTGAAATCCGGTAACACGAAATTAACGGTCAATACAAAAGGAAGGGATGCGTTTCTAGTACTTACAAAACAAACTATAGTTAATTCAATATTTTTTTATCAAAACTATAAACCTACTTAAAACAGAAAAAAAATATATATTCTCATATAATTTAATCTAACCTAATCTTCATTCTTAATCATTTTTACTGCAATTAGTTGAGAATGTTTCTTAGGTTGTGAAATACTATCACGGTCTATCATTTCTTCGTTGGTACTTTGGGATCTTTTGCCCTCTTTAATAGAGTTGCAGTTTTAGTCTGTTTGCTGTTTAGTATTAGGCCTTACTAGTTTATAGTACATTTCGTATTATGACGATCGGCAATTTTCCAATTATCTTACAAATTTTTGGTTACATTTGCCTCAAATATGTTTAATTAAGAAAAATAATTCAAGATTTTTGATAAAATAAGGCCTTCTTGTACATTTTTGAGTAAATTTAAAATTTTCATGATTTTTATGAGTTGTCGTCTTCAGAATCGATTTGACCAAAATTTTGGAAATCATATCCATTAAATTCGTTCCACCGATTTCTTCCTCTAACATATTGTGACCATTCTCGATCGCATTTGAAATTGATGTTGTAAGTTATTGATATCAATTCATCATGAGAATCAATTGTCGCAAATTCATTGAAGTGATTGTCCTATGCAGTAGGCTTTAAAGGCATAAAAAATACCTTGATCTAAATATTGAATCAAATTTGTAAATTTGCTGGCAAGCCCTCGAGTGTGCATAAATTTTAGATGAATTAAATTATGTGGGGGACTTGGAGCGTTTTCAGTATTAATAGAACCTTAGTATGTGAAATAAAAAATGAAATTCAAATAAACAGAACTAGTTCAATTCGAATGTATATAATACACAATTGATAAATAATACAACTAATTAGCAATAGTTACCAGAAAATATCTATCGAATTTAACTCTTGTAAGAAAATTATAACCAAGCTATTACATGTTATCTAAACACGATTATTGTATATACATACAATTTTGTAAAAATTATAACTAATTTGGTGAGACAGAGAAGAGAACGTACCAAAACTATTTACTATAATCCATCAAAATAGCAGTAGAGATCTTTATCGAGGTCAACTGATCTTCACATAAACAAAAAAATCAATGAAATTTCATAATGTTACCCTCCTAAAGTCACATTTACTTTCGAAAAAGTAACATCTGATTCCGTCTTCAACTCTCATTAATTTTAAAACTTTAAAGAGAGGAACTGGGATGGACAGAGAGAATGGATATAATGTATTTATATTTCAAAACTATTTGCAAGAATTTCTAAATTTATTTCAGCTATGCAAGTATTTTTTTTTTGTTTTGTTACTTTTATTCTATTTAGTCCTAAAGTTCCAATTGGAATTTAAGATATTAGTGACTTTCTATGTCGGAAATTTAATGTTTTGCGAGATTCGATGCTAGGAGTATACAAAAATATACACAGTTGAATTTTATTTTATACCTTTCCTTAGTTTACTGTTTTAAAAAGGTTTTTTTTTTTAAAAAAAATATTCAATAAATCTTTCATTATATATTTTTAATAAAATCAAAAAACACAGCATGATTTTACACTTACATTTAAAACTTGATTTGATACTAGTTTTTAATTACAAAAATTTTTCGCATACTATATATAAGTGAGTGTATGTATCTGTATGTACCGTAAAATACGGCGTATAACGCGAACCTTTAACACAAAAAATAAGATCGAATAGTTGATGATGCGCGTTATACGCCGCGTACAAAAATATCTTCAAAAGAAAAAAAAGCGCTGAAACTGAAACAAAATTAGACTTCTACATTGATATAAATATTGTTTATTTACATTAAATGACATTTCCAAGGAACTTAAAAGGTTGTAGCTCTAAAAGTATACTATTTCTTCAAAATCACGTGATCATACCTAGAATAAATGACTTCAAAACATAAGATATATATATATATATATATATAGATAGATAGATAGATATTAATGATATACTCGAATCTAAGCCTCTCACTTTTACTTCCCAAAGTTAAGGCTACTGAAAATCAGGTACGGTTTATAATTCAAGGAAAAAAATTCGTTCGGTGGGAGAATTAGAGCAATTACAGGTTCATGTATGTACTTCAAAGCAAAAATTATTAGTAAAATAATTAATTATTCATATCTTATTAGCTCTCTTATCATATTTAGTTAAATTTCGTAAATCTGGATATCGATAAACCATTTATCACTATTTTCTATTAATATCAAAAGCTTCCTGAAAATTTGGGGTGTGGCTTAGATCGATGGCAGCTAAGATACGAATATAAATAAAGGGATATATATAAATATAATATCTATATAAATGTATATATATATATATATATATAAATGTAAATATATATATATATACATATATATATACATATATATATATATATATAAATGTATATATATATATATATAAATGTAAATATATATATATACATATATATATATATATATATATATATATATATATATATAAATATATATATATATATATAAATGAATATATATGACATGTTTTTTGAAGTCAGAGTCAGACTTAATTTTTAAAAGAGGATCTTTATTCGATGAAATCTATACAAGCTCTGACATTGAGCGGAGAAAGAAAAATAACGCCACGGGATGTTTTAAGGGGGAAACACTTAAAACACAGTTGCGGTGAGTATCGTGGCTTTTATGATTGTACTTGAAAGGTAATGCTGACCTATGGGGCTATTAAATCGAACGATGTGGAATTAGACATGTTTATTGGCTAGGCCATATTTTCGGAAGAAATAAATGTGTGATTAGTTAGATACTTGAAAATGAACTGAGAGAGATGAGTTAAGTGCAGGATAGGAAATTTAATTTTTAATCTAATTTAATTATCCTTACATATATATATATATACTAGCGAACCCGACAGACGTTGTTCTGTACAAATACGTACTTTAAATTCAAAAATTCCAAAAATTTTTATGAATAGGCTTTAACTATCTGGACCGTTTGGATGAAAATTTGTATTAAAAAAGTTATTACAATATCTAACTTCTTTGCATATACAGTTATCACAATTCCATTAATCGATAGCGTGTGAGTATGTGTATACTAAGTGCATAGTTAAATCTAGAGACTGTAAGAATAAAAAGTTAAACATATTTTATATTAAAGGTGAAAAAATTGAGACTCAAACTATCTTACAACAGGTATATTTATTAAATTGTACAAAAGCTTAATTTATCGTAATGTCATGGATGTACAATATTTTGAGTTAATCCTTGAGGGGTATAAAGAAATAAATTCAATGGTTTTTCAACTCTGGAACAGGCAACATATAATTTGTTGAGAGAAAAGCACGGATTTTCTGAATTTAAACCAAGAATCTTCATGGTTTGAACTTGTGACTTACTAATAGTCATAGCAATTGCGAAGCGAATTGGAAGCTGTAAACGTTTAAATGGTATAAGTATAAGTGAATCCGAAGGAATCATTGGGATCCACGGTAGATTTCCACACACACACAAAAAAAGGAAAATCGCTTAGAAATTTAATCTTAAAAAAATATAATGCAAATATCGAAAAAAACTCTTCTTAGTGCACATCATTAGGATAGATAGTAATTATGTGCCAAAATTGTACTTTTAACTTGCTGAGAAGTGAAACAGATACTCAAACTGTTTCTTTTATTAGTATAGATTTCCGATAAAAAATAATTTTAAATAAAAAAAGTCCAGACGCGCTTAGAAGGAGTTTAGTTACATACATACGCACAGAAGATTTTTATATATAAATACATAAATGCTTTCTGTCATATAATTAATTTTCTCCTTATGAAATTTCAGCATTTATGAATCTAATATTTTAAACTTACAATACTTTAATAAACTTGCCCACATTTTTAATTAATTATGTAAAATTAACGAAATGTGTTAAGAACTTAAAATAAAAAATTACTGAATGATTACATTCTTTTTATCTGTCATTTGTAATATCTGTCATTTGTAGTCTTATTCTCTACAAAGAAGAGATAAACATCTAACAATCACATTCGAAAAACACTTAGACAATAGGAAAATCACACAATGAAGGACACATGAGCAACCGAGATTAAAATTATAAAATGGATACTACAGTATTATAAACATTGCTGATTTAGGACAGCTAATACATAAAATAATTCATGTAAAAGTGGGGTTGAACATGTTTTTTGGCCAGCCAACCTTCCCCCTTTATGTAAATAATAATGAACATAAACCTATTGAAAGTAATTGATATTAATATCTAAATCCATTACAAGATAGTGGTAACTTAGGCAAAATTTGCACTTGAAAATGCAGAGCCCGCGCTAAATGTGAGTGCAATAAATAAGTTATTGCCAGATTTTAGATCCTAATGCAGATTCAAAGCGTGTGAATGGCTGAAATGTAGCACAAACAAAAGTATAAAAATAATACAAACAAAAATTAATTTAGAGAGCTAAACATTACTATAAATTTAGTTTTAGATGAACTTAATAAAAATAAGTAATTTTAACTAAGAATACGGAACTAACTATAACTATGAAATATGTAAATTTACAGTAATAAGCTATTATTAAATCTAAGAATTTTTAATCCTCACTATTTTGATTAGCTTTATTCATATAATTATTAATAAAATTAATTGGGTATTTCTGATTTAAGCAATATTTACAAAAATGTTTATAGTTATATATTATTTCTGATTTTTTTAACACCAGAAATTTATTGCGTTGTAAAAAATTAATAACAATATTTCTGAATATAGAAATATGTACATTACTCTCTCAATGCGGAACTTTTATAATATTGAAAATAAAATCTTCTCTTTTATCATAAATATTAGATATTATTACATTATCTATTAATTTTATATATAAGTCAAAATATTTTGCTTCATTGTTCTTACTATTTGTCTGTATTAAATTAAGATATTGTATATAAAAATTAGTGTTAGGTATAAAACTGACTTGCTTGCCAAAAATGATTATGTCATCTATATAACTATAAATATAATATTTAGAATTATTAATGTAACTACTTGCAAATTAATGTAAGTATAAATTGGCAAGACAGTTGCTCGCAGGGCCGCCTTGTGGTAAACCTTTAATCTGCAGATAATAGTTACCCTTATGAAATATGTATTTCTCTTTAAGTACAAACCTAAGTAGTGAACTAAATCTATAATAATTAACATTTTTAAATAAATTATCTTTATGTAAATTTACTAGTATATTAATCATATCATATATTAATAGAGTTAAAAAGATCTTCAAAATCTAAACTATAGACTGAATAAATCTTTTTATATTTCATTTGTTCAAAAACTGATTTGAAAATTTTAAATATGACTGTGGATTTAAACCTATTTATTGTATGATGTAATATTTCATGGTGAATTTTGCCTGTTTTTCTGCCTATATGTATTAAATCCATTTGTAACTGTTCTAAATTTGACTGGGTCTTTATGAAATTTGGGAGTAAGAAATATATGTGGAAATTTAATTTGTGGATATTGCGGTTATATGTGGATCTTGTGGCTGGGAAACTTTTTAGATGATTTATACATGATCGACAGACGTAGTACGTTATATGAGAATAAATTACACATGTTTGGCAAAAAAATGCATTTTATTGCGCATTTGTGTACAAAAGGGAAAAAAACACAATCTGTGCATGTGAAAAAAAAAGAACAAGAAAAGATGTTTTCTTCAAAGGAAATCATTTTCAGTAGGGGTTATGGTTTCCACGGACGGCCAGCAACGTTGAGCACCTTTTAGGCATGGAGTCATTGAGGCTATTAATCACGAGGGGGGTATTCTGTCCCACTCTTCCAGAAGAGCTCTTTACAGTTCTTGGAGAGTTTGTGGGGGTGGTTGGCGTCCAGCAACTCTTCTTCCTAGAGCGTTCCAAACGTGCTCTATTGGATTCATGTCTGGAGAACACGCTGGCCATTCCATTCGTACGATTCCCTCCTCGAAAAGGAAATCCTCCACCAGGTTAGCACGATGTGGCCTGCAGTTATCGTCCATTAAAATGAAGTCATCTCTGATTGCTGCAGCCTAAGGGACTACAATAGGTCTGAAGATTTCATCCCTATATCGGCGAGCAGTCAGAGATCCATCTCGAATGATGTAGAGGTCTGTGCGCCCGCCAATGGAGAATGCCACCATACACCAACACTCCCCCACCGCCAAATCTGACACTTTCGTGCACGAACGCAGGATTATTCCTACTGCCACGGTCCCTCCAGATGAAAATACGCCTATTATTCGCATGAACAGAAAAACGGGACTCGTTAAAAAAAGAACATTGCTTCATTCATTTCTCCTCCAGTTCACATGCTCTGTTGCCAACTCCCTGCAGTCGTGACGATGCCTTGATGTTAGTCTAACACATACCATCGGTCGACGAGCATACAGACCTACACCATGGAGCCGGTTTCGGACAGTCATGAGTTGAAACCGTGGTACCAGTAGCAGAGCGAAGGTGTTGTTGGAGAAGAATAGCGTTCATATTTCGGTGCCTCCGAGCCTTTAACACTAAATAATGATCTTTATTGGGCATTTTTGCCCGTCTACGACCTTGTCCTGGTCTTCGGCCTGCACTTCCAGTCTCCAAAAAACGGTTCAGATCCTCTAAATCACACTTTGTGACACTCCAATGGCTTGCGCTACTTCGGCTTGAGTTTGACCTCCTTCTAACCTACCAACATCTCCCCAAGCTTCTGAATCGGTTTAATGGCTTCTCTGAGACATCGTACTCATCGAAACAAAGCAGTCACTGAATGCCGATCATCCTTGTCTTCATTTCAGTTGAAAGTCAAATTTCTTTCGCTGCCGCTGAAGCGACGTTTTTGACGTCGAACTCAAAATTAGTATACTCCACAGTTTGAAAATCAGTAAAATTTGCATTTGTGATTCTCTTCTTCCATTTTCGGCAAAAAAATTTCTCTTATATCTTTATTTTATATAAAACTTACAATATCCTTTAATTGTTTTGAGCAGTGTATATATATATATAGTCAAAATTCTTTATACTAAAAAGAGATGAATATTCAATAATCAAAATTGAATAAAATTGAAATTGCAAGAAAACCATATATAAGATTTCAGGAAGGATGTATGAGAAATTAAACTGTAACATTTACAATATATAACATGGATGCTACGGTATTATAAACACTACTGACTTAGATCAGCTCTTGCATATAAAATAATTTATATAAAAGTAGGGTTGAACACGTTTTCAGGCCAGCCAACCCTCTCTCTTTGTGTTAACAATACTGAGCAAAAACATATTGAAAATAATGGATAGAATATGCAAATCCATAACAAGAAAAAGGAAACTAAAATAAAAATTGCATTAAAAAATGCAGAGCCCACACTAAATCTGAGTACAATAAACAAATTATTGCCAGATTGTGGATCCAAATGCAAATTCAAAGCATGAGAAATGCTGAGTAGTAGCGCTTAGCAAAAGTTTGAAAATAAAAATCTCACAAATACATACTGCCATTACTATAGGAATACTAGGATTATATACGAATTAAAAAATAGTATTAATAAGTAATTTTATCTAATATTAGAATATGGATGTGACTGTATCTAGGAAAAATGAAAAAATAAACAATGAATGTTCTAAGAAATTTTAATCCTTACTATATTTAGAATGTCTTTACTCAATTAACTAACAATAAAATTAATTGGGTATTTTTGAATTAAGCAATATTTAATGAAATGTTTATATAGTTTTTAAATAGAAATTTATTGCATCGTATATAATTAATAACAATATTTCTGAGTATGTGTGTGTGTGGAAACCTGTACATTACTCTACTAAAGATGTACTTTTATAACATTGAATTAAAATTTTTCTGTTTTTTACCATAAATATATTAGTAACTATAAGATTACCTTTTAATTTAATTTCTATATCAAGAAAATTTGTTTCGTAGTTGTTGCTATTTTTAACAACAATATATTAAATTAAGATGTTGTAGATAAAAGTTAATATTAGGTTTTAAATTGTCTTGCTTGCCAAAAATGATATCATGTATTTAACGAAAAATTTAATATTCAGTATTATCAATGAAACTATTTTCAATATAATAAAAATATAAATTGGCAAGACAGTTGCTATATGGGCCACCTTGTGGCAAACCTTTAATCTATTGATAATAGTTACCATTAAAAAATATATAGTTCTCTTTTAGTGCAACCTAAGTAGAGAACCAATTAACATTTAATTAATATCAATTCATCCATAAATAAAACTTTTAAATAAATTATTTTTATGTAATTTTACAAGTATATATTAACCATATCATCAATATTAATGGAATTAAAAATATCTTCAAAATCTAAACTGTAGACTAATGAAATCATTTATCTTTAATTTGTTCAATAAGTTCTTTACTCTTTTTAGGTATGGCTGTGGATTTAACATTATTTATTGTATCTTGTAATATTCCATGCCAAATTTTGTCTGATTTGCTGATAAATGTATTAAGACCATTAGTAACTGCTCTAAACTTGACTGGGTCCTTATGAAATATATATATTTACAATTCTGCTAGTAAATTTAAAGATACAAAAATTAAATTTCATATAGAGAAAGCAAAATTATTCAGACAATCCCTTTATCTAAGATTTTGTGGTAAAATATATTTAGTAACAAACTGCGGAAGAAAAATATCATTTTCAAGTTTAATGCTTAAGGTATCCGAATATGTTCGGAACCATGATTTTAAAAAAGCTCATAAATGGATAAATTTCATGATATTTAGTGTAATTTAGATTAAAATACATGTATAAAATTGTTTTAAAGACATTTTGACAACAAATATCATAATATTACAACATATGGACAATAATATTTTGCCTGTATATAGCTCAGACCTCTATACAGAGGCTCAACTATGATTTTTGAAAAAATCAACCCATTCAAACCCATTGAAATAATACTCCGCGTTTTTTTCTTAAAATTTCTTCCCTCTGTTGTCGTAAAACATGTGGATAAACCCAGTTCTAATTTATATATTTCAAAAATTTTAGTTGAGCCTCTATACAGAGGTTTGTGCTATATACAGGCAAAATAGTATTGTAATAGAAGCATATTTCACAAAAGGAGAATATTTTGAAATTGAGTCATTCTATGTTCATATTTTGCCGAAATATTATACTTAAATAATTTTTCTTTGTAATATTATTCTTAAAACATTTTTATATACATTTTCTATTCTAAATGACACTAAATATCATAAATATTATCCATTTATACGCTTTTGCAAAATCACGGTTCCGAACGTAGTCAGATACTTTAAAGCATTACGTGTTTTGAATACATACAATTTAAGTTTCTATGAAAACTTTCGGCATTCTCACTGCTTGATTGAGTCTACTGGAAATATTTTATTTTTTTCCCATCTTTTCTACGATTTATTTTGTTTTTTTCTATAATAATCCTTAAATCTTCAAGATTAGTACATTTATTTCAGAGATCAGATAATGGCTCTACTTTCCGCGACGACTTTTATTTAGCCAAAACGTGTCACTTGGTTCGATCGTATTTTGAAGATGACATTGAAGAATGACTTCCAGTTCGGGTCACTAATGCACTATGCTTTACGTCAGTTCATCAGTATCAATATATCGTCTCAAAGATAATTTACGACTTGTGAAACATATCTAGTTGTCAGTTACCAGATTCTCTGAATTAAAATTAATGATAAAAATATCTTAAGATTAAGAAAACTCAAGCTGTGTCATATCTTCTAAATGAGTTTTATAAGTTTTTAAAATAAAGAATTTCATGTAAAAAATACTTGCTTCAACATATAAGATGATATTGTAGTTTGTTGGTAATGATCCATTTTCGTCTTTACTTTAATTTAGTTCTTCTCGGTGCTTGTATCCGTATTCAAGTACGTTCGGAAAGATGATTTTGCAAGGTTGTATAAATGATTGGGTTTTATATATATATATATATATTTATTGTCACTTGAATTTGGACATACGTATGAAATTGTTGTAAGAACACTATCACACAAAAACTTAATGCAATTTATTAGCAAAAAATGAAGAAAAAATACCATATTTTTCGAAATTTTCTTCTTTTTCAAAATCTGCTACCGTAGTAATAATAAAAATTGGCCCATATATAGCTAAAATTTCTAT
Organism: Trichonephila clavipes; assembly: GCA_019973935.1. Lineage (NCBI taxonomy): Eukaryota > Metazoa > Arthropoda > Arachnida > Araneae > Nephilidae > Trichonephila > Trichonephila clavipes. The sequence goes on along the minus strand of BMAU01020252.1, from coordinate 505,349 downwards.
ACAGAGTCTGAATTAGGATTTTTGAAATATATACATTATTTTCAGAGTAATTATCAATCGAAGTAATATTACCGGTGTTTTCTCTCAGTTAAAATTTCTCAACTCTTAGGAATTAAAATACGAGTAAAACATCTTCTAAGTCCTAATTCAGGCTCTGTACAAATGTCTTAGCTATACACAGGCAAAATATCATTATTAAAAAAAAATTTCCCAAAAGTATACTACTGAAAAATATGCCATACAGTTAAACCTGGTTTTGTGCGGTTGATAAAAACCGCGTAAAAAGAACCACACAAAAAATGTTTGAAAATTTCATGAATTCTTGCAATATAACAAGCCAATTCTTCGAAATACTGCAGAATTTTTTTATGTGGTTGTACAAGAATAAAATTGCATGAAAAAGGACCTCACAAAAACAGGTTTGACTGTATTTCAATTTTTTTCCATGAAAAAAAAAGAAAATGCATTAAAAGCTTTCTTGATGTAATAATATTATTTAAACGCTTTTATGTGTATATTCTAATTCAGGACACTAAATATATATAAAATATATACTCTTATATTTATATATGCCGTTACAAATTAATGCATTTGAACATAGTCAAATACCTTAAAAGAAATAGCTCTTTCCAGTCTCAAAGAATAATACATTGCAATGAAAAAAAATCAGATATTCTGAAATTCAATTTACGACATTTAAAAGTTATATAATCAATAATACAAATGAAACACAACATATTTTACTTTTAAAAATGTTTATATGAACTACAAAGAATAAAACTTAGTACTTTTCGGAATTTGCTTTATAAATAAATAAATCAGCCTCCAAGTGTAAAAAAAAGTTTTCCTTTTCGAACTTTAACTGCTATCATTTAAATTTCAAAATGGCTCGTTTAGAAGTCACTTTCTAGTCGTAAAATTCTCGCCATAATTCCTGTGATAAATTTGATAGGAAAAACTTTGTTGCTTAGTTTCGATGGCTCGTCAGAAGAGTAGACTGAAAAATACGAATTCAATAAATCCTCACTTGCGGTCTCAGTAGAGAAACTATACCGGTAAAGTCTCTCTTTTAGCGGAACTAATAATACTCAAGAGAATTCCGTTCAATGGAAATCGAAGTTCGTTCAGTGTAATTAACCGAACGTACTTTAGCTACTTCGTAAATAATTTGGGCATTTAAAACTGCAGTTAGGAGTTTTAAGATCGTAACTTAACATTTTTGTGGTTATGGAAAAGCTTTGAGTTAAGATTGAGTTGCATGCTTTCGTAAGTTTTAGAATAAACTGACTGTTTATTTTTATCAGGATGCTTTTAGCAGGAGCTATGACTTTTTAAATAATAAAAATTCCATGTGTTGTTATCTCGGGAATGTATGTCTTTTATTGTAGACCAAGGTTTGGCAACGTTTTAGTTATTGCGTGCAAAACCAATCTATCAATATGATTCAAGTTACTACACTGCAGGCAATATTTGAAAAAAAATATATTCCGGTTGCGATACATGCAAAGTTAGGGAATAGGGGTCAAAAATAGGATTTAGAGCTTTGTTGCACATTAATTTTGCATAAATTAAAGCTATTTACATTAGAGTATCCGACTTCGTTCGGAAATGTTATTTTGTAAAAGCTTATAAATGGATATTTTTATGACATTTTGCTTCACTTACATATTAGAATAACTGTAAAAAATTGTTTTAAGAATATTATTATAGTAAAAAATATTAAGATGCAATATTTTGACAAAAAATAAACATAGAATTATCTATTTTCAAAACATTCTCCTTTTCTGGAAAATGCTTCTATAATAATAATATTTTGCTTCTGAATAGGTCAGACCTCTGTACTGAGCCTGAACTAGGATTTTTGAAGTATATAACTTAGAAGTGTATTTATCCATATTTTAATACAACAGATTTGAAAGATTTTAGGGAAAAAAACACCAATAATTGTTTTAATTGGTAGTAATTTTGAAAATAATATGAATTTTACAGAAATCCTAGTTCAAATCCTCCTCAGAAATCTTTGCTTTATATAATAAAAATTTATTTGTATTACAGAATTATTTTTCATAAAAGGAGAATGTTTTGAAAATAGGTTATTTTAAATTCATTTTTTGTCAAAATAATGTATTTAAATAATTTTTTTATTCTAGCAATATTCTTATTAACAATTTTATATATGTATTATAATCCAAGAGACACTAAATATCAAGAAAATTATCCATTTATACGATTTTTCTAAATCCTGGTTTTGAACGTAGTCGGATACTTTAACCTAAAAATAAGTAACATAAAATATAACTATTTCTTCAATACAAATAAAACATAAATTGTGCATCCATTATGTATATCTTCAACATATTTATTTAAATAAAAAATAAACAATAAAAATTAATAAGTATTTTTTCTCAATAAAGTTAAAAAAATTTTTAATATGAATCCTGATCTTGTATAGCTTAGCATAATATCGCAATATCAGTATAATTGTGACTTTCAATTTCGAAAGATTCTAAACATACAGCTGTTAAACGACTTCTTTACGAACTCAAAATCCTTTTCATATCACAAAAGATTTGTTCACAAAGATATGTAGCAACAAACGTGGAAGACAGAGTTCACGCAATTATTTTCTTCAATCAATTAAATCTCTCTGGAAACGACATCCAGTAATTTTAAATAGCTCTAAAAATTTTTAATCGGTAAGTTTTTTTTTCAAAATTTTTTTTCGTTATTCCGTAGGTATTAATTTCCATAATTTTGAACATGTTAGTCCTATAAGATCTGTTTCGAAATTATCAACTTATTTTCACTTAAAAATTGACAAATTTGTAGAAGAGTGGAAAAGTGTCATTGAGAATTGTATCACATGCAAAATGTGGCACGCGTGCCATAGGTTGCTGACTCCCTGCTGTAAACAAGGGGAGAATTAAGTCGACCGTGATCGACCAGTGAATCGCCAAGATATTTTGGAGTGGCCACCTTTGCTTTGATCTGAGATACTCATACTGAAAAAAACAATAAGAGCTATGGATAAAATAATAAAACTTTCAATAAATTTGAGAGACTTTTCCAAGAATTTAATAGACTAGAACCAATTATCGCACTAATGTGTAACACATTTGGCAATGTTGATGTGGATGTAATAACTCAATCTGTGAATTACATATTATCTTTACCTCTTGAGGAAACGTAGCGTTTCTCCTTCATAATGGCATAGTTATAAAAGTACGTGGTTTAGAACTTAAGGATAACTTTTTTGAATCTATTGGACTGAGTTAAGGTTAATGCCTCAATGCCTTCGGACCCATTTTTTTTTTATAAAAACAAATTTTTGAAACAAAGTGAGTGGTTTTAGGAAGAAAAATAAGAAAAAAATATGTAAATACAAAAAAAATTTTAATAAATATTGTACTTTTAGAAAAATTGGTTGTTTTCAATGAAATTTTACCTAATTTTTACTAAAACGGGTAACACTGTATAAAAATTTTAAATACAACTATCATAATTATCCTTGTACACAACATACATATTAGGATGCTCTTAAAAATGAACCAAAATCTAAGAGAAATATTAAATTACAAAAAAATTACAAACAATTAAACATAATAATATTAAAATTTTGATGTTTTTTTAAGTTTTTTCTTTATAAAACCTACCCAAATGAAAAAAAAAATATTTGACCTACAACAAAAATTACGGTCCACTTTATGAAATATAGTACAATAAACATTCCCACAAAATTTCGAAACGTTATCTGGTTTCGTTCTGAAGATATCATGAATCTGGTAAAGAGTTTCTTTCGAAAACATAATTTTTAGAAAAACTCATTCAAAGTTTTATTTTACTACTCTTTTGCATACAGTGTGATGTTTCTTAAAATCACTATAACTTAATTTCTATTTCGCGTAAAGGAAAAAGAAAAACTGTTTTGGAAAGAAAAAATGTTCAAACTATAAGGTTTTTAGATAAAAAAGATGCCTTTTATGTAGACAAAAAAACGACATTTTCAAAGTAGGCAGTCACCTTAAGTATCCTAATTTTAAAAAAAAATGTTGTATTTTATTTTACATCGTTCTTTGGCTCTAACTAACTACTTATGTGTATCTTCACTTTCAACGACGAATATTTTTAAGGCAACATGTCGTTCCGTTTCATTGATGACTTCTTAGAATCCAGTACAAGATCAGCAGTTAGTAATTATGTACCGAGACATTCCAGATTGGATGACGCAATATTCAGACTGTCTTCTACTGACTTCTACAAGAGCTAAATTTAGATGAAAGTAATTATTTTTTAACATTTTTTTCTGTTGTGTGATAGTAAATGTCTCATTTGATATTATATTTGCGGATACTATTATTATGTTTTTGTCTTGTGTTTTGCTTTAAATGCGATTTTAAAAGAGTAAGTTCTTCGAGCAATATTAGTTATACATGTAAGCACATATTTCGTATTTATTAATAAAATATATTAAATATTGTAGATATTTTTAGCACACCACACTTACGCCACTGGGTAGACCACAACACCTGAAAAAAATTAGACGTATCCCGTACCTTGGGAAAAGTCTGCCCATTTCTGGTCTAGATATACCGGTCGCTTTTAACTTTTGCTTACACATCAGCACACAGCCACCAATATTGCTGTTTTGGGTGATATTGTACTCTATTTCAACAATCGCACTGAGAGCATTATCATTATACCTATCTTCCTATGCCCTATATCTAGAGTTTGAAGCTGTTGTCGTCCCATACCTACAGAATCTGAAAGTCAATTTACCTGAAGGTCATAGCATCATTCGATATCTTTTCAGTCATCCGATCTCGCACGTTTACAAAGTCCTATAATTAAGCATGCTTCAGATTTTGCAAACCACCTATCAACACAAACCACCTATCCATGAAAAAAAGATTTAAGACTGTGTTAAAGACAAATATATTCAACGATAAATGTACTAATTTTAAAAAAATGGAATGTTTATCATTCTTTGGCTCTAACTAACTACTTATGTGTATCTTCACTTTCAACGACGAAATTTTTAAGACAGTAGGTAGAAAAAGTCGATTCTGCTGTAAAGGCGGTGCAGGCGGTGCAGGTGGTTGTAGGCGGTTGCAGGTGGTTGCAGGCGGTTGCAGGCGGTTGCAGGCGGTTGCAGGCGGTTGTAGGCGGTTGCAGGCGGTTGCAGGCGGTTGCAGGCGGTTGCAGGCGGTTGTAGGCGGTCGACGGCAGTGCAGAGTTGAGTTGTTTCGTTCCTACTGACGAGTTGAGTTGTTTCGTTCCTACTGGCGAGTTGAGTTGTTCGTTCCTGCTGCTGAGTTGAGTTGTTTTCTCCTGTTGAGTTGTTTCGTTCATGTTGCCGAGTTGAGTTGTTTTCTCCTGTTGAGTTGAGTTGTTTCGTTCCTACTGACGAGTTGAGTTGTTTTTATCCTGCATTGGCTTTGATTTTCGAGCTGAGGGGGCGAGTTGAATTGTTTTTTTTCTACAGCTAAGTTGAGTTGTTTTTAAAAAATGTGCACAAAAAATGGAAGTATGGGAATGTTAAACGTGCTCATGCCGCCACCTATTGATTAAAATATACACTAATTATAGATTTTAAAATGATGGAAGTAAATAACGCTCAAATAAAAAATAAATAAATCCAGATTCAAACTCACGGCCTCAGATCAAAATGTCTCCACAGGACAATAGTTTCTCAAATACGCTAACCATTATCCTATGAAGGCATACAGACCTGAAGAAAACTTATGTTTATAATCTCATGAATTTAATTTTGCAGGCGAAGCAGACGGCGACATGTTTTAAAATCATTTTCTTGATTAAAATGAAATAAAAAATATTTAATTTATATTATTTTAATAATGTGTAAATTTTAATTCAGTATAATGATTACATACACACACAGTAAAGATACAAAGTAAATTGATTATTCAGAAAAATGTGCCGTAGTATACTCGTCATCAGCGTGAACGGGTTACGATTTAACTTGTTTTACCTTGTCTGATCTTGATTCTACAAGACGGCGACTGAATTCTACGTCAGAAATTATCTCAATGCTTAGAGCGGATGAATACATTGCTTTCAACCACTCAGCGAACGCCGCTCAAGTGTAATTCGGTTGATATGCGTTGACACTTATCACATTTTAGTTCACAATTCATTTCGTTTGTTAGTATTGCGGTGGGCTGTATTCAACAAGAAAAATATGGTGATGTCTGAAACACATAGTGAAAAACGAAAGTTTGGAAAAGCCGGGGAATCTTCTGTAAATAAGAAAGCCAGAAGAGATGTTTCAAAAGTAAGTAACAAAATTAAATAAATTTAATATGTAATTTTTATAATGTTTTTTACACATTTCTGATCTTTATTAATTTTGATATATTATTTTCAGAAGTATGGAAAATTTACCGAGGATTGCATACCAGATGGAGTATTTCCAATTGGAGATGATGTTTTTGTCTTTGCAAGCACCTATTATGATTCCGTATCAGTACACATAAGACGTTTCAAGAAATATGGCAAAACATACTACCCAACTCCCGAGGGAATAACATTAGACCCACGGCGGATCGAATATATCATGCGTAAAAAGAAAGTGCCGGAATCACTGGAGGAATTACCAAGTGGACTTTTCTCTCCTGAACGACACATTCAAATAACTAGTGAGAACTTCATTGATTTTACTTTCAAGCGCATTAAATACAGTCCGGATAAAGAGCCCAATTTTAAAGAAATAACCATATCCCGAGAGCAGTGGGCTGAAATGATTAAAAATATGGTGCTATTGAAAATGCTGCTATAGACAATATGTTTCAGTGTATGGACTTTTTAACTGCATATAAAACCTTCTGCGAAGGCCCCATAGAAAATACATTACCTTCTTCTTTGGATGTTAGTCTGGGTCAACAATACTTGACGCAAATTTTGAAAAAATCTATTTGTAGCCTCCTGAACGAAAAAGGATTGAAACAGCCTCAGACTTTCGCTGAGGAGTTATGGGGAATCGCGAAGAAACATTTAATTCATGTTTCATCACTTGAAGCTAATGAGATAGCTGATTGTTTTTATAATAATCCTTTGAAAATGAACACTTTTATTGTTAAAACCTGTACATTATGTAACTCAAGAATTTTTAAAAAATCTTCGCTTGGATAATATTTTAAGAGAAGTAAGAGACATGTTATGTCCACCTGATTGTTTTGAATACTATGAGGATTTTGTTTAAAGATTTTTATAAGATTCACACAATATTTTGTTTTTATAAATTTGAATAAAATTCTTTTTTTATATGCTGAATTTGAGTTCTTATTATTTTTATTGTTTGTTAGTTTAATTTATGTTGAAATCGTTTCACATCTTAAAAATAAATAAGAGTATTTTTAAAAGAAATTATCAAAGTATGTACAAGTGATATTTTAAATGTATTTCATATGAAAGTGAGAAAATTTATGCTCATGTTTTTATACATAAACTTTTTGCCTTTCCCAAAAGTATATAATAATATAACTATTCATTGTAATAGTCATTCAATCAAGTTCTTTTCATTGGTAACAATGCATCAAGATTTAGCAGCGTTTTACGAAAATCCTGAAGTTCCAAATAGCTTCGGGGGTGTGGAAGCATTACATCGCTCTGTAAAAGGGAAATATAGTAAAAAAGATGTGAAACATTGGTTATCGCAGAAAGATGCTTACACTCTTCATAAACCTGTTCGACATAAATTTCAGCGGAATCGAGTGTTTGTAAGTGATATTGATCGTCAGTTTCAAGCGGATTTAGTCGATATGCAATCTTTAGCAGAATTTAATAAAGGGTATAAGTATTTGTTAACTTGCATTGATTTATTTTCAAAATTTGCTTGGGCAGTTCCTCTGAAAGATAAATTTGGAAAAAGTGTAAAGTCTGGGCTAGAAATTATTTTTAAAGAAAGGAAGCCTAAAGTGTTGCAAACAGATGCCGGTAAGGAGTTTTTAAATAAAATAGTTCAAAATTATTTAAAAAAATCTGAATGTAAATTTTTTTTTACAAATAACGATACAAAAGCTAGCATTGTTGAAAGGTTTAATCGGGCATTAAAAACAAAAATGTGGAAATATTTCACTGAATTTAACACTAAAAATTACATCGACGTCATTGATAAATTAATACACAGTTATAATCACTCGTATCCCCGTTCAATTAAAATGGAACCTGTTTCTGTAAGTAGACATAACCGAAAGCAGGTATTAAAAAATTTATACGGTGGTCTAAGAAATGAGAAACCTAAAGCCTCTAGATTTAAAATTGGTGATGTTGTATGCGTTAATAAACAAAAACTTCACTTTGAAAAAGGATACGAACAAAACTGGAGAAGAGAACTTTTCATAGTTTTTGAAATCGTGCAAAGAATTCCGATTGTTTATAGATTAAAAGATTTACAAGGTGATGAGATTAAAGGTACTTATTACGAAGCAGAATTACAAAAAGTTGTCGACTCTGTTTTCTACCCTGTAGAGAATGTTATCAAACAAAGAAAAAGAGGAGGAATCACTGAATATTTTGTTAAATTTTAGGCTATCCTGAAAAAAATTTAATGATTGGGTAACTGATATTCAAAAAGTATAAATAGTTAAACTTTTTATTGCCAACTCATTTTCAAAATGTCTTTCTACGTAACATTACCTTCTGATAGTTCTATGCATTTCTTTCCAGAAAACAAAATATCTCATTTCAAAACTCAATTACTCTCTCCTGTTTGTTTAAATGGTGAATGGGAAGTGGGATTGTCTGAAATAATCTACCCTCATTCTTGGCTTAACGTAAATGAAACTAACAATTATTTTCTATACAAAGCTGGTGACGGCAATATCTCTTCAACTGTTAAGCGAACAATTGATGTGGGTTGTTATGAAACAATGTTAGATATTATATCAGCCGTACAACTTGCTTTACCCAAAAATCCTAATCGGTTCACAATAATTTACAATAAAGCAACAAAACGGGTGAAAATTAATGCAGTTCAAGGTAGCAGCCTTCACTTAGAGAATTTAGGCGAATTTTGTTAGGATTCAAACGCAATGCAATTATAATAGGTAACATGAAAAGCGAATTCGTTGCTGATGCATGGTCGAATTTTTCAGTTTTGTACGTTTACTCCGATCTAATTTCACCCCAAATTTTGGGGGATAAACAGGCTCCTTTATTGCGAATCGTTCGCACTAAAGGTAAAGACGGGGAAACGATTAGTCAATACTATGATAGACCTCAATACTTACCTTTGGTGAGACACTCGTTTCAAACTATTCAATTTGAACTGAGACTCAATTCTGGTGATTTTGTTCCCTTTGAAAGAGGTAAAGTGATCATAGTGCTTCATTTTCGCATGAGGCAAATACTATAAATAAAGCAATGCATTTCTCATACCCTCATTTGGAGATAAAAGACCAAAATGAGTGTACCATACGTTTGCTGTACTAAAAGATTTGAAGACCATTATGCAGGTCAAATAGGTTCGGGTCTGACTCATTACAAGGGCATTAATTTTCAAAAGGGTTATGGAATCGGAGGAATATTTCGTCGATTGTTTAGAGCAGCTTTACCTTTTTAGTAAAAGGAGGTAAAACTATTGGAAAAGAAGTATTAATGACAGGGAGTCGTGTTGCCTCTGATGTATTGTCAGGAGAAAATTTTAAAGAAGCTGTAAAAACAAGAAGCAGAGAAGGTGGAAAAAAATTATCTCAGAAAGCTATTGATAGAGTTCAGTCTATGGTAGTAAAAGGACAGTATAAAAGAAAGCGTAAGAAACAGAAAAAATTCATTTCATCCAAAGCACGTAAAGTGAGTGTACGTGACATTTTCGACTAGTAAAAATGGCATTTATTCTTAAAGATTCTCCTGAATGTGTTAAATCTGAATTGGAACTTTTCAACTAACCAGGAACTCAAACAGTTATTCAAGATGGGCAGTGGAAACAATTTCATCCTCTTTCTAACGTTTTCGATAATGCACCTGTAGAATTTCACATTTCCGGAAGTGCAGAAGATTACATAGATCTCAGTCAAACACAATTATACGTAAAAGCGAAAATAGTAAAAGTGGACAATACGCCTATTACTAAAGATGATACTATAGGACCTGTGAATTTATTTCTACATTCACTATTTTCTCAAGTAGATGTATCCTTAAATGATCGCGTGGTTTCCAATTCCAGTAATACATATCCCTATCGATCTTATATTGAAACTCTCTTAAACCATGGATATGACAGCAAAACTTCCCAATTAACGGCTGAACTATTTTACAAGGATTCTGATGATGGTCTCAAGAAAAGAACCGAATTTTTAAAGAAAGTGCAACTGTAGACATGATTGGTTGTATACATTCGGATTTATTTCATCAAGATCGTCTTTTACTCAATTTAGTGGATTTGAAAATAAAATTAATACGAAGCAAGCCCGAATTTTGTTTACAAGGATCTGAGGGATTTAAAGTTGTTTTGGATCATGTTTCTTTATTCATACGAACAGTTCGTGTGAATCCTGGAGTTATTCTTGGTCATGCGAAAGCACTGGAAAAAATAAGCGCAAAATATCCCATTAACCGAGTTCTGTGCAAAGTGTATTCGATTCCTAAAGGAAGCATGTCTTTTATTCAAGATAACATATTTTCAGGCCAAATGCCAAAAAAACTTTTTGTAGGATGTGTAGATAATGAAGCTTTTCACGGAGCATTTTCAAAATCTCCTTATGAGTTTAAACATTTTAATTTAAATTTTATTGGAGTGTATGTGGATGGACAACCACATACACTCCAATCCATTAGAACTCGTTTTTTCTAAAGATCAATACATACGGGCCTATCAAACTCTATTTGTTGGGACAGATCGAATGGGTCAAGACAGAGGTATATTTATTTCTAGAAAAGAATATAAAGATTCAAATACATTGTTTGGATTTAACCTCTCACCGGATTTATGTTCTTCAGGAGAACATTTAAGTCTGATAAAACATAGCAATTTGCGATTAGAATTAAAATTCAGCAAATCTTTAGAACAAACCGTATGTGTTATCGTTTTCGCCGAGTTTGAAAATTTAATCGAAACAAACAAATCGAGAAATATCTTGTATGATTTCGGAAATTAAAGAATGGATGGAATGCAAATGTATACAGTTTTATCTCAAGAGAAGACAACGTCCCCCTATTTTCAATGTGTTTATTCTAGAGATACGCTCCCTCCTCTGCAAGAAAACATGTGTGCTATTGTGAATTCTGATGACTCATCACAACCTGGAACACACTGGTTAGCATTATTTGTAAATGATAAAAGAGAATTAGAATTTTATGACTCGTTTGGACAACCTCCTGTATTCTATAACATTAGTACTACTACCTATTTAGATGTATTATGGAATTCTAAAGTGTTTCAATCACCAACATCCAATGTTTGTGGACAATATTGTATTTACTTTTTATTCAAACGCAGCCAAGGTTATTCTATGCATTATATTTTGAATCAATTGTATATAAATGATTTTCAAATGTATCAATTTGTAAAGAAACGATATGGTGTAAGATTTGTATTTAGAAAATAAAAAAATGGAATGAAACTAAATATGTGTGTGTCTTTTATTTTCTTTAATTTTTTTTTCTATTTTCTATTTATTTTCTTATGATAATTTTTTTCTTCTAAAAAAAAAATTAATATTTTTCTATGTTAAATTTCTTTTTCTCTCAAAAATTTTTTTTTTTATGATAAATTTTTCACCCAAAAGATTAATATAATTTTATTTAATTATATATTTGAAACTTTTAAATTTTATCAAATAAGTATATTTTCTTCAGCAAAAGAAAACAGTTCAAATCATAAAGAGACAACTGAGACAATTTTTTTTTAATCAAATGAGTATCATTTATTTCAAAGTTTCAACCATGCATTTCTGCCAGCATACATTATTGGTTTCTTAATAATTTTGTTATTCTGATACAATTTTTTATTTACATCTAGATTTTTCGGTAAATTTACATCATTCAAAGCTCTTAAAAATACATATCTTCCTTCAGGTGCTGATTTTCGATTCCGTAGAAAATCATTCACGAGGAATGCAATACTGCTTCCTGGAATAACAGTGTTTTTGTAAATAATTTCACCATCAGAATTCCAACTGAAAGATTCTTGAAGCTTTAAAAACTGGAAAATATTTTTTGCTTTTTCTTTATACCTAGCTGGAACAATTCTAAAAATTTCATCCTCAAACACTTCTTTTTCCGTCTTTACTACTGACTCTTTTAGATTTTCTTTTAATGATTCGGTTTCCTGATTTCCTGATAGAGATGCTTCATTTGGAACTGGTTCAGACTCTCTTCGATTTTCGTTAGAAAAGTGCGTATATTTTTGTAAAACTTGTAAATAGAGAATTGTTTTTTCTTCTTCCGTTAAATCCTTATTATGGAGAATGTTTTTCATGCGTTGATCAAGTTCCGATAAGTGTTCCGTTACTTGAACTCTTTCTTCGGGTACAAGTACAAATTTTTTGCTAAATTCCCTTTTGAATTAAAGAACTGATGACTGAAATAGTCGCAGGCAATAAAATAGATAAGAATCCTTCTCCTTTTGAATTAAAATTTTCTTTTCTCGTAAAGAGGTGTTTTTTGTTAGAAAGTTTTCTTAAGCTTTCTTTTATAGGGAGATAAGCGATTTTTTTAAATTTTAGTCAATGATATGTTACCACATAAAACATTCAGCACACACTCGCACAAAGTTTTTATTTCTTTCTTTGAACACTTTTTCAAAATAGATTTTGGGTGTTTTGTTTTAGAAATTAGTTTTAAGAGCTCTAAAGTTTGTTCAGAACACACCGGCATCTTGTGAACTATTGAATATTCATTGAACAATTTGAATCTATTTATATGCTTCAAAGTAATGGGTCATCGAGGTTGATATACATAAAAAACATCTCCAGAAAACATACCTGTGCGCACGCGCAAGGATTCATCAGTTTCAGGTTTTAAATCAATAAGTAAGTATCCGTACGGTTTTGATGTGGCATCTGCGTAACATTCTTGAAAAGATTTCACTTTACGAGGATACAATTGGCGACCTAAATGTGTAATTTGGGATTGATCTCTTCGATTCTTAAATAATACAAGATAATGAGCGTTTAAGGAAATTTCTCTAATTTCTTTCCCTTTATGAAAAATATTCTGTACCACAAAAATTATACTTAAATTTCTGTGATGCGAAAATTTTACAAATAATTTTGTTAATTGGTGATCATTTCCTAACTCTCCCATAAGATCGTCTATAACAATTAACGCATCCGAATACTGGTGCAAATTAGAGGGGACACCTTCATGAAAGGAAATATTCGGCATTTCTTCATGCAACGCTTGGTAAACTCCATAACACCAAATTATATTTTTAGGAAAGGGTTTAATCATTTTATTTTCGATTAATTTTTTAACGAACTGACTTTTACCGCTACCAGATAGCCCAGCCAAGATTAAAGTAAATGGATGAACTAATTTGAGAGAATCCATGATTAAACTAAATAATTTTATGAATGATGTTGCTATTTATACTATAAGTTACTTAATTCTAGAAATTTAATTTTGTGTGATATCGAAAGGAAAATTCATAAATTCTTTCCTTGTTCGTAATCTTATCTATTATATCCTGTATTTTCCTGTCTTGATTCGTTACCAGATAAAAGTGAGATCGTGATATACATTCAGTAGAATATTTTCTCATGGTGTTTGATGGATTACAGCAGGTGGGGTTGGGGACAGAGCACATGGCCTTGGGCGTCATTGTTCATTGTTGGGATTCTGGTCTGCGACGTCAGTGGGTCTGTAGTCTTAATGGGCTGGACGAAACCCCGCTGTTCATCTTTTGACTGAGTTCGTCTGACTCGATACATCGGCGCCTCAAAAACGGCGGGTGGTAAGGGGGTCAGGTGTTCGGGCGGACCTTGTGTCGCCAGTGAGTGTGTGAGGGTCAGAGAGAGAGCTATTGTCAGATTCGAACCAATAAGGACGCTAATGAGTCTGCGGGCCGTGTGCAGATTTCTGTTGGGTCGACCTATGAGAAATGACGAGGGGGGTGTAGTGGACCCACCTCTGGAGTTTAAAAGGGGTTGGTGGGAGATATCCATTCCAATTTGCTCTATCGATTCTATGTATTGCGCCTGATCGTCACAGAGTAGCAGAACACAAAATTTGATTGCTGATTTAGTAGTGTGTGTGTGTTTAGCAACGTTCTATAAGTTCTACGTCTTCATTATGTATACTTGTAATATTTGTGGGAAAAACTTCTTTACAAACTATGTTTTAAAACGCCATACATTACAAGTTCATGAAAAAAATGCTGTCCTTCAATGTGCGGATTGTAGTAAAAAATTCGTCCGAGAAAGGGACTTAAAAAGGCACAGAGACTCTGTGCATTCAACCGAGAAAATTACTTGTAAATTTTGCTATACGTTCTTTACCCGTAAAGACAACTTATTGAAACATTTGAACAATAAAAGATGCAAAAGAAAGTTGGAGAAAGAAGCGGGGAAAATAAAGAGAGTGGATTTGTCTGTATCAAGTAGGAAAAAGAAAACACAGTTGTTCACATCTGCTGAAAACTCTACGGCTGATTCTGAAAATATCTTCATACCACCAAAAGAGAACGAGAGTGCTTTTCAAAAAGCATATAAAACTTTTAATCTTCCCAATAACGATAGTTCATTGGGGATAAAAGAGTTTCTACTCTTAAGAAAAGAAGAGACAATGTTTATTTTTCGCAATGAACTGGAAACTTACAAAGCTTTGAAAGTGAGTAAATGGGTTCATTGCATTTACTCGAAAGCGACAGATGCTGGAAAAATGATAAAGAACGTAGAATTCAAAACGCCGAATATAATGAGGTATTACAAGAAACTAATCTCGCCAGACTTTATGACGACATGTCTGAGAAAATAATGAAAGAAAGTGAGGATTTTGAAGGTAGAGACTCGGGCTGGACACTGGACGAAATCTTAAGACTCGAAGTCCGCACGAACCATTATTCTCCTTTCAGAGGTTCATCATCCTTCATCGAGGTGCCGAAGCAGATCGCTGAAACAAAGGCAATCATCAATGTCATCAATAAAAAGGATTCTCAGTGTTTCATGTGGTCTATTCTCGCAGCTCTTTACCTCAACACCAGCAACCCCAACAAAACGTGAAGTTATGTCCCCCACCTAAATAAGCTGAACTTTGATGGAATATCCTTTCCAACACCGCTTAACGAGGTGAAAAATTTTCAAAATGAACGATATAGGAATAAACATTTATTCTTTTGAAGAAGATTTAAAAATATTTCCTCTCCTCATTAGTGATATAGTGTGTGAGAAACATATAGATTTGCTTTACGTAAAAAATGGAGAGTTTGGACATTATTGTTTCATTAAAAGCTTATCTCGACTTGTTTCGAAACAACTCTCAAAACATCAACATAAAACATTTATATGTAAAAGATGTTTAAGTGCTTTCCAAACAGAATACAAACTTCTTCAACACAATGAGATGTGTATACATAAAAATCCTGTAAGGGTAGTAATGCCGTCAGAAACAAGTAAGTTTTTAAAATTTAAAAATTTTCAACATTGGTTAAAAATACCTTTTGTTGTGTATGCGGATTTCGAGTGTGTAACTAGGAAAACTGATACTTGCTGTCCTAATCCAAACTTTTCCTTTACAAATATTTATGAAAAACATGTCCCAATAGGTTTTTGTTATTTTATCAGTTATCAAGGGGGGCATTATAAAGATCCAGTAGTATATAGAGGTATTGATGCCCCCCAAAATTTTTATTGAAAAGTTAGAAAAAGATGCAATAGAAATTGATAATATTTATAAAAAATCAAAACCGTTATTACCTCTTACTGAATCAGAAAAGAAATTGTATGATAATGCTAATAATTGTTATGTTTGTGGTCAAACCTTTCACGAAAACAATATCAAGGTTAGGGATCATAATCATGTTACTCAAAAATTTAATGGCCCTTGTTGCAATAGTTGTAATTTAGCAATGAAAGCCCCCAAATTTTTGCCTGTTTTCTTCCATAATCTTTCAGGATATGACGCCCATATTTTTATTAATGAGTTAGGATATGATGAAAAACAAATTAATTTAATTCCGAACACCGAAGAAAAATATATTTCCTTCAGTAAAAATATTTCAAATGATTTCCAGTTAAGGTTTTTATTCTTTAAAATTCATGTCTTCTAGTTTGGAAAATTTGATAAAAACACTAAAAAAAGATGAATTTAAATATATGAAACATTATTTTGACTCAGAAAAAATAGATTTACTTTTAAGAAAGGGAGTTTTTCCGTATGATTATTTTGATAGTTTTGAAAAGTGTAAAGACCAGACATAGTGTTACCACCTATTAGCAAATTTTACAATAAACTAAATGAGGAGGCTATAAGTGTAGATTATAATCATGCATGTAAAGTATTTAATGAATTTCATTTAAATAATCTTGGTGAATACTGTGATCTATATGTAAAACAGATGTTCTATTGTTAACAGATCTCTTTGAAAACTTTCGGAAAATATGCATGCAAACTTATAAACTTGACCCCTGTTGGTATTTTACCAACCCAGCTTTATCATGGGATGCTATGTTATTACATACTAAAGTAGCTATCGAACTGTTTACAGATTACGACATGCTTCTTTTTATAGAAAAGGGTGTAAGAGGAGGTATAAGTCAGTGTTGCAATCGTTATGCTATAGCTAACAACAGATATATGTCTAATTTTAACCCAGATGATGAGATAAAATATTTAATGTATCTTGACGCAAATAATTTGTACGGTTATGCAATGAGTAAATATCTACCCTTAAAAGATTTTGTTTGGAGTGATAACGATTTAACTGAACAGGATATTTTAAATTTATCAGATGAATCCAATGTAGGTTACATCTTGGAAGTAGATCTTGAATATCCTTCCGATTTGCATGACAAACATTCAGACTTTCCCCTTGCCCCTGAAAATAAGCCCCCACCTAATTGTAAAGAGCCTAGACTTTTAACTACTTTGGAACCAAAAACAAATAATGTTCTCCATTATACTAATTTAAAGCTTTATTTAAAATTAGGGTTAGTCTTGAAAAAAATTCATCGCGTTTTAAAATTTTTTCAATCTCCTTGGCTTAAAAATTACATAGATTATAATACTAAATTAAGAACTAAATCTCTCTCTGTAAATGACTTTCAAAAGGATTATTACAAACTAATGAATAATAGCATTTTCGGGAAAACGATGGAAAATGTAAGAAGAATAGTAGATATACGTTTATGTTCAACAGAAGAGCAGGCTCGAAAGTTAATAGCGAAATCAAATTTTAATCGACGCACAATATTTTCTGAAAACTTAATGGCCATCCATCTAAAAAAAACCCAAATCAAATTTTTCAAACCAATACAGGTAGGAATGGTAATTTTAGATATATCAAAAGTTCTAATGTATTCTTTTCACTATGAGTACATGAAGCACCGTTATGACTCAAAAGTACGGCTCATGTATACAGACACCGATTCTTTTATATATGAAATAAAAACTGATGATTTTTATAGTGACATGAAAGAGGATATTAACTTATATGATACTTCAGACTATGATGAAAACAATATTTATAATTTACCTCTTGTTAACAAAAAAGTCATCGGGAAAATGAAGGATGAAAATAAAGGAAATATTATGACAGAATATGTAGGATTAAAATCGAAAATGTATGCCTACAAAACAAACAATAAGATTGAAAAGCTGTTAAAAGGAATTAAAAAACAAACTATAAAAAATAAAATAACATTTGAGGACTACAAAGCTTGTCTTTTTAATGAAAAAATAAAATATGTTGGCATGAACTTAATTAGATCCAAATTTCATTCATTACATTCAATAAAGCAAAACAAAATTGCTCTGTCATATAAAGATGACAAAAGGTTTATTAATGGTGATGGCATTACTACTCTTGCACATGGTCATTGGTCGTTGATGAATTTAGACCTATTTAATGAGCTGTAGGACACAAAATCCAATAATGGGATTTTTTTTGTGTGTATAAATAATTGATTGTAATGTAAAACGGAATGCTGTTTTTGTAAATAAACAACTTACTTTGTATCTTTACTGTACATGTATAATCATTACACTGAAATAAATTTTACAAATTGTTGTTCTCCTGTAGTGTAAATATACGATTGTAATGTAAAACGCAATACAAGATGTTGATTTCTGAATAAACAATTTACTTTGTATCTTTACTGTGTGTGTGTAATCATTATATTGAATTAAAATTTACACATTATTAAAATAATATAAATTAAATATTTTTTTTATTTCATTTTAATTAAGAAAATGATTTTAAAACATGTCGCCGTCTGCTTCGCCTGCAAAATTAAATTCATGAAATTATAAACATAAGTTTTCTTCAGGTCTGTATGCCTTCATAGGATAATGGTTAGCGTATTTGAGAAACTATTGTCCTGTGGAGACATTTTGATCTGAGGCCGTGAGTTTGAATCTGGATTTATTTATTTTTATTTGAGCGTTATTTACTTCCATCATTTTAAAATCTATAATTAGTGTATATTTTAATCAATAGGTGGCGGCATGAGCACGTTTAACATTCCCATACTTCCATTTTTTGTGCACATTTTTAAAAACAACTCAACTTAGCTGTAGAAAAAAACAATTCAACTCGCCCCCTCAGCTCGAAAATCAAAGCCAATGCAGGAGAAAAACAACTCAACTCGTCAGTAGAAAAACAACTCAACTCAACAGCAGAAAACAACTCAACTCGGCAACATGAACGAAACAACTCAACAGGAGAAAACAACTCAACTCAGCCGCAGGAACGAACAACTCAACTCGGCAGCAGGAACGTTACAACTCAACTCGCCAGTAGGAACGAAACAACTCAACTCGTCAGTAGGAACGAAACAACTCAACTCTGCACTGCCGTCGACCGCCTACAACCGCCTGCGACTGCCTACAACCGCCTGCAACCGCCTACAACCGCCTGCAACCGCCTGCAACCGCCTACAACCGCCTGCACCGCCTTTACAGCAGAATCGGCTCTTTCTACCTACTAATGTCAAAATAAAGTGGTCACTCACGGCATGAAATGCTTCATATAACTTTATGCGAATACAAAGGATTTTTGCAACATCATTAAAAATTCAAAAAAAAAATCCAAATTTGAACACAATGTATAAATTCAAATAGTAATTTTGGTTATCATTGTTATTTTTTTAAAAAAAGATAAATTTGAGGTAATGAATATATATATATATATATATATAGCATATATTGATAGTTTTTTTTAACCTTCCTTTATTTTTTTCTAGAACAAAAAGAACAAAAATACTGAATAAAAATTTAAACTTTAGGCTCATTTATGTCAATTTATTAGCTTTGAGTGTGATGTACAAAGAAAAAACTCAAGCATAATATTAAAATATTGTGTGTTGCATTAATTTAATAAATAAATTCTAGAATTTCTTTTTGGGATTAATAAGTTAAATTTAACAGAAAAATATCTCAATATTTTAGAGACATGTAAATAAATCCTTATTAGTCATAATATTTATTTCAATATATTTGATCTTTAATTATTATTTTAAAAATATATCTAATCACAAAATGATTTAAGGAAATCTCAATAATGACATTAAAGGCAAACTTTTAATGAAAATTAGGGGTTTTTTTTAAAGTGTACATTCAATTACGATCGATTGTGTATTTAATGAATTATAACCGTATTAGTTATAAGAGAATGTAAGGGATTTGTGTAAAGTAAGTGTATAGATATATTTGTGTATTAAAGATAGTAATTATAATATTTATAAACATACTGCCATAGTTCGTATGCGTTTTATTTTTAATTTTTCACTGAAAATAAGTTTTTAAAGAATAAATGTAAAGTTAAAAAATTTTTTTGATGGATGAGACACCATATTTTTAGTCTGCTTTCTCTCTTTTTTTATTAGGATAATGTCAAGGAGTGTGATGATAAATTACATTCATAATTGCTCACAGGACTAATAATAATGATGCATATTTTTAATTTTAGATGCTGTGATAAATCATGTAAAAATGTAGTGATGGAGTGAACACTGTTATTAATTTTATGAACAGGACGAATATCAACAAAATATAATTTCTTATTTTTTTTATATATTAGAATGTTCATCCTTTTTGTACATTACGATTTTCAGCGAGAAAAATATTACGGGTATTTTTTTAGAAGTATGTCAAAGTCTTCTTTCATGCTAAAGATTTTCGAACACAGGAAAGAATTAAACTTATGCTCAAAAATTATGATACATTTTTTTTTTGCTTATTGTTTAAAAAAAGGAAAATAAAAGATAATTTTTATAAAACGATCATAAATAATTTCATTTAAATTTTACAGAACAATTATTTCCAAAAGCACTCTTTGAAGTTGTATGCATTTATGTATTAATATAAGGAAACTGTTAATATCCCACTTTAGTAGCTTAAGAGGAACCTTTCGTGCTTGTAGATCTTCATTTGCCAGTATTCAGATATTTTTAGCCATGTATCAAGTAGATGTTCTCCCAGTGTTTCTCAAACTGTGCGGCCCCTAGCGAAGCATGATAATTCTACGAGGCATATTGAAAAGTCCAAAATAAAAGATTATTTAAAAAAATGTTAATTTACTGAAAGTAAACAAACAGAATACATTTTGATAAATCAAAATAAATGCACATTTACACTGATATAGTACACTTGTAAATGCATCAGTTCTGCACAAATGCATTTTATAATTAATTGAGCAATACTATATATAAGTTAAGAACATGTTTAATAATTAACAGTGGTCCCATGAGTTTGTCATGTATAAAATTATATACACACATTGACACTGATCTTGATAGTTTGTACGGTTTATAATTAATCCTTTAACTGCTGATTAAAAGTCACGTGATTTCGCTCCCCAATAGCACCTTTTTCCACGCAAGTGCGCGCTTGTGATGTATTGGGGAGGGGGAGGAAGAAAAGGAATAAATAAGCAAATCCTCTGAAATATAAATCCTTCAGGAACACTGCCATTTTTTTTGCATTCCAATTCCATTTTATATTGCATTCAAAATTTCATGAATAACAGAATCAGTGGTTCTCAAACTTTCACTACTGGCGACCCAATTTTCAATCATAATTTTTATCGCCCCCCATCCAAAAAATAATAATGTATTGAATGCAATAATAATGCACTTTGGCGCTAAATCTTCAATACGATCATAATTACAAACCGTACAAATTAACAAGATAAGTATTAAATTTTGTATATATGTTACTTTTAAGTAATATATATATATATATATATATATATATATATTTTACTTTTTAGTTCGATTCACTATAAAAGCGGGATTTTTAGTTTGTTTTTAAACTATAATTTATTTTATAATTATTTTTACTATACACGATAAAAATCACAATTCCAGTGAATAATTTAATTAAGAGGAAATACACTTACCTACTTTCAAGGACTTTTCAATTTTTCTTTGATAATTTCAGAAAAAATCCAATAAAACTAAAGAAAATGTTCCAAATGTGTGTGTCCTTAACAAAGGACATAAATCATAGAAACCTTTCGCTAACTGGAACAGAACCGTTATTTTCCAGCAAAACTGTCATATTTTGTTCACGTTATTGTAGTTTTGCTGTCATTTGCTGATTTACAAATATCATTTTGAACTTTTTCCGCCTTGTGTCTTTTTGACAAGGCGAAGTGCTACATTTATGGCTTCATAGTTTTTTTATAGAGTTCTTTCGGCAGCATTTGAAAATTTCAAATTAACTCAAAAGTTTCATGTCTATCGCTTTTCTCATATTTACTTTCGCATTCTTGATTAATGTGCATTATTTCAGCAGGTTCTTCAATTGCTTGATCAGTTTCAACTTCCTTCAATAGAGATAATAGATGCCCATTTTTATATATTGCTCATCTACGTTTATATAAACCATAATATGTCTTACAACGCAGCAATCAAAACCACAAAATTATATATGGGAGAAAGTGTAACATGTTCATATAAAATATTTTTGAACAAAAGTGGTCGTGCAGGGAACTCGTCCAAAACTGTTAACTTGATTGTAAAAAAACGTTTGTCACTCTCAAAAAAGAGGCATATTTGTGACAAATTCATTTTTGTTCCCATTAAGACTGTCTAATAGGAGGATACAGACAAAGGTCACTGTTAATGAATAAACAGTTTTCCCAGAATTAACGATTTCGTGAGACTGGGTGGACTTTTTGCCTCATGCGATGCTCACATGTTAAAAGTGTATTCAATAAAAAATAGCGATGTCAGTTCTAAAAAATAATTGTGTAAAACATTTTTCATTATGCATTATATGTTTCAGAATGCTCTTAAAAATACATCTTGGCCAAATAATCCTTCGAAGTGCTCAATATGCTTATCCTTTTATCATAAAACTCATTCACATACGAAAAAAAATGTAACAGAACAATATTATTTACAACTTTCCTAAAATAAAAAGAGACGGAGTGAAACATACCAGTAAGTTTGAAGGCCAAATATATGATAATCAAAACTAGTATTTTAGGTGTTTAGAGAAACATAGTAAAAAAATCTCTCATCGCGTGGGATAACAAGAAAGGAAACAAAATGCCTTTTTTTATTTGGTTTATAGGATCAAAGATAGCTAATGAGCGTTTGAAGTGAAATATTGTAGTTTTGATGATCCACAGATGATATATAAAAATTAAATGAGTGTAAATGTGTAT
Source organism: Trichonephila clavipes (assembly GCA_019973935.1). Lineage (NCBI taxonomy): Eukaryota > Metazoa > Arthropoda > Arachnida > Araneae > Nephilidae > Trichonephila > Trichonephila clavipes. The sequence continues at coordinate 482,560 of BMAU01020252.1, read as the reverse complement.
TTTTTATTATGTTAGAAAGCATTTTATTTTACTTCATTCCAAAAAATTATTTTTATGCCTTTTATTTTCAATATGCTCGCACCCCTCTTGCAGGGTTCCCGCGCCCCTCCAAGGGGGCGCCCCACAGTTTGAGAAACACTGGTTTAAAGTCGTATTGTAGCCTTAGAGTCAAAGTATAGTATTATTGACTTCAATACATTGTTATTGTAGGGAAGGGGGATGAAAATTATGATTGAATATTGAATCGCCAATATTGAAAGTTTGAGAAAAACTCTGACTTAACTAATTCTTTAAGATAGAGAACAATCATTGGAATGGAAATATGCTTTTCTGTAGCTTTTGCTAATAAACATCTCAGGATGTGGTTTAAAGATTAAGATAAAATGAGCATCAAAATGACTTGTTCCTGGCTACACACGAGCCTGGCTCTTATTTTGATTTTTCAGAATAACTTGAGTTTCTTCTCTTGGTTTTCATCCACTTTTACAGATTAATTTGGATTATACAAATAACAAGCATCTGATTCCTCCTATAGAAATTGGAGGGAAACGCAAAATATCTTACTACAGCAAAGTGTCGCATTACGTATTCTGAACATTTATAATATGTAGGCGAACAAAAGAATGAAGTTCATTACAAAATGTGTGTTCAATGAAAATTCATACACTCAACTCTTTTCTTACACGAAAAATACGTTCATTACAAAACAATGAAAAGAAAAATCGTGTAAAAAATACATGTGACATATGGTAAATTTGAGGAGATAGTATGTTCTACATCTTTAAAAATCGTACAAAATAAAAAAAAATTCCCCAAAAACCGTACAAAAAAGTTATAATGAAATCCATGTTGCAGATTTATAAAACAAAAACAATCTTTGTAACAATAAGAAAAATAAAATTGATGCAGTGAAAATATAGTCTATAAATAAAGGGTGTTTTTTTAGAGGTATATAACTTTAAATTGCATTAAAACAACGATGTATTATTCGATTGACAGGAATTTTTTTATTCGAAAGATAATCTTGTGGCATTACATTTTAAATATGATTTCTGGCATATGACTGCCACGGCTGGCTCGGATGTAGTCCAATCTGGACGTCCAATTTTCGATGACTTTTTCCAACATTTGTGGCCGTATATCAGCAATAATACGGCGAATGTTGTCTTCCAAATGGTCAAGCGTTTGTGGCTTATCCGCATAGACCAATGACTTTACATAGCCCCACAGAAAATAGTATAGCGGTGTTAAATCACAAGATTTTGGAGGCCAATTCACAGGTTCAAAACGTGAAATTAGGCGGTCACCAAACGTGATTCAATAAATCGATTGTGACACGAGCTGTGTGACATATTGCGCCGTCTTGTTGGAACCACAGCTCCTGGACATCATGATTGTTCAATTCAGGAATGAAAAAGTTAGTAATCATGCCTCTATACCGATCACCATTGACTGTAACGTTGTGGCCTTCATCGTTTTTGAAGAAGGATTCCACCAGCCCATAAAGCGCACCAAACAGTCAGTTTTTCTGGATGTAACGGTGTTTCGACATACACTTGTGGATTAGCTTCACTCCAAATGTGGCAGTTTTGTTTGTTGACGTAGCCATTCAACCAGAAGTGCGCTTCATCGCTAAATAAAATTCGCTTATTAAAATCGGGAACAACGGCAATCTCGTTTTGGGCCCATTCGACGAATCTACGGCTTGCTTGATGATCATTTTGATCAATTGCCAAACCAAACTTAGAATAAATCACTTGACAGCTGTTAAATCGTTCGCCATCTTGGAAAGTAATGCCAACTTAAACTTCTATACCTGGAAAAAAACACTCTTTACATACAACATATAAAAATTTGAATGGAAATCTCAGGAATAAAACTACTAGCAATTATTCACGGCGACTTGATAACAAGCGAGCACGTTTATTGCAGATTGGATCAGTAGTACGTCAGATATGTCCACCACAAATGTTGGCTTTGGTTCAATTGCATTTATTATTAACGCTCTCTATTGCTTTTTTGTTACAAAGTATATTTAAGCTTCTTTTTACCTCTCAATTCTCTTATATAAATATTGATATTTTTATATAGAAAACTTATTACATTGAATGTTTAATGAGCTCTCTATGTCTAGATCATGAGTAAGAAAGTGTTGTTTCATACAAATACTGTTCCAATTTCAAGCTCTCGTGAATTAAACGAACTGTGCACAGCTGAACTTCATTTCGACTTTGTCATTATCTTCAATTGTCATACATTTGAGCAAATCGTTCTTATCCATAGGTCTTTAACACAAAATATAAGTAGAATGAAACGTTGTATTCAATTCTAAGTACAGCAAAGTAAAAAAAAAAGTGATTATAAAATTCAGGTATTTACCGTAGTTCCAGAATACAAAATAAACAAACCATGAAGAAGGCCAAATCACTCACATATGCGTGGGAATAAACCATCCTTCTTCTGATTACACTCTCATTATTAGAACTAAAAAAAAGGCAAAGGGGAAGGATTCGTACTCAACCTCAATTTCGTGTAAAATGGTTTATTGGTGATCCGTGTTATTTCAAAATAGTATAAAAAAAGTTGGATGCATCTGTTATACATTATCGAAGAAAATACAAAAAGTAAAGTAACTTTTTTTTCATTACTTATTTTTTAAATTATTTTCTTGGTTCAAATATATCATGGGATTTCCTAAGATACGTTTTTTAATATTGCATCTCGAAAATAATTTTTTCATCGAAAAACTAGGGGATAGAAAAAAGCAATTTTAAAATCACAAATAAAGAGAATGGAAATAAAAAAAACTACTCACAGTTAAACCAATATTATTTCACTTTAAATTTTACCCCAGATTTATTCTTGTATCCACAGAAAGGCAGTGTTATTTTTTCAAAAACTTGAAAATTTGCCTAGTAATCATTTCTGGAGAAATTATGACCTGAACAGAGGTAGAAATCTAAAGACTCATGATGAATTCATGCAGTCAGCCATGAAGATCTCTTGTTCTTTCGAGTTTTGTCAAGATACTTCTATCTGGCCTCTTCCTTTGTGTCCTTTGGATTATATTCCTCTTGATATAAATCTTGAACATCATAGGAAGGTATCAAAGAGACAAATGTATCTCGAACAACTGAAAGTTATAGCTTTGGAAACTATAAACAGTCGATTCGCAAAAAGTGAATTACTACATGTTTTTACTGATGGCTCTCTTCTAGATAGATATAATAGTGATGGAGCTAATACATTTTGAGGATTGTTTTGCTTTTACCAGCAGTTAGGTATTTTTACTACTGCATTTGATGGCAAGATTGAAGCTATTTATGTAGTGGTCGAGCGAATATCACAAAAAACTTCACAGTTCAGCATTTTGAATCAGCATTATTTTAAATTTCTATTTCAAAATTACCTCTGTAGTTCACAAAGAATTTTCAAATTCAGATCGTTCTTATAATGTGTTCTTCATGAAATTTCTTTTCAGTGGATAACGATTCATTGTGAGCATGCTAACTTTCTTGCTAAGAAAAAAGCCCTTGCGCTCTAAAAATCTAAAAAAATTTCAAACTTTAATTTCGTAAAGCTTCTTACGTTTAATACGAATTCATTTAAAATTATGTTGTTATTTTACAAGTAATTTTTTGTACTTTTAGCAAATTGTAGTATTTAAACACTTTTATTGTCGTTGAAAACATTTGTTTCATCAATAGCAAAATTTACTAACTGGCGATTTTATTCTATTAGTTTTAAAAAGTATCAGATTTAAACTCTAAATTTTCATTAAAAAAATCTTAAAAGTTATTTGAAATTTCTTTAAAAAATTCAATTTTAAATATTTTGAATTTTTCTCATGGAGAAGTAAATATGTATTTTAAAACACTTCACATGATGTTTTTCGTAAAAGAGAAAAGCCATTCCATAAGCATAATTTCTCTTCAAATGTTTAGAGGTTTTTGAAGAATTAAAAGCTTTCTACACTGGTAACTGCAAATTTAATGAAAGTAATGGGACATGAGAATAGTTCCGATGTAGCTCATGCGTGTCGTTGAAAGCGACTAAAATGGGTACCTAGTGTCCGAGGGTATAGCCGGCTACCCTGTACCTGGTGAATATATTATGGATCTGGTCAACTATGGTTGGGCGTTGGGTGAAATCTCAAGAACATAATTTTGAAGTTGTTGAAAGTACTACTCGGGGATACTCAACATGCGGCCCGTATGCCACAATTGGCTCACCGGCATTTTCTGAGTTAACCGATTGTGTCCGATTTCTCTTAGATTTTATTTATTTACGAGCAATGTACGAAAAATTCAGCGGGAAATTTTACCAATCAAGCTATCAAATCTATCAATTTTGCTATCAACTTGATGTTTGATACTATAATGTAAACAAAACAGAGGCTTTGTCATGGTGGAAAGGAAATCGAAACTGCCTAATAACTCAATAAAAAATGCATAAAAATATTTTTGTTGTGTGTGTTTGATAGAAAGGTTAAGGCAGTATTAAAATATAAGAGACGAAAATAAAAGTTCATATGTTTTAGTCAATTTTGATTAGTCCAGCGTTTCTCAAACTGTGGGGCGCTCCCCCCTAGAGGGGCGGAATAACCTTACGAAGGGGCACAAGCATATTAAAAAATCTAAAACAAAAATTATTAATTTACTGAAAGTAAACAAAGAAAATACATTCTAACATAATGAAATATAAAACACACATATGCACTTCCCTCGTAAATGCATCAGTAAAGTACAATGTATATACATAATTAATTTAACAACACTAAACTAAGAGCAAGTTTAATAATTACCAGTGACCCCATGGGTTTGTTATTTAAAAAATTAAATATAAAAACTAACCCTTGTCTTGATAATTTGTACGGTACGTGTAATCTTTTTTTATAAGTATTGTTGTACAATAAAGCACCAATTAATAAAATTGCAATTATTCTGTCAAAAAACGACATTGTTAATACAACAATATAAGCACCCCAACATTGAGAATTTCGCCGTTAAATGGATCACTGAGTAAAATAGTGTCTTCTCAGTATATCTCATCTGTACTGACTCTCTTTCATCCTTGGATTCTCTTAAATGTTTTTCTTCATCTAACAATATAATCGTCGAGATCCAAAAGCAACTTAAAAGCCTTAGAGATAAAAACATCTCAATAGATTTTGCATTTGTTCGCGGACACACGGGCGTTCTTGGAAATGAGTGAGTCGATTGGGGCTTGCAAAAGCTGCAACCAAGCGCAGAATTGACATTGACGTTAATATACCTAAATCGTTTTACAAGAAGATCACGAAAGAAAGAATGGTGAAGTCTTGGAACCAAGAATATCTCATTTCTAATAAGGGGAGCATAACAAAGAAATTTTTTCCCACCATTAATAAGAGACTATCATGTCATCATTTTTACACTAACTACAAATTAACCTAATTTCTCACTGGTCATGGTAATTTCAAAAGCTACCAGAACAAATTTAATTTAGTTCCTTCATCTTTCTGTGACTGTAATATTGGTGGCGAGGAAAATGTAGAACTTGTAATCCTTCTGTGTTCCAAGTATGTCAGAGAGAGAAAGATCATAAGACTGGCGTTCAAGAGACTCAACATTAATTGGCCACCGAATTTTCACCAACTTCTTTCCACCAGAAGTGCTTTCAAAAATTTCTGTAAATTTGTTGTAACTGTTTGTAATCCTTCTTAACTTCATTTTTTTAATTGTTTATTTCCCTTGAATGTGTGTTTAATACTTACTTCTGTAAGCCCCGAGTGATACTTTGTGGTGCACGGGGATTTTATAATTGTTTTCAATAAAAAAAAACACTGAGAAGTATTTTTGTATTTGACCATTTAAAATATTGTTTCTGAGGACTACTAAACTTTGTGAAACTGCGATTAATATACTATTTTTAATTTGTGATTTATATTGATTACATTTGTGGATTGAGAAGATGGGTTGCGGATTCCTGAAGAGACATATTTACAACATGTAAGTAATGCAATGGCATTTTATGAACAATATTTCAGTTCATTATATCCATATATAAATATTTTAATTCATTGTTTGAAGTAAGGATGTTTGACTTCATTTATAATTATTGTGAAAACTTAGGTATGTACTAAATGGATTTTAGAACTTTTCTGGATTAGAAGACAGCCATCTATTTACAATTTATTTTCGAAAATTAGAAAGATGTGTCTAAATTAGAAAGATATGGTTGAATTTTGTAAGCACACGAGGAAAAAGATAGATTTTATATCTAAAGTAGTATATAAAATCAAGTGAATGAAAAAATAATGTCTGCAATTTTTCAGAATCCCTTAAAAAAAGCTGAAAATGAAGTAAAATTGAGGAACGAGATATTATATATATATAGCTTATTTGGGTGTCTAACTTTAAAAATATTTTTTTTATTTCATTGCGAACGAAGGCTAAAACTAATTTTAAAAAAAATAATTTTCTTGAAATCTATAAGGCATTTAAATGTTTTTACATTGATACATTTCCAAATAGAGGAAAGCGTTTCTTTCACAATTGTTCTTCTTAATAGCACACAGTGAACAAAGCTTGATGTAAATTTGAATTTTAAATAGTAAAATAAAATTACTTTTTACTATATTTCTCAAAACCAAAAAAGCTGTAATTTGTAAGTAATGTTCCCCAGGTTAATGTATTGCATTATAGAACAAAATTTTAGATACAAGGACAATATATATTACTAAATTAACAATGTCAAATCCAGTACTAAAAATAGTAAACAATTCAGATTTTACAGTACTAAACTGTAGTAACTATTTTGCAGTACTGACAGTACTAAATTAATAGTACTATTTACAGTAATAATAGTACAGAAGTAACTGATATATACAGTATTTAAAGTTCAAGTAATAATTATACCAAATGCTAAGTACATAATGACAGTGCACTTCTATAAACAGTACTTAGTTAAAGTACTATTTAAAGGTATTTTACAAAACGTAACTAGATCGATTGTAGAGAAGTTCGTTTTTGCTTATGTTAAGAAGTTCTGTCGCATATTAAACAAAAAAATGACGAATTATACTTGCGACCGTTTTTATCAAATTCGGATGCCTGACGAGATTTTCTTTACCTTGCAGCTTCTACAACTTGAAGAAGCGATCCCCTCCACAACACCGCATCGAGATCACCACCGTGGAGGACCTCCACGCTTACTTGGAAGCTGAAAAGATGCGCTACGTGAGAGCCAAAAGCGCAACAACAAGCGCCTCAGTGGGAAGCGAATGTTATATATAAGCCTTTTTCACTTCAATTTCCGTTGAGGAGCCAAGTTGTTACATTTGGTTTCACGGAGTAACAAAGCGCTCTTTTACTGGCATGGAATACATTTAAGACTAGCAAGTATCAGATCATGGCAAACCTGGTTTGAACATCAAGAGAGCTGTGATGTAAGAAAATGTAATCTCATCGCAACCTGGTATGAAATATCTAGAGGGCTGTGCTATAAAAACTTTAATCTCATCGCAACCCGGTATGGAACATCAAGAGGACTGTGATATAAAAAATGTAATATCATAGGAACCCGGTGTGAAACAACTAGAGGGATGTGATATAAAACTTTTAAGCTCATTGCAACCCCGGTCAGAACATCAACATATACAAAATGCAATCTCATTGTAGTCCGGTATGGAACATCAAGAGTTCTATGATATAAAAACTGTATTATCATCGCAACCCGATTTTGGGCATCAAGAGGCTGTGATATTAAAAAAGGAATCTCGTTGTAACACGATATAGAACATTAAGAGGGCGGTTATATGAAAAGTGTAATATCATTGTAATACGATATGGAATAATAAGAGGACTGCGATATGAATCGTGTACTCTCATCGCATCCCGGTATGGAATATCGGAATATAAAGGATGCAATCTCATCGCAACCCGGTAAAAGCATTAAGAGGGCTGGAATACAAAAATTGTAATCTCACTGCATCTAAGTTTAACAACTCAATGCATCCGTTTCACAGAAATATCGCTTTGTAGCTGGGGAAAAGTGTAACTTTTTCATCGAACATCACGGAAATACATAAACAATCGCTTAGAGCTGGCATGTCAAACTCGTATGATATTGTGGGTTACATGACCTATTTTATATTAAGTTAACTTTTTAATGTTCAAAAAATTAATAAAATACGGTTTTTAGAATGATTGTATTATGTATTTATTAGACTCAAAATTTATTTATATTATACTTACTCAGTCATTTCGTATCCCATGTAAATTTTACAATTAAACCAGTGTTTCTCAAACTGTGTGGCACGCCCCCCTGGGGGGCGCGAGCATATCGAAAATAATAGATTTAAAAAATAATTCATTTACTGGAATGAATTAAAACAAAATACTTTCAGACATAATAAAAAATGCACTTTTACTCTGACATAAGTAATACGTGATATGAAATCATCAAAAAAAAAAACCTTCTTCAATATTTAATTAGCTATCTTTAGCCCTATAACCAAATAAAAAATATTTTATTTAATTTGCTGTAATCCCATGATGAGAGGGTTTTTATTACGTTTTCTTTTTTAAAACTAACATTCTACTCTTTAAGAGAAAAAACCGACCCCAGATCCAGAATCGAAAAAAATTAGGAACATAAAAAATTCATCACTGTCATTATTTTTAAAATACTGCACATTATAGCTGTAATTTGTTTGACCTTCTAAGTTATTTGTACAGTTAGTTATGACCCCTCTCTTAAGTGTTTATTTCTCATTTAAGGAAGTTGAATGTAATGTATTTCTCTGTTGCGCTTTTTGCCATGCAAAACAGTTTTATGATATTTGGAAAACCACGGAGAGCACACACACTTTGATGGATTACTTTGCGAAGACTTAGACCAAGATGAGTATTTTCAAACATATAAAGCATAACAATTATTTTTAGCAGTAACATACATATTAATACAATGAATACGCTTTTTACCCGGAAGTGGTCGCGCGGGACACATAAATCACGAAATTGTTAATTCTGGCAAAACTGTTTATTTGTTACCAAAGAAAAATTGAAAAGTCCTTGAAAGAAGGTAAGTAAACTTTCTTTTAATTAAATTATTCACTGGAATAACGATTTGTATCTTGTACAATAAAATAATTATAAAAAAAAAGGATTGGCGTGACTCAATAACCCCGCTCGACTGTATCGAGTGCGCACCTGCTCCTAGGTTAAAACATGTTGAAGTCTTTTTGCTTTAAATATTAAAAATAATACAATTATTTTTCATCAGAATTTTATATTATTGTTCATTATTTAACATCAATTACAAATGCTAATTCTGTGAGGCTTAAAATTAAAATTCGCTTAAAACTAATTATAATTTGAGCAATCTTTTAAAAAAACATTTTACACTTTTGTAAACATTGTCGCGCACTTGGCTTTACTCTCCTTACAATACAGCTATTATATCAGGAATCCAGGCAAAATTAAATCCTAATACAGGTTTGCATCGTTAGAGCTAAGGTGCCTCCCTCTAGGGAGGAAACTTGGCGTCAAAATTATCTGCGTCCATTGGTATTCGTTTATATGGTGCCGCACTAAAGAGATAACAACTTCCGGGGAATATACTAGGTCGGCATTGGCAAAACTCTAATACGCAGCCCCCATTAGAAATAAATTAAGAACAAGTTCAATAATGAGCTTGTCATATATAAAATTATATACAAGAATTAACATTTAATTTGATAATTTGAACGGTTTATAATTGAGCTTGAAACTGCCGATTAAAAGTTACGTGATTCGCTGCCACGTTTTTGATGTATTCGGAGACGGGAGGGGAGCAATGGAATAAATAAATTTTCTGAAATAAGTAAATCCTTCGCAATCACTGTCAAGGTCATTTTATTGCATTTCAAAGCCTTCGGAAAAATTGTATGGATAACAATACACAAAGAAGATCGTAGTTCTGAAAGACGTATATATATGCGTCCAGGGCATGTAACGCTTTGGCTGAGTGAGATTTTTATATATGCCGGTAACACGTAAGATGTTAATGTGTATTGTAGCTTCTGCATTCATGTATAGTATTATTGAATTCAGTACATTGTGTTATTGTATGGATGGGGAAACGATGAAAAGTTGATTGAATATTGGGTCGCAAATATTGAAAGTTTGAGAAGCACAGAGTTAGTTCAATGTTGTTTTGCTTTTACAGTGTTTTTTCTCACTATTATCCGTATATTGCGGATGTACATGTACATATGTATCTGTCATATGTATGTGGTCCAGCAGAAAGAAAGGTTGAGTACCCCTGGTGTAGAAGATACAAAGACGATTCGGAATCACAAGGAATAAAGATTCGTAAATGACGTAGTTGCGATCTATGGTGAAAGAAGGAAGAGAAAACAAAAAGAAACAAGAACACATTGCGGACACTTTGGCCTAACGCTGGTGCTTGCGAGGTCCCAGAGCCGTCAGCACCACTTAGCCTTTTGGAGATTTTCTCTAGAACCAGACACCAAAATAAGACCGCTTGTATTGTCCCCCAGAGCACCATTGGTATAAGCTTTCTCGTCCTGGAGGCTTTCTAGCTCACGTTTTTAAAATACAGGATCAAACTCTTCTAGCTTGCTTTCGAAGTAGTCATCTTAAAACAATGAAATTTTCCAAATTATTCAAGAGCTTTGAATTATTCACGAACTGTTCTTCTGAGCCGGCCTTGCCTGCTCACATCCTCGAAAGTCTAGGGCTCCCCAAGCAGAATTTAGCAGACAATCCCTTGATGGTGTTGGATTTTTCGAAAGTGTACGAAGTCATGGACCTGGTCTAGCAATGCTGGCCAAAGGGGGCGAGCAACGATACACATTCATGGAGAAGAGACCATTTTATTAAACAGTTGTACTACAACAGGTGTTTGAAGCTAAGATCAGAAGTCGTCTGGCAATCTTCATAAAATTCCTGACATTCTGGGATATTCCTCCAGGCAATTTTATGGCAAATGGTAGTAAATGGAAGGTTTCGTGAAGACTGATCATGCTGGAAGTCGTCTTTTGCGATCCGTTTCCTAAAGTAGTAGAAGGAACTCAAATTCAAATGAGGAATTGGTCAAAATGCTAAAAGTGTATTGGGATGAGTATTGTATGTAACGGGCATGCCACTCGGTGGTTGTACCAAAAACGTTACCCCAACAGGCGTTTTCCCCATCACATGACCTTCGCACGTCTATACAGATGGTGACATGAGTTTGGTTCTAGTCCTGAAGAGTTTGGTGTTTGAGACACCCGCTCGTTCAGATACACTGGTTGCTTGAATATCCGTAGCTGCCTGGAGGATATGTGTGCCATGCCAGGAATTTTTCAGAACATAAAAAATTCCTTGTAACGCCAATGTCTAGCCTACAAGACGACTTCTGGTCGTAATTTTGAGCATCTGTTGTAGTTCAACATTTCAATAAAAAATGTTTTCTGTCCCATTAATGAGTTGATGTTTCTGTTCTTTTTCTCTGCTTCTTTGCACCATAGCTCGCAACCACGGTATTTTCGAACCTGCATTCCTTTGTGATACTGAATTGCCTCTGTACCCCTTGCACACCCTGGAAGTTTGTTGGTTTGGTAGAGAATTACCTTGTTTTCATACATATATTATATTTTTTTTAGTATAAATATGTTCTACAGTCATCAAATTAGCTCATTCTATTAGGATGAAAAACAGAGTGGTGTTATTAAAACAATTTATTATTACGAGTATATTCATCCGCATACTGACGCAATTATCAGACTACTGGAATGACACAAATATAAAAATACTTATTTTTATTTGTATGTGTAATCCAACGTTTCGCATACTGTGGGGAGAGTGCTCCTTAGGGGGCGTGACAAAGCTACAACGGGGCGCGAGCATATTGAAAAGTCGAGAGCAAAAGATTATTTAAAAACATTATTAATTTACTGAAAGTAAGCAAACAAAATTTATTCGGACATAATAAAAAAAAATAAAATACACATTTACACTGATACATTACACTTAAGTATATCAGAGCTACACAATGTATTTTATAATTAATTTAACAATACTAAGTTAAAAACCAGTTTATTAACTACCAGCGACCCCATGGGCTTGTCATATATATAATTTAAAACACCAATTACAACTTATCTTCATAATTTTTGTACTGTTTATATATAATTAAACCTTGACTGCCTATCAAAAGTTTCGAGATTTGCTTCCAAATGCCAACTGTTTTCCACGCAGGCTCGCGTATATGATGTATTGGGGGAGGGGGAAGGAATAAAGAAGCAAAAACATAATCTGAAATAAGAGTAAATCCTTCGCAAACATTGTCAAGGTCATTTTATTGCAATCCAATATCTTCGGAATAATTTTATGGATAGCAGTGCACAGAAAAGATCGTACTTCGGAAAGACGTATACATACGTCAGGAGAAATAAACGTTTTGGCTTAGCGAGGCGTTTATATACACGAGGGGGGGTGTCTAAAAGATTAAAGTCGTATCGCAGTTTTAGCGTCAAAGTATAGTATTATTGAATTCAGTACGTTGTTATTGTATGGGGGGGGGGCAATGAAAATTATGATTGAATATTGGGTCGCGAGATTTGCAACTTTGAGAAGCACTTGTGTAAGCCAAAGTAATAATTTATACACCGAAAAACAAATTCTTTCGTTTCCTAAAAATATATATATAAAAGTAATAATAGTAATGTAGTAAAAGTAATTTTTACTACATTCACACACATAAAAAGAAATCATTCATTTATTTTTCGTTTTCGACATCCGCAAGATAATGTTTCATACCCCAAATGTAAAAATTAGATTCCTAATGTTTCGAACCTCCAAAGTTTGTTATTTATTATCTTTATGTTTGTTACGTCCTCCCCTCTAAACTACGAGTACAAAGTAGATACCAACAATGCTCTGCCACCATTAATAAAGTACATAAAGTACATTACTCTCTCATTGTTGACAACGTTCACTCCTTTTAAAATGCATTATTCATCCCGCATTACGTGTCGGAGCTTTAAGTGCTCTTTGATATTCTGCTCCTCCTGACACTCATGTGCCCCTTCAGCAGTAGCTCTTCTTACATGTTGACCTGACTATCCATCAAAGGGACAATAATTCCTTGCCAATGGACAGTTGGGGGAGCTTGATGAATTATTTCCGATTGAACCCGGGACAACGTGTCATCGTCTTCTATTACTTCCGGGTCAAAATGGGCTGTTTAAAATTATTGAAATGCTTCCGTGACAAATGATTAGGTAAATGGTGCATGATGGGAAAGTTCAACCGAAAAACGTTTTTTTTTTCTTTTCTGAATTGAGGTAATAGGAAAATTATTAAGATCATGTATGGAATATTTATCTAAATACAGATGGTTCAGTATCAAAATATGTAATTCAAAAACAAAGTATGGTAAAATTTTTAAAAGTATGTAACTTTCTTCTTATGAAATTTTTTTAAATACGATTTCTTAAGGAAACAAAATTTATCATGGCTGCACCTAGAATTCTCCAAATAATTGAGAAAAAATATCAAATAAAGTAGTTTTTGCAGAACTAACTAAAGTGTTACAGTATTATTTTTAAAGATGATTAGTCGAATGATTTGAAATTATAACATAATATTTTTATCATAATTTTTGATTAGTTTACTAATAAGGAACCGATAAAAAATTATGTATTGATATGCAATCTATAAAGTTGTCAAAAATGTGAAAAAAATTACCACATAGGAAGGAAGAAATTTACAAGTAATTTTCCCCGTTACCTTCGTTTGAAGTTTTAAAAAAAACGAGCGTCGTGAAAATCTTTTCCACAAAGGACAATCCTGCAGGCATCTTCAAACTGCTGGTGATTTACCCCCACGCTGCGGGAGCACTGATATTTTCTTCTTTCTATCTTTGATTTACACATATTTTTAATTCTTATGATGAGGTCATTAGTACTAGTGAGTTTAAGAGATGCAGAGTGTCCATTGCATTGGAATACTTCTCATCCAGGTTTTCTATTTGAGGGGAAGGCGAGAATTTTTCTTTGAAGGCAGAAACTTAGATTCTTGAAAGTATTCGGAAAAGGACAGGGATAAGCAAGCCAATGTTCAATTTGTTGCTTGAGAAGAAATGAAAATAGAAAAATAATAAGAAAAAAGCTTATATTATGTATGTCTCATTTTAATGTAAGATTTAATCTAACATCATGCTTCAAATTGTGTGTATAAGCACACACACAACATCCTCAACCATACATGAAAGTGGTACAAACATGAAAAATTTTATAAGTATGAGAGAAATTCTTTCAAGATATATGAAACATTCTTTATAGTATGCTCCGTTTACTTATAAAAAGCAAATATTTAGAGGTTTATTTATTCCACAATCATAAAACTAAAAATGGTGTAAAAACTGTAAAATTTAAGATAAAAGTAAAATTCTTCTATTTTCGTATTCTGTAACGTATATTATGCTTAGTTATGTGCAATAAAAAATGTGCAATTCTTGGGAACCTTTTAAGCAAAAAAGTGGCCGTTTAAGTGGTTAAAATAGAAATTCAGCTGTAAACCATATCTTCATCAGAGAGTTTTCAGCTTTTTATTCATATATTTTAGGACATAATTAGAGTAATTTAAATAGGAATTTTAACAAAATTCATGTCACTAATTAAATAAGAACTTTTATCTTTTTACTAAATTTCGGTACATTGTTTTTTCGTTTTAAATGTTATATGCTTTAATACTTGATACTTGATACGTATATATATATATATATATAGTTGATTTTTGCATTTGATTAACATTTATATATAGAGTGCGACTTACATTTTTAAGGACACTTTCATCAGTTTCACCTTTTTCTTTGGATTTGTTGATAAAATTTCAATTAATTGTTAGAAAAATACTGTAAATTACTTTGACATGTTTTTCAACTTCTTTATTTTTTTTTAAAAAAAAGGGGGGGTTGCTTTTGTTTTGAAGAAATTAAATCATCTGCCAAGTTCCATTTTAACTCTACTTTCGGCTGATAATTTATTTTATGGAAAACTTTTTAGAGATAATTTTTTTGTAGTAATTAGGATGATCTTGAAACTTTTTGGGTACAATTCACAGAAAAATATTTATTACACTCATTTGTTTATTAAGTTATACCTTTCGAATCCAAGAAAAATTATTGTTACAAGGCTAAAAAGCAAAGTTTCAAAAACGGAAGGTTTCAAAAAATGTAAGTAATCAAATTAATCCCTTTTTATATATAACCGTGTTTTAACATAAGAATATTTAAATTACGTTAAAAATATATCTAAATGAGAGATTTTTTTCAAAACTATTCAATTCGTTTCACAACTTTATTCAAAATGGTTGTAAGAAAGAGAGAGAAGAATACACGTATAAAGAAATACATTAACCGTACTAGGGTACTTAGGTATACGTTCATAATATGAAAATATCTGAAGTATTTTTAGTAACTTATCCCTTGGAAATTTCTTTTGCGAGTATGTGGTTGATTATTTTGTTGGGGTTTTTTATGGATAATTCAAGTTTTTTCTACAGTTTTTATGTAAAATTATTTACATTCCTGTGTTTTTCTACATATAAACATTTATAAAGCATTTAATACAACAGTTAAAACAGTTTAAAAAATAAATATTTTTAATTAAAAAAAATAAACTTATGCGACACATAATTCATTATTATTAAAATCCACCACTTAAAAGTACTAATTGAACATATTTCCCCCTATTGCAATAAATAAAAAAAATGTATAATCCCTAATATTTTACACAGCTATATTACATGAAAAACTGCTGCGATATATTGACTGGTTCTTAAAAATTCCTTAAAATTACTTTTATTTCATTTATTATAGTACATTAATTTATATATTAATATACCTGCGCCTTTTTTATTAAGATGAACCTGATTTTTTAATTATGTTGTTCATTAGAATTCGACAATAATATTATTGCTCTAATGTGTGGGGAATATATATCTTCCCCATAAACTAATTAAGACCAGCTGAAACGTTTAAACTGAAATCATATAAAATGCGATTCTTTTTAAATTGTTTGTGAAATAGTAAAGTTTAAAAAATACTAAATGCAATTAATTAAAATGTATACTTAGGTTATATATTGCCAATTGTCTAAAATAGATCTGAGTAATTTAAGCAAAATTTAGGACTCTTAATCTGGCGACTTAGTTAAACCAACCCGTGACGATTAATAAAGTTAAGCCGATTAATGTCAATAAACTTATTATTCACCAATTGAGGCAAATATTTTTCCTTTCATTTACTGTTCCCTTCATAATAAAAGTTTAATAAAAATTCGATTATTGCAACAAAAACACATGTTTTTTTTTATTTAAATATATTAACATGGATAACAAAATTAACGAATTTCATTTAGATTTAGATTAGATATTCAATTTATGATGCAAAAAATTCAAACTAAAAAAAATATTTAAAATATAAGAAAAATGTTTTGTTATATAGATGAACAATGGTTTATAAACCACTACACTACCAACTCGTTACCTCTTTACGCTTCTTTTTGTGTGTGTATTTGTTTTCCCGGTCTGCTTGGCAACAAAATTTCATTCTCTTTCCATTGAATTACAGCAGCTAAGATTACACAGCAATAGTTACTAAATAATAACTAAATCAAAAATAAGAGCTGAAAAGCATTTAAATTGAAATTTATACCATCAGTATCAGTGAACAATGGAAACATAAAAATCACGAAAAACGCCAAAAGCCTTTCTTGAAAGACGAACAAACAGAACCTTTGAAATCATTTTTAGTACACCTTTACTTCAAGAAGCAATTCCAAAAGCGAAGATTTTAAAAAGAAACTGGAAGTAGAATTAAAAAGCTAAGACCATCTTTAAAACCGTTTTGTTCAGAGGAAAAGCCTTTACATTCTTCGTCGATTCCCATGGTGGATGGTAATTCCTCACAACGATGGGTTTTATAGAATCTTTGATCTCAGTAATGGACTTTGAATTTCTCGGAAACTATCTTCTTTTTCACTATAAAATAATCTTTGGAATAGCCTATCTTGCTTTTCTCAATTTATTGTGGCCCCTATTTTTTTCCAGCAACCAACTCCCTGCTCGATGTTATAAGATTACAACTTCAATTCAAAGAACATTTTTTCCCATTCTTTTAGTTTGGCGATGTGAGCGAGATTGTTACTTGCCGCTTGAGTTATTCAAAGTGTATTATTTCCTTCAGGGTTTTTTTTCCATCATCTTGATGCATACATTTTATTTTGAGCTCCAGGCAAATAAAATGACTTCATTTGATATGGAGAGATAGACAATTCTATTCTTCAGAGTGACGGATATTGGATTAAGAAATTAAGGAAGCTTGTTATTCACTCGGATACATGCTTCAGAAAACATTTTTGCCCTATTTCCGCTCGACAGAGAGTCAGTCAAGTACCGATGTTTGGTGGTTGCTTACTTGCAAATGAATTCTGTTCGATCTGTTGTACACTTTACATATTTAAATACGTGTATCGTGTAGGTCAGGGGAAAATAGAGTCTACAATTTATGAGAAATGAAATTCTTTGAGATTAAATTAATTTTATTCTAGTGTTAAACGTTCCATTCAATGCTCGGCATGATGCACATTTTGGAAGAAATATCAATATGTTTATTCAAAATTACTAAAATACTTGACTCTTTATTCAAAAATCTGAAGTAACTGCGGAATATCTTAAAGGCAGAATGCATTTATTTATGTTTTCATAAGTATTTAAATGTTTTAAAACATGAAATCGTGTTAAACGGAGCTCAGCATCTGATAAAATCTCCAGCCATGCTTTAACATACACCGTCACAAATAACAAATAAGTTTCCTAATTTCGAATACTTTTAAAACATTTTTCTAAAAAATAAGTTTAAACAATTTTTAATGAATCAAGGCATTTTTGAATTTTTTGTGAGAAATTGCTAATTTCCGAATCAGCAAATAGCTTTTTCCTCTCATGGAGCGGGATAACAAAGCTCTCATTGCCCTAATTTTCAAAGTAGAGAGTTTGAAACCTGTTCATTAAAAACTATACATAATTTCTCAAGCCCATATAGCCGTACATTGATTTGTCATATTCATGCGCATTCAAAATGATTCATAATACTATGTCACTCGGTATTTTACCCTTACTGCATATTACGCGTTCAAATAGTTATATATGTTTATATCCTTTTATTTTTCAAAATGACTCCATTTTTTCTCTGAATTTCTTTAAAGTATCCGACTACGTTCGAAACCATGATTTTGCAAAAACGTGTAAATGGGCAATATTTATGATATTTAGTGTCACTTAGCTTAGAAAATGTATATAAAATTGTTTTCACAATACTATTACAATAATAAACTATTTAAGTACATTATTTTGTCAAAAAATGAACATAGAATGACCCATTTTCAAAATATTCTCCTTTTGTCATAAATGCTTCTATTATAATAATATTTTTCATGTATATAGCTCAGATCGCTTTACAGAGGCTCAACTAGAATTTTTTAAATACATAACTTAGAGTTGGGTTTATCCATGTATTACGACAACACAGGGGAGAAATTTTAAGAAAAAAATGCCGATAATTATTTCAGATGTTTGTAACTCTGAAAATAATGGGAATTTTTCATAAATTCTAGTTGAAAATCTGTAGAGAGGTTTGAGCTATATACAGGCAAAGTATTATTATACTAGAAGCATTTTTCACAAAAGGAGAACATTTTTTTAAAAAAAATTATTATAAGTTAATTTTTTTTGTCGAAATATTGTATTTAAATAATTTTTTTGTCAAAATGCCCTTAAAACACTTTTATACATGTATTCTAATCTAATTGACACAAAATATCATGATAATTATACATTTATGCGCTTTTTTTAGAATCACGGCTCCAAACGTAGTTGGATGCGTTAAAAATTGAATCGTGCGATTATCTCAATTGATTGCATCAGAAAAGAAGAATGCAAGCCTATTATTCCTAATTTATTATTTTAGGACATTGCAATCAATCATTCCATCCTACTCATTTCCTAAAGATGTAATTTTTTTAAAGAAAAATTACGCATCTCTAGCATTTCTCTTGATCTTTATAAATAACAATATGTATGTTTTTCACTTTCTAAAATCTCACACATTTAAAACAGGCCGTTTCTTCTGAAAATGTTTCCCGTTTGGATCACATTTCGATTGATTACCATATCAGCAAATGGCCCCTAAAGACTCAGCTGTGGCAATGAGTATAAAAAAAGCATTTCTCTGACTAATGTGGCTTTGATGGAGCACAGCCATTAATTTGGAGTTAAACATTTCCTCTGCCGCTTTTCATGAGTTTAATCAATGTTTTTACATCTAATCCTTTCTGTTCATTTTTATTTTTTCTAGGGAAATCTTTGGAAATTCTTCTACTTGCTGACTTCTACTTTGGCGATTATTTTAATGAATCCATGCAACCTCCGAAATACAATGTGCTTTAGCCCGACTGTTTTATATTTTACAGCACTCAAGAATACTCAATCCTTCCACTTTTTCAGCTTTAATCAAACATCCGTAGACATTTATCATCCCCCGCAGTTGTTGAATCAGTGAATATATAATTTCAGGTTTTCTTCAATGTTTATGATTTCTAAAAATTTAACAAAAGCAATGTCAAATTATTTATTTGAATATTATAATCCTCTTCTTCATTACTGAGATAAATGCTAACCAATTATCTAAACAAGACTATTTATTATTTTAAAAATACATCGTTTTCATGATATAGTGAATGCGTATTTATTTGAGCCGCAATATACTTTGTTTGCTTTTTCTTATAGTATTTAAATCATTATGAATATGCAAAGATTTAAGCAAATAATTTCATAAATTCATTAAAATAATAAATAATCTGAATGAAGATATTCATATTATTTTAGATATTTTTTTAATTCTTTTCTAATATTTCTTCATAATTCTAGTTTCAATTTCTTAAAAAAAAAGATTTTTAAGTATTTATTGCATACTTCATACAAGTTTTACATAAATTACACATTCTAACATTTTATAAGAAGTTTCGAGAAAGCACAAGTAATATTTAGAAAAAAAATTATTATTTAGTAATTAATATATATTGCATATTTAATGTTGCGATTACCTAAAAATATTACACTATTCGTCACAGTTTTTCAAAGAAATTAGTATAAAAAAACATAACTGTTAACATACGTACATTGTTGCTTATAAAAAAAGCCATATCATGAAGGAAACTTCAAAATTAAATGAACTTTGCATCAAATATCAAGTATACGAATGTTACGCAAAATAGCAAGGTTTCAGAGCCATCACGCATGCGTGGCGTGCTCAACGCTCTCTAAACTGATGCTGAAAGCGTATAAATAGAGGGCTGTAGCGAAACGTTGAAAATAGTTAATGATTATTTGTTAGAGGCGAATGTTTAAAGAAACCCAGGTATACCTCCACAACGAAATAAGAAGAAATTCGAACAACTTACGGAGCTTGAACGTGGGATGATTATCGGAGTTCGAGAAGGAGGTTTTTCTATCGCGCAATAGAAGCTCATGTGCAACGGAACAGTTACACAGTGATTCGAGTTACGAAGCAGTGGATCGACGAACACCAAACAACTCGAAAAACTGGCAGTGGACGACGGAAGGTGACGTAAGCGCGCGTCCATCGTCACCTGCTCCGAATGGCGGTGAATGACCGTACAGCTTCCTCCAGGTAGTTGGCAGCAAATTAGTCTGTTCTACAGGTGTACTAATGTCGACTTCGTCAATTCGTCGACTTTGCTGTACCGTGGATTGCGTGCAAGGGGCCGTATTTGTGTTAGACGATCCGGTGAACACTGCCTTCCAGAGTGCATTATCAAACGACATAGTGGCGTAACACCCGGAGTTATGGTTTAGGAACCGAATTCGTATCACGGACGATCTAATTTGCTACGAATCGAGATTAATCTCAATAGCAACAGGTACATCCATGAAGGGCTACAATCCGAAGTCGTTCCCTTCCTTCAAGGCATCCCTGAAGTTATCTTTCTGCTGGATAATGCACACCCACATGTTGCAAAGACTTTTCGAGACTTCTGTAAAGTCCACACATGCAACTCCTTTCTTCGTCTGCTTATTCACCGGATATGTTGCATATTGAGAACATGTGGGATTTGGTTGGTCGGTGCCTCGCTCGTGATCCGCATCCTGCAGCTTCAAATGACGAACTTTTGCTGCGCATACAGTCAATATGGAATTTTCTTCCACATTCAAAATCTGTTTGACTCCATGCCAAGTCGTATAGCATCACTTATTGAAGCCCTTGGTGGCTACACCAAATACTGATTTTCGAAAGCTTAGCATTGATTTTTTGTTTTGGAAATTTCATCATTTATTTGTACTAATACAAGTCATTTGTGCATTAAATTTCATTTAGTTCTGATGATTCATTCATGGTGTTGCATTTTTTACTAATATCATTTTATATAAACATACATACACTGACGAGCCATACAGAAAAAAACCATCCTCAACCTCAAACCATCAACACTCCCCGAGCCATTGATTCGAATAGGTGCTGATAGGTAGTTTTAGACATCTAGTATCAGGCATCCATCAACTGGTCCTGCAATTCCAACACAATATGAAGTGAAAGCACAAGATCTAATTTTCAAAAATGAACCACAAATGTTGATTCCATTTATGTCAGGTGAATCCAGATATCAAGATATGCTTTGAAATTTGCCAAATAGATAAGATGTTTATTTTGCTCCTTTGATATTGTTATCCAATTGGTAAATGTCATCACTGAACACTATTATCATAATGGGATGTATCTGGTCTGAAAAGATGTTCCCCTTCCTCATAAGCTTCATCCTTTGTTCTATAGTTATGATGGTTCTTAACATGTCCAATTCAAGTATCCCTAACACTATAAAACTACTGCCACAGATTTGTATCCAGCCAAAGAGGCATACGGATGACAGATTTTCTCTTGAAATTCTGGGTTTTAGCATACATTGTTATTGACCAGAAAATGTGATTCATTGTACCAAATGAATTTCTTCCAATTTTTGTATGAAACATATATGGGTTGCCACTGTTTTAGTGTTGGGAACTTTACCGTTGTAACCCCATGATAATGGCGAATTATGGGTAACAATCTTCTTTGAAATCAATGCACCATGGTCAAGGAATCACTATCCAGTGACATGTCGTTTCAGCATGTCACTGGATTGTAATTACATATATACATAATATATTAACATATTAGGTTGGGGAAAAAGAAATTCATTATTTTTTTTGGTAGATGGCTGTAGTGCTGATATCTCGTGAAGCATCAATCAAACTATTTGAAATTTATGCTCGTTGTCAAGATGAAATTTCACACTAAAAAAATTATTTTGCTTTTTTTTGTTTGGTCCATTCAGTTGTTAGTTACAGAGTGTTAAAAATGGGAGTAAACGAAGAGAAAATTCGGTTCTTTTTACAATTTTTCTTTGATAAAGACGAAAATGCAAGCCAGGTGGCTGCAATTGCGAATGGGGTTTATGGTGCCAATACTGTTACAGCTAATTACCAGAAATGTTGGTTTCGTTGGTTCCATTCAGGCATTTTTGATGTTAAATATGCACCTCGCACAGGCAGGCCCGTCGTCGAAAATGTCGATAAAATCACTGAAATAATAGAAGTTGACAAGCGTGTTAGAATCGTAGCATCGTCCACGAGCTAAAGATGCATCATTAAACAGTTTTAAGCCATTTGCGCAAAGTTGAATTCGAAAAGAAGCTCCATGTTTGGGTGCCACACCAATTAACTCCAAAAAACGTGATGGCAAAGGCAGAAAAGATCTAAGAATGAAGAAAGAGTGTTTTCTGTAGGAGGAGGGGATTATTGAACCATCATCCGTATATTTTCAACCTCCTATTATGTGATTTTCATCTCTGAACCTTTTCCCTTTAGCTTAAACCAGTGTTTCTCAAACTGGGGGGGGGCGCAATAACCTTACGAGGGGGGCGCGAAATATCGAAAATAAAAGATTTAAAAATAATTAATTTACTGGAATTAATTAAAACAAAATACTTTCAGATATAATAAAAATGCACTTTTATTCTGATATAATTTATAGGCACGCGATATTAAGTCATCAAAAATAAAAACTTCTTCAATATCTAATTAGATGTCTTTGATCCTATAACCAAATAAAAAAAACTTTTATTTGATTTGTTGTAATCCCATGATGAGACATTCTTTTTAAGCCTAACAACATACAACTCTTTCAGAGAAAAAACAGATCCCAGACCCAGAATCGAAGAAATTTAGGAACATAAAAAATTCATCACTGTCATTATTTTTGAAATAATAGCACATTATAGGTGTAATCTGTATAACCTTCTAAGTTATTGGTACAGTTAGTTATGACCCCTCTCTTACGTGTTTGTTTCTCATTTAGGGAAGTTGTAAGTAATGTATTTCTCTGTTGCGCCTTTTTCCATGCAAAACAACGCGTTTTACACAATTTTTTTAGCAGTAACATACATATTGTAACGTCTTAAGCATTCAAAAGAAGACACCTCTTTTTATCTCGGTAGATTTATTTTCTCAAACCCTGTACAGTAAAAATTAGAGTTCCTTGACACTCGCAGAGATAATCACTCGCAACTCACGCTGATGGAGCCAAACAGTCTTTTCTCCTAGAGTGATAAGAACCAACTGCGCCTCACGAATGGAGCTCACAGATACCACCGAAAAAGAGTCGTCGGAAGCCAACTTCAGATCTTAACAACGCGCTCACGGGTGGAGCTCTCAGAACATCACCGAAAAAGAAGTCGTCACCAGGTCATCTCAGTCATTGCTTTTTAAATGCCGACTCCCACTGGCTTGGCACTCGCGCATGCACAGTGCCCGCGATCAGTGTCCGTCGTTGCCAATCGATGTTTTGGGTATTTCACTGCAACGAGTTCCTCACGTTGAAGCTTGGAGAGTGGGGTGCCATCTCAGTAGTCCTCCTCGTCACTCAACTGGAGTTCCGAATGACACGGTCTGTATGTGCGTAGAACTCGTTACAATATTATCATAATGAATACAATTTTTACCCGGAAGTGGTCGCACGGTTACGAAATCGTTAATTCTGGCAAAACTGTTTATTTGTTACCAAAGAAAAAATGAAAAGTTCTTGAATGTAGGTAAGTAAACTTTCTCTTAGTTAAATTATTCACTAGAATCACGATTTGTATCGTATACAATAAAATAATAATAATAATAAAAAAGGATTGGAGTGATTCAATAACCCCGCTCGACTGTATCGAGTGCGCTCCTACTCCCGGGTTAAAACATGTTGAAGTTATTTCGCTTTAAAAATATTAAAAATAATACAATTATTCTTCATCGGAAATTTATATTATTGTTCATTATTTAACATCAATTATAAATGCTAATTCTGTGAGGCTTAAAATTACAATTCGCTTAAAACTAATTATAATTTGAGCAAATATTTTAAAAAGATCATTTACATTTTTGTAAGCATTGTCGAGCAGTTGGCTTTGCTCTCCTTACAATTCAGCTATTATATCAATAATGTTTTATTTTTTCTTATAAATGAACTAGAGCAAAGAGCGGGCACTTCAGCTTAAATACTTTTAATGTATCAGTGCTGCACAGAGTATTTTATAACTAATTAATTAATATTAAATTAAGAACAAGTTTAATAAGGATTAACGACTTCCATGGGCTTGTCTTGCAAAGCAAAGTTTTTATAAGGAATGCTTATGATTAGAAATTGACCCTCTGAGTTATTTTTCTATATTTAGCAGATATCTATATTTTGTCTTCTAAGCAGCCACCGGATTTTGCAATATGTTCAATTTAAAAATTAGAGAAAGGAAAATTAACATAATAAGTATCCTAATATTTTATTATTATTCTTTGTGCGTAAAAGTAGTATACAAAATTTAATACTTACGTTACCAATCTGTATGGTTTATAATTAAGATCGCCTATTGTAGCTTTAGCATCAAAGTGCATTATTATTGCATTCAGTACATTATTAATGTATAAGGGGGGGCGATAAAAATTGTGATCGAAAAGGGGGGCGCCAGTTTTCAAAGTTTGTGAAGCACTGGCTTAAACCTACGAAAATCACTCCCAGTGCCACCATTTTTCTCACAGGCATGTGTTGTTTCGCAGTTTATTGGGGGAAAATAAGTGTTTTCCAACCTAAAAAATTATTAACGTTCACTTTAAGAAATAAAAAGATAAAATTATAAAATGAAAAGATAAAATTTAATGTCTAGAACTACAGTATAATAATAAAAAAAATATTACGTATCTAGTATGCGATATTTCACTAAATATGGTGAACCCATAAACCAGCATTCAATTCAGTCCGTTGATAGCGTACAAAGATGATACCGAATTGTCAAACTTATTACTAGAAAAAATTAAAAAGCTCCCATTGCACGCGGTAAGTGAAAATGAGAGCAAATAAATTATAGGAAATATCCCACTCAAATGAAAAAAAAACATGAAACACTGCTTAGCTATGAATTTCATCATTCTTGGAATAAACTCCCTTTCAAACTTTTTCCCTAACTCTTCTCTGATTGATTGATTGAATATTAACGTCACACTGTTCAGCTACACGAGGGCATTTTACGACGGACCACGTAATTTTGAACCATGGTCAAGTGACGGGGACGACACCTAAGCTGTCACCCCCCTTTCCTAACTACCACACCAACGGTAGGACGTTTCAGCTCTCGACAGATTTAACGTAAATCGCTGCCCTACACGGCAGGTCTTTAGTGGTACAGGACTCGAACTCGCGACAAGACAAGCCACGATCCGATACCTATACCACTCGGCTACCGCGGCCACTAACTCTTCTCCGAAATAAGTAAATTCTTTAGTAGCACTGTCAATGTCATTTTATTGTATTCCAAAGCCGTGAGTGTAGTTTTAAACGGATTAGCACAAAGCAATAAGTCCGCCTTTGAAGGAAGAGTATGCACGTCCGGGGCACTTACAGGGTTGAAGAAATATTTGGGAGGTCAGCATTTTGGAACCAATGTTAAGTTTTAGCAAGCCGTCATGACGTGATTGTAAAACCTTCACACAAATTTCTACAATGCTGGTTTTAATGATTTGGTGTACCAGTGGATCGTAAGCGTCGAAAACTTTGATGACTATGTAAAAAAGTAATATTAGGTTGGGAAAAAACAAATTCATTATTTTTTCGGTAGATTGTTGTTGTAAGGATTTCTCGTGAAGTATATATCGATCAAACAATTTCCTATTTATACTTGTTGTTAAGATCACATTTCACACCAAAAAAATGGTTTTGCTTTTTTTTTGTTTGGTTTATTTAGTTGTGAGTTACAGGGTGTTAAAAATGGAAGTCAATAAAGAGAAAACTTGGTTCTTTTTTCAATTTGTCTTTGATAAAGACGAAAATGCAAGCCATTTGGCTAAAATTGCGAATGGTGTTTATGTTGCCAATACTGTAACAGCTAATTGCGTGTAATGTTTTTCATTGATTCCGTTCAGGTATTTTTGATGTTAAAGATGCACCTC
Organism: Trichonephila clavipes; assembly: GCA_019973935.1. Taxonomy (NCBI): domain Eukaryota; kingdom Metazoa; phylum Arthropoda; class Arachnida; order Araneae; family Nephilidae; genus Trichonephila; species Trichonephila clavipes. Next base: position 455,996 of record BMAU01020252.1, on the reverse strand, counting down.
GCACAAGCAGGCCCGTCGTCGAAAATGTCGATAAAATCACAGAAATAATTGAAGTTGTCTGGCATGTTAGTAGTCGTAGCATCGCCCAGGGGCTAAAGATCGAAGACCATAAAACAGTTTTAAGTCCTTTGCGCAAAGTTGGATTCAAAAAGAAGCTCCATGTTTGGGTGCCACACCAATTCACACCAAAAAAACATGATGGATCGAATTTCCATCTGCAAAGACTTGGACAAACGGAAAGAAATCAACCCATTTCTTAAACGGATGATGATTGGGGATGAAAAATGGGTCCCATACTACAATATTGTTCGAGAACGATCATGGTCAAAGTGCGGTGGAGCAGCTAAAACGGTGGCCAAACTAGGACTAACGACCAGGAAGGTTCTATTGTGTATTTGGTGGGTCTGAAAAGGAATTATTTATTAGGAGATACTTCCGCAAGACCAAACACTAAATTTAGATCTCTACTGTCAACAAATGGACCGTTGAAAGCCTGTGATTAACTAGAAATGGCGAGAATTGGCCAGTAGAAGAGATGTCGTGTTCCATCAGAACAAAGCCAGGCCACACACTTCTGTAGTGACTCGCCACGAACTCTGGAAGCTTGGTTGGGAGGTTTTAATACATCCACCATGTAGTCCAATGCTGAAACCAATCGATTACCACCTTTTTCTTGCATTGCAAAACTTCCTGAGAGATAAGAAATTGGGAGCAAGAGAAGATTGTGAAAATCAATTACTAGATGTTTTCGCCAATAAGGGCCAAGACTTCTATGAGAGAGGCATTATGAAGTCATCTATAAAATGGCAACAAATTATACAACAAAACGGTATATATTTGACCCAAATCGGATAATGTGAAGCATGTTAAATAAAGTCTTGATTTTCATGCAGAAATAATAGATTTTATTTTCCCCATTCTAATATATACATCATGTACGATAAATACTAACAGACGAGCATGGGAAACCTACCAAACGTGCCCGTTTGAAATCGTTAATCCCAGGTGTAGATCTATAATGATTTGACATTTATAGAAATTTGATAAATCAGCGTTTGCGTTAGCTCACTAAGTATTCTATGTATGGAAATACAGTGTATGAGCCTTCTATATACTCCAACATCAGCCTTACATGCACCGTGGCTTTCTCTATGACCTATCTCATTGCCCTAAATAATGTGGAGGGGCGTAACAGAGAAATGTTAGGAACCCCTGCAAAGTGATTTTTTGGCTCCCAAATCGGACCTCACAAAGGGTACTTATTTGGCGTCAGTAAGGCTTTAGGCTCTCTATATTCCTTGGCCCTATCGCAATGCGGTTTGCGGGAGGGGGTGCATTACGCTGTTGGTGTGTGTGTTTGTTACATAAGCTGGAAATATATATATATATATATATATATATATATATATATATATATATATATTAAAAAAAAAGAATATATATTAGGATATTAAGTACACAGATTCCGAGTACTGACATATGGTTATATACTTTTTTTCTGCAGGCATCATTATACGAGGTGATTATAATTAAAGTTAAAGTTTCAAAACTCTATAAAAAGAACCACTGATCATAATGACGTCAAATCTGAACGGAATGTTGTTGAAAAAGGGGAAAGCGTATAGCATAAAGAACAAAATAGATCCAAATTTTATCAACAGATCGCGCTGTAAGTGTAAGAGTGTGTAACTTAAAATACCTGACATGCACCCGACTCATTTCAATCGCTATGAAAACGGCAGATACACAACTTTCCTTATTTCACGTAGGAAAATTTCAACATGACTGTCTTATTGAAGAATCGTTTGTAAAACTTTTTCACAAGAATAATGATTGTGCACCAATAGTTTTGCGAGAATTACGGACACTCAAAAGTATGAAAGAGGCATTGAACCGATGACAACCAGGGTCTGCAGAAAAGGATTCAAGAATTCAAAGAGATAGGTTCGTTTAATATGCAAACTGGTAGAGGGTGGAAAAGAATTAATTTGTCGGCAGTTGAAGAAGTGGAAACAGCAGTGCAGAGGGAACTGAGCTGTGGTTTGCCAACGTGCAATGCTAGGGGAATTGCCCGAACACTGGGTAGGCCAGTGAGCACAGTGCATGAAATTGTACTAAACATCCTGCATTGATATACATATAAAATTAGTCACGTGCAGGAATTGCTTTCTTCTGACCTACCAGCAAGAGAGATTTTTGCTTTAGAATATCTTGCTCTCATGGAAGTGGATAATGAATAGCCGTGGAAAATTTGGTGGTCGGACGAAGCCCATTTCTATCTGACAGGGTATGTTAATACTCAGATTTGCTGAATATGGGTAACGAGAATCTACTCGGAACTCAACCATTACCACTTCATACTGAAAAGGTCACTGTGTAATACGGGGGTTTACGGCATCACACTTATCATATGACCTTACTTCTTTGAGGAGATGGGTGTTTTTGGTCCTGTTAACCGTTGCCGTCACTGGTCAGCGCTATGAGCGTCTTTTGTGCAATCACGTCTTTTTAGATCTGCAACAGCATTGTTGTGTGGATGGGATCATTTTTATGCAAGATGGGGTGCTGCTCCTTCTCACATTCAAAATCCAGAGAAGCAGATGTTGAAATCGCATTTTGTAAATGCTAGAGAGAGCCACCATTTCTCTACAGTCTGACCGCCCCAATCACCTTATCTTAATCGGTGTGACTTCTGGTTGTGGGGCTATCTGAAAGATGTTGTATTCAGAGCTACGATTGCACACGTAGCTGAATTGAAGTCACGCATTGCGCAACACATTATGAAGGTGGCCCCGGAGAAACTTCGATGAGTTGTGGAACATGCTGCTGTTTATCGATTCAAACTTGTTGCAGACAACGGTTGGACAGCATATTGAACATGTTTTGCGCCAATCTCATGGAATTTAAAAACCGATTTGATAAACTCCTTTTATGCGATTTTTGGCCCCAGAACAATTAAAAACTGATTTGGTGGATGCTTTTAATGAGGAATTTTGGTCTCAGGGCCACTAAAAACTAATTTTATGAAAGTATTTTATGTGGTGTTTAGCCTCGGAACAATTAAAAACCAATGTTTTTCATTCAATGTGATATAAACTTGCCGTGGTAGATGGGCTTACATAACTACTAGTAACACACCTGAGCAGTCATGCACACTGAAATGCACACTTGGTTTAATGTGTAACTTACACCTTTTAGCTGCTGTTAACGATTCACTGTCATTTCCAATCGAACTCTTTTTAATTATAATTTTTACAGTACCATCTGTTTCTAAAATTTGTAACTACTTTTTTGTTGTTGTTTTCCCTCTTTTTCAATAATATTGCGTTCAAATTTAACGTCATTCTGACCATGGTTCTTTCTTTTATAGCATTTTGAAACTTTAATTATAATCACCGTGTATATAAGAATTTGTTTCAAAGTTTTTTTTCATTTTTTTGTAATATTTTTTTTGCTGAAATTTCCTCAATTGGAAGGAGAAAAACAAAATTTCAAAGGAAAAATAATTATGTTTCCGAAGGAAAACGTTAAATATTATAATAATCGTATTTATTCGAATTCAAGTCGAACTTTTTCCAATATTAATGTTATTGAAAATTAGGTGCGGCTTAGAATCGGTAGAAAAATTTGTTGTATGAGGTAACTTGATGATTAGAGCAAATGCAGATTCATGCATGTATTTAAAAGTATTTAACACATGTAAAATAAATTATTTTTTCACTTGTTATTCGTTTTTGTATAATTTGTTTTTTTTAATTTCTTGATATCGGATATCACAAGTATAATCATTTTATACTATTTTTTTCTATTTTTTCCACAAAAACGTATTGAGAATTTGATCTGTGGCTTAAAAACAATGAAGGGGTACATTCAAATAAAATGATAATTCTAGGCTGATAATATATATATTTTTAAAGGTATATCAGTATATTTTATTATACACTATAATTATTTTTAGAGTCGATTCCAAAATTACAAATATGATTATGTAATATTTTCTTAATAAAAAACAGATTAATTTATGAAATATCTATCAATACTTTTTATTACAGGGAAATTTAGGTTTTTTTCGAATATCTAAATAACTCTTTCCCAGTACTGATTTTTAAAATGAAAGTTTTGTATTAAATATTGCTAAGCTAATAAACATTTTCATGATTGACCTAGTATTTTCAGGAATCCTCTGCTAAATAACTTATTTGAAACAATGGAGTCCATAAATCGCTCTAATGTGGATTGCTTGAAGATACAGTTGTTCCAATCATCTGCATGGATCGGAAAATCATTTCAAATCCCCTCAACAGCAAACTACGTATTCTCGGAATGATGCCCCAATTACATCCTGATTACTAACTGTCAGAATCGTTATCGGAATCGTGGCTGTTTGGTATGCAGTATATTTTGCAGTCGGCACCCCATAGTAACTGTAGTCATGACAGAGAGTGTGAAGCATGAATCTTCTCTAAAATTTGAATGACAAAATATTTTAATTGGATGGTTAAATTATTATTAAATATAAAATCTATGCATTTTTATTGTCGTATTAAATGAGACTGCATGATATTATTTTGATTATGGATATTGATATAATGTTAAGAAGCATACACTTATGATATAATTTCGAAAATCAAAAGTCAACGAAATATTTATTTTTTTATTTAATTGAACTATTTTTTTTTTTTTAATTTTTGAACTTTTCGTAAAAAAACAGATCCTTTAACCTTTTGCCTAAGACGCCCGAATTCAATTCGGGCAACGCAAATGCGCCAATTTTGGAATGCTAAAGCTGAATTCGGGCAAACGAAAATTGGTCTTTCAATCTCATGAAGCCCGTACTTAGTTCGTGTAATGCATAATAGGCAATTTACTATTTTTCCAATACATGGCGATACTTTCTCGTGACAAGTTCGTTAGTTTAGCGCCATTTGTCAGATTTTAGCAATTTTGCAGTTCATATATACTACACTGTAAGACATTTGTGAATATGATAGGATTTTGAGGGACATGGATATAATGAAAGAGGATATAAATGATAATACTGTGTGTTGTGTATTAGTTCATTATATTTATCTTCAAAGTTATGTCACTAGGTTTATTTTGGTATAATTTAACAAAAAATTATTGTAATTCATTAACATTTCCAATACATGCAAAAATATTGAATATAATGTTAATTTCGCTTAATTTTTTTAAACAGTCTATTTTTAATATTTGTGGATGATAACAAACAAAAGAAAAAAGAAAAAAACATCCAATTTCAACACATATTTCTTAAATATATTTCACTGGCATTTTGTTAAGCAGAAATTCTAAAAAATTTTAAAAAAATTAACAGTAACATGCATGAGATATATATAAAAAAAATACGGAAGGTACTTCTAGAATATTTTGTTGATATATAAAATTAAACCCGACAACTCAATGCAGAGCCTAAGTACATATTAGCATTTTATGAAGATTGAAAATTGTAAGCCCTGTCATATTTTTTTAAAAATAGACAGACACTTAGGAAACTACAGAGCCTCAAATCAGCATGAAGAAATAAATTCATTGATATTAAATTCAATGGGTAAAATACAATTCAACGTTTCTTATTCATTTCTGATTTCTTACAATACATTGCAATAATAGCTGCAAAAAACTAAAAGTGTTGATAATGACATGTTTAACGACATCCGTTCGTAGGGACTCATTTAGCAAAATCATTATAGTCGTTAATAATATTTTGCATATGTTTATTTAGGTTATAAATAGTGATTTCATTAGATTTATCAACTCCCTTTTCATTTAGTTGTTTGGATGTGTCGCAATATTTGTATATATATATAACTTTGAATTACTAACATATTTTTAAATTCTGAACTTCATATTTTTCTTATAATGAATATATCTAATTTTATGCATTGGTTATTTTATTTTATATTTTAAATCAGTATTAATGCTTCCTTAAAATTTAATGTAACATTATATTTAAACTTTCAATGTGTTCGATTTATTTTAAATGCATCATGATATGTATATTTACTAATGTATGTTGAGAACTCATGCTTTCCTGTGCTTACAAACATCATATGCGATTATGTACGTTTTACGCGTTATGGATTCCTCTATTTTTGCAGGTCAAAATAATATCTTATAGTAAAAAAATGAAAAAATAAATAAATAAAACGCTTTCGGTTACCAAGTTAAATGGGAGGAAAACAAGTTTCCTTGCTGGCATGTAAAAATTGTGAAATCTACTTAGAAAATGTAAGCTGAAATGCAGTGAACAAAATACTACCACTGAATACACAGTACTAAGATGTACTACCCTTTCTTGAAATCAGGATTGAAACGTATTTTCATCCTCAAATGGCCCGCTATCTTGAAAAGGGAAAAATTCAAAGAAAAAAAAAACCAGTCCCTCTTCATAATAACACATTTTACTTGAAAAATATCAACAGTAACAGCAGTAATAAATAGAAAACTGTATATTTTCGACTTGAGAAAATCTGACTGAGAAAAATTTATTTTTACAATGTTGCTTAATGGGTAAAAGCCTTTTGAGTGATATTCTATCTTTTCATCCAATTTCATATATTCAATATTTTTCATTCAATATATCTTTTTTAAGAAATATTTATCTACTCTGAGAAGATGGTTGTATTTCGTAGATATTCAAAAACTCTCTCTAATATAATAATTGAATAGTTTATCAATGTAAATTTATGGTAACAATTTGTAAGCGAACCTACAGTTTCTTATGCGAAAGTTATTGATTTTAAGCCAATGTTTCTTGTAACAAATAAAATATTATTTCAAAGTGAATTACTCGGTTGTTTTAAACCATAAAATAATTTTTCGAGTCACTACAAAGTTTATAGGGTGTTTTTAGAAGTATAGAACTTTAAATTGCAATAAAACAACGATGCATTATTCGATTGACATGAATTTTTTTATTCGAAAGATAATCTTGTGGTATTACATTTTAAATATGATTTCTGGCATATGGCTGCCACGGCTGGCTCGGATGTAGTCCAATCTGGCCTTCATCGTTTTTGAAGAAGTACGGACCAATGATTCCACCAGCCCATAAAGCGCACCAGTCAGTTTTTCTGGATGTAACGGTGTTTCGACATACACTTGTGGATTAGCTTCACTCCAAATGCGACAGTTTTGTTTGTTGACGTAGCCATTCAACCAGAAGTGCACTTCATCGCTAAACAAAATTCGCTTATGAAAATCGGGAATACGTATTCCGCACAGAACCATTATTTTCGAAATAAAATTGCACAATTTGAAAGCGTTGTTCAGGCGTGAGTTTATTCATGATGAATTGCCAAACCAAACTGAGAATAAATCACTTAACAGCTGTTAAATCGGTCGCCATCTTGGAAAGTAATGCCAACTTAAACTTCTATACCTGGAAAAAAACACTCTTTATTAATTGCATTCTGATTTGGACAAAATATTTTGCAACTATTGTACACAGTGTGTATTAGATTAATTATTACAAACTTTCGGGTCAGATAAATTACACCTACTCAATCTTTTTTTTCTGTTGGGCCGAATACATATGTCAGCTATTTCACGTGGGCCTCAACATGAGGATAAATGGGGGGAGGTGTGGAGGAATGCTATAAACCAAGATAGCATTGCAGATTTAAAGTATGGAACATTGGTCAAAATATTATATAACTCCTGTTTTGATTGTTTAATTTTTTTTGTCACTAACGCTAAATGCTGTGATTCTGTCCTATGTATATACATATCTATATTAATTGTAACTATTTAATAAGAAGTAGCTAAAGTAAAATTTTTCTTTGTAGATTGCAGTAGAAATTGACTTTATTATTTTTTTCATTTTACTTGTTTACTCTTCACTCACGTCCCTGTCATTCTACGAGTAATCATCTGCTATGAGACAATCTCTGGTGCAAGTCAACAAAGAAAGCTTGGCTGAGGGTTTACCTTAACCTGGGTAACGTCGGGTGTACAACCGCTGTGCGACTCGTCCATTGCAATTAACGGACCAAAACGCCAGAATCATATCAGCTGGCTCAGCATTCGTGTAACGGTCTATTCTACTTCCACTTTGTTGGCAGGCGAAATGAAGCTCCATAGCAAACGCGGTAGCAAATACCACGCGTGCGCATGCACCCTGTGGCGAATGTTGTTCCGGAACCAGTTGATGATGACGGAGACCAGAAGTGAATGGTGTTGCTGCCTGGAGAAGTGGGAGATAAGGGTTTCCTAGAATCCATGTCCCGTGTGTTCCGAGATATACTCCTCTATAAAAGGAGGCGTGAGGACCGGTTTTAGGGTCCCGGTTGGGAGCATAGAGCAGAAACGGGCTTCGAGTGTAATATGATGATTTTTAGCATGTTCCTGTAAATAAATTATATATTTAAATCTCTAACCTGACTGTATTTTCGTATTCATTACGTCACAACCGTCATTTGATGCTTCAGCTTACGGAACGATATCAATCGCTTACACCTACCAAAGATTTCCCAAAATTTTTGTTGTACTAAGAATGACAAACAAGTCTCATGCTTTTACTCTTGTCTTTCTTATCTTTTGTGACGTCACTTCTGTGCAGAAAAGCGTTTCTGACCATACATCCCTATATAATTTTCCATTGTCTAGGTGTACTCTGTCTGTCCTGAAAGTTTGTATAACCGTTGTATTGATACACAATGTATAAGCATTTCATTTTCAAGTAAAATTTATTACAGGGATTTTTGAACAACAGATGCTATCAAAAATATCCGATAAAATAAATTAAATAATGATGTATGAAGGGTATTAAGGATTATTTCAAAACTATACATGTGATGATTTAACAAAAAAGTATATAAAACAAAAAAATCTCCTGTACAAAAAATGAAAATAGAAGATAATTTCTGAGTGAATTTAAAACACATAAGCAATTTTCAAATATTCAAATTTATAGTTAAAAAAGATACAGAATTTTTCTCTGAAAATTATAAAACAAATTGTTTAAATAAGTTCTAATCGAAAATAATCAAACTAGTAAATCATGGTTTGGAATTAACATTTTCGCTTAATTTCAAGCTCTTTAAATTCCAAAAAAATTACCATTAACAGACCTGAAAGAGGTAATAAAACAACGTCTGGTTCATAAAACAATAACATTTATGTGCTTATAAAGTAAAAGTTGCCTAATTTTTCTACATAACGGAATAATAATATAATTCTGTGACTTTTTAGATCTTAACACTCTTAATTATATGTGAAGGAAAAAAAGAATTTTATTTCGTCACAAATGTGTTCTTTGTAATAAAAACTATAATAAATTTTATTGTATAACATTAAATTTTTATTCGAAAATATAGTTGAATTTTTTTTAAAAAAAATTATAATGTACAAAATAGTTTTTAATTTTATTGTAATAATAAAAAAAAACAAAACGCTTGGAGAAAAATGAATTATATTGTATATATATACACTGAGGAACATTGAAAATAGAGACACAAGAAGAAAGCATCGGATTGAAATGAAATATAATACAAATAATGACAAAGATGAGAGATTCCTTTGATCTCAAAAACCAGACAATTAACCGAAAACAGGGTGTGCAACGACTCAAATGCTGGGCAACTTCAATAGCGTGTTGGACCACCTCCAGCTGCAATACATGTAGCCACACGGTCCGGCATTGAGTTGATTAGACATCTTATGTTGTCCTGAGGCAGATGGGGTTACAATTCTTGAACAGCCAACTCTAAATCATGTACAGAGTGACGCGATGGCATCTGCCGTTTTAACTGATCCCACACGGGCTCTACCGGGGACAAATCGGGAGAGTGGGTCGGCCATGGAAGGGTCTGAAAATGATGTAGGAAGTCTTGAGCAACTCTTGCTGTTAGCGGACGAGCATTATTTTGCTGGAAAATTGCCCCTGGGGGACCTTTTAGAAAAGGTCCTACATAGGGTCGAAGAATATCATCAACATAATGCTGGCCCGTTAAGGTTCCACGCATCACAATTAAAGTGGACCGGCTATGGCCTCCCAGACCATTACACCAGCTGTGCGGGCAGTGTGACGTAGAACATTGTGGGGGGAATTGTACCGCTCACCAGGATGCCTCCACACACGTACACGGTTATCATCTGTCCCCAAAACAATCCGGGATTCATCACTAAACACAACCTTTTGCCAATCTGTGACATTCCACATTCATCTGGCTTCGCATCACTGTAGACGTAGTTGCCGATGTTCCGGTGTTAAAGGGAGTGCACGGAAAGGGCACTTGGATTTAAGATTTGCTTCTGCAAGGTGTCTGTAAATTGTTTGCGGAACAATTGCTACGCCTACGTCTGCTCGTATGTTTGAATGAGTCACTGTGGGTCCAGAAATGCTTGTCGCACGATCCTTCGATCCTCTTTCCTCGTGGTCTTCCTGGTCGCTCCAGACCCTGTTTTCCACGCGTGGGTACCTTCTCGTGTCCACTGCTCCCAAAAACATTCTAACGGCACACTCTGAACGATCCACCTGGCCAGCAACACGGCGCGTCGACCAGCCTGCAGTTTTCATCCCGGTGATCAGGCCTCTCTCCAACTCGCTTAACTGTGAGAAATGGCTTCTAGCACGTTTACCTGGCATGTTTCGCTTAACAAAGTCTTCCTACAATCGGCGGGTCATCGTCAAGTTTATGAATCTTCGAATTTGCGCTGGATTATATAGCACCCGCTTCCTGATTGTAGTGCCACCGCGGCGTGTATGAGCATGCGTATTGGCACAAAACTTGGATCATTTGCATATCACATTACGCTGTACTTAATTTCAAGGTTTCGTGATTGTACTTAGCTTCCTTCTTGGGTCGCTATTTTCAATGTTCCTGAGTATATTATATATATATATATATATATATATATATATATATATATATGTAGAAATGGATGTGCACATATCGTATCCCTCCTATATTCATTAATGACGTAATGCCAAGAGAGCGCCACCTATCTGACAAGGCGGTTCGAGGATAACGAGTAAACCAGACTCGAATAGAACGATTGCGCGAGAGACGACCGAGAGAAGCGACGGCGATGAGACGATGACGAGGGCGCTGGAACGAAATGCCTCGTGGAATCCAACGATCTAATGATGTTTCGATTACTTTTTACTAACTTTTAGCCCTCCCTTGTAAATAATTCCCCTTAATAAATGTATATTTAACTCAATCTGGCCGTTGTCACTCTCTATATGGGGGCTCGGCCTTTCCCTTAACTTAAAATCCCCTAGAAAACCGAAGCAAAAGGACGATGCAAGAGAAGTGAATTTATTCAATGTGTTCTTCAATGTGTGTTAGACGATTTTCTTCAAGTGCATTTATTCTTCAAAGCGTTTTTCAACGTGTGTTTGACGATTTATTTCAAGTGTTGTGTGAAAGTTCACGATTGTGAAGATATTTATTTATTCGATAATTTTGCCGACACATCAAGATTTTCTTCAACACTATTATACATTCATGAAAGTTAATATTCAACAATCAAGACGTTGTATGCAAAGTTTACCGTGAGTTTTTATTTCCATTGTTTTTTACAAACTCTCAGTGATTGTGAAAATATATTTTGAAACTGCTAATGTGACTGTGATACGATATTTTTTTTTAACTTGTACAACTGCTACTAGTGACATTTTATTCTAGACTTTAATCTTTTCATAGCGTATTAATTTTTTTTCTGTGTTGAAATATTTTACTCATATATCATTTTAAGTGATCTGCAAATATTTGTATATTTTACGTATTTTGGTTCAATTTAAGTGATTTATTATGTCTTACTTAACACTGAATGATATCCCAGTTATCGCGCAAGCTTTGAAATTTGGCAATACGCAAAATGTAAAATTATTGTATTCTGTTGTTTTTAACGATCACCCATTCAGTAGGACCTCTAGAGAACAATTGCGAAAGTTTACGGGTTTCGCACAAGATTTTGATATTGAAGACTACTCCACCGTTATTTTAAAAAAAATTAAACCTACCGATTTAATCTGTTTAGCTAATTTTTTACAACAAGAAACAAATGGAACTGCCGAAGAACTTTGTAATAATATTTTGTTTTCACTAGCTGATTTATCCGCTTTTCATAATAAATTAAATACACGAGATGTAGAAGAATGCCTCCTGCGGGATGCAGAAAATTCCTTTGCTTCCCCCCCACTTTCTACAGACAGGAAATCGGCTGACGCACTTAACCAAATTAATGAGTCAGCTGTTCCCTCTATTTCGAAAAACGATTTATCGTGGCTTTTTGTTCAAGATTTAATTCTAACTCTTCGTTCTTTCAGTGCAGATGACTCATACTCAATTGAACATTTTTTTTTTCTGATGTGGAGGAAAATTTAACGTTTTGCCCAATAACCGAACAACAAAAAATTATTTTTATAAAACGGCTTTTGACAGGAACTGCAAAATTATTTATTCAATCTCAGCGTGGTATAAACTCTTACAGTTTTATAAAAACACTACTTATTCAGGAATTTGGAAAAAAATTAAATCAAGCTCAATTGCATAGGGAATTACAAAATAGAAAAATGCGGCCTAATGAAACGGTATTCCAATATTTAGTCGCTATTCGGGAATTAGCGAATCGAGGTCAAGGGTTTCTCGACGAAACTTCAATTATGGAATATTGTATTAATGGAATCCCCGATTCTCCTTCAAATAAGCTAATATTATATGGATGTACAATAATTCAGGAATTTAAAGAAAAATTAGGAATTTATGACAAAATATTTCAAAATAAAAGCAAAAATCACTCTTATGATACGTCGCGTAGTCCAAACTTTAGTAGCCAACGCCGTGATGTTAAAAGTACACTTCATAAACATCGAAATGATAGATATCCAAAATTCAATGCACCAAAGCCTAATTCAAAATTTGAGAATAAAAATTTTAGAGATAGGAATCACGTAACTTGTTTTAATTGTTCGGGATCCGGTCATATTTCTAAATTTTGCCCAGATAAACATCGTGGTCCAAAGTGTATATTATGCGAAAATTTTGGCCATAAATCTGATGCTTGTCCTCAAAAAAATATCCCTTCTTCTAATAATGTTGATGAAATTACCCCATTAACAACTATGTGTAAAGAAGTTAAAATTTTATCTAAAAAAATATTATCTTTAGTTGATACCGGAAGTCAAGTAACCTTAATGAAAGAAAGTGTATGGAATCAATTAGGCTCCCCTTCTTTAATAAATAGTGGTAATATACTAACTGGTTTTGGCCTTTCAAAAACTCATGTAATTGGTTCGTTCAACTCAACTGTTTCAATTGACAACCAAGACTTTCCTGTTAAAATTAATGTTGTCCCCAACCACTCAATGAACTTTGATATTATTATTGGTTGTAATCTAATTAAACAAGCTAATTTGACTATCACCCCTAATAGTGTTATGTTTTCTAAGCCACAAATCGAAGTATCCGACGCTTCTCCACAACCATTTGTTTTCGCAATTACTGACGACATTCCTAAATTTGATATTGGCCCTGAAATTCCAAAACACACTCGTAATGATGTTGAGGCATTACTCGTACGTTATAGGCCGAATAAAATTAAAACGACGGATATTGAGTTAAGCATTACCGTGACGGACGACAAACCAATTTATCATTCTCCAAGACGGTTACCTTTTACTGAACGTGATATAGTAGATAAACAAATAGATGAATGGATACAAAATGGTGTTATTGAACCATGTTCATCTGCTTATGCTAGCCAAGTCCTAGTAGTCAGCAAAAAAGACGGCAGTTCACGAGTCTGCATTGATTTTCGAAAATTAAATCGTGTGTTAGTTAAAGATCACTATCCTCTGCCCCTCATTGAGAATATTTTAGATAAACTTCAGGATACTAGAGTTTTCAGTACCATTGATTTACGTAATGGTTTTTTCCATTTGCCTGTTAACAAACAGAGTCGCCCATATACCTCCTTTGTAACACAAAATGGTCAATTTCAGTTCCTTAAAATGCCTTTCGGACTCTCTACATGCCCTTCAACGTTTCAACGTTTTATCAATACAGTTTTTCGTGACTTAGTTGTTCAAGGAATTCTTCTCCCTTACATGGATGATATAGTTATCCTTGCTAAAAATGAATCTGAGGCTATTGAGAGACTCAAAAAAGTTCTTCAAGTGTCTAGTGATTACGGATTGGAAATAAATTTTCATAAATGTCAATTTCTGCATAGGAAAATTGAATTTTTAGGCCATATTATTAAAAATAATAAACTTTTTCCTTCCCCTTCTAAAACTAAATCAGTTGTCAATTACCCCGAACCAAAAACAACTAAAGAAATTCAACGTTTTTTAGGTCTCACTGGATATTTTCGTAAATTTATCCCTGCTTATTCTGTAATTTCTAAGCCACTTAGTGATCTTTTACGTAAAGATACTATTTTCAATTTTGATGTAAAACAAAAAGCTTCCTTTGACGAGTTAAAACGTTTGCTCTGTCAGAAACCTGTCTTAGGTATATATCGACAAAATTGTGAAACCGAAATACATACTGATGCATGAATCGACGGACTTGCTGCTGTTTTATTACAAAGATTCCCCGATGACAATTCCTTACATCCTATATATTACATGTCTAGAAAAATGTCCGAAACGGAGAGAAAATATACCAGCTACGAACTCGAAGTTTTAGCAATCATAGAAGCTTTCAAAAAATTTAAAGTGTACATTTTATTAATGCCTTTCAAAATAATTACTGATTGTAATGCATTTACAAAAACTATGAGTAAGAAAGATCTAAACACACGAATAGCGCGTTGGGCCCTGAATTTACAAGATTATGATTACACCATTTTACATCGCTCTGGCTCACAAATGGCCCATGTCGACACTTTAAGTAGAATACAGGTTTTAACAAACCAGTGTAATGATTCTATTGTGCATAGGATAAAAGAATCTCAAGAGCTGGACCCACACATTCTTTCCATAAAAGCTCTTCTTCAAAAGGGTCCATATGATAACTACTGAATTAAAAATAATATACTATATAAATTTATTGACGGTGCCGAAATCCTTGTTATTCCCGATGAGATGCAGCATCACTTTATCAAAAATGCTCACGACAAAGGACATTTTTCAGTTAAAAGAACTCTAGAACATATAAAAAAATAAATATTTTATACCACAACTTCAATCCAAAATTGAAAAATATATTTCTAATTGTGTAACATGTATATTGAAAAATAAAAAGTCTGGTAAACAAGAAGGATTTCTCCATCCTCTTGTCAAAGATGATATACCACTAAATACATACCATATCGATCATCTTGGTCCTTTAGCAACTTCAAGTAAAAAACTACAAATTCATTTTAGCTGTCATTGACTCTTTCACTAAAATTTGTTTGGTTATACCCCACAAAACTACATCTACTTCTGAGGTAATAAAAAAATTAGACATTCAAAAAACTACATTTGGAAATCCTCGTTTTCTTATCACTGATCGTGGAACTACTTTCACTTCTGACGAAATCCGCACTTATTGTTCAGAACAAAAAATTACACTTAATCATATTACTACAGGTTTGCCACGTGCTAATGGTCAAGTAGAACGCATTAATCGAACAATTATCCCTGTCTTATCTAAGATGTCAGAAGACGATCCCACAAAATGGTTCAAACATGTTCCTTCACTACAAGAAGTCTTAAACTCAACATTCCAACGAAGCATTAACACCACTCCTTTTGAATTACTCTTTGGAACACAAATCAATAACAAGACTGATTTGCGCATTCAACAATTAATCGACGAACAACTACAACTCGAATTTAATGAAAACAGAGAACTCCTACGTAAAGCGGCAAAAACGCAAATACTTAAAGTGCAAAATGAAAACAAAAAGTCTTATAATCTTCGACGAAAATCTCCTTATTTATACAGTGTTAAGGACTTAGTTGCTATTAAAAAAAACGCAGCAAGGACCTGGACAAAAACTCTGCAATAAATTTATCGGTCCATATAAAATAACACAAGTAAAACCTAACGATACCTACAACGTCGAAAAATGTGGACATTTTGATGGCCCAACCAAAACAAGTACTTGTGCCGAATACTTGAAACCATGGCCTAACAAATGAATGTTACATTACGAACGCAAACTTTTACTTTAACATTTTTTTTTTTTCGACATTATCACCATACTCAAGATTGCTTTGTATTGTTTGTCTTCTTTCCATCTGTATACCTATTTTTTTTATTCTTTATTATTAGTTTTGATTTTCTGATACATATTTGTCTGTTTTAATAATTGTTTTATTTGTAAGTTTATTTCCTCTAGCTTTTCAGTTTTATTTCATGAAATTTTGAAATACACTGTATTTTACATGCGAGGACGCATGCTTGGTCATGATAGCCGATGTAGGAATGGATGTGCACATATCGTATCCCTCCTATATTCATTAATGACGTAATGCCAAGAGAGCGCCACCTATCTGACAAGGCGGTTCGAGGATAACGAGTAAACGAGACTCGAATAGAACGATTGCGCGGGAGACGACCGAGAGAAGCGACGGTGATGAGACGATGACGAGGGCGCTGGAACGAAACGCCTCGTGGAATCCAACGATCTAATGATGTTTCGATTACTTTTTACTAACTTTTAGCCCTCCCTTGTAAATAATTCCCCTTAATAAATGTATATTTAACTCAATCTGGCCGTTGTCACTCTTTCTCTCTCTCTCTCTCTCTCTCTCTCTATATATATATATAATATGTATATATATTCCTATACGTAGAAATTATTTTTAATGCGTAATTTTTTTTAGTAATTATTCTATTTTATACTTCCATTTAAGTATTTAATCATAAATTTGAAGAAAAATATTGCTTCTAGATAAGAGTTTAAAAGTAATTATTTTAACAGCTGAGTACTTTCATAATAATTATAATAAATCAAATAACTGGCGCATTTTAAAATTATTAAGTTATTTTCATCCAAAATTTAAACAATTTCTACATTTCGTAAAATGTCTTTTCTTTTCTGTATGCTCATTTTCCTCATGGCTTTATTTCAAAAGTCTTACAAATTAATCGCACTTCAAAAGGTTAAAAATGACCCTTTTTTTTCCTCAGAATGTCTTAAAATTTTTCTTAACCTTCTAACATAGTTGTATAATCAAATACCATAAAATACGGCGTATAAACTTTTAACACAAAAAGTGAGGTCGAAATTTAAAGGTGCGCGTTATATGCCGGGTATAAAAAAATGATAGTTTCAAACGTAAAAAAAACAGATAAGCATAAGAAAAATTAGTCGTCTACATAGACTATTGTTTATTACAATGAAACGGCATACCTAATGAAATTAAAGAATTCTGATTCTGAAAATATTCTACTTTTCAAAATGCTGATAGAATACCTCGACTAAATAGCTTTAAAACATACCAGCATTGTACACCCACATTTCTCGTTCTTTCGTAAAAATGGGGCTGTGCGTTATACGACGAATATAAGTAGAAAATAAAAAATGCTGCTTGAAAGTATGGGTGTGTGTTGTACGCCGGGTTTTACGGTAGAAACTTTACTAAGGTTTTTAGGTAGAATTAAAAACGTACGAAGCTTTTAGAATTAAAAAATGTTTTTAAAAATGTAATTTAGAAAATATTGCACAATGTTTTTTTAACTAAATTCTTAGCACAAAAAAGTAAATAAAAACTACAAATATAAACCTTAAATTCCATTTAGTTGGACTCAATTCTTTTATATAGGGTGCTACCCCGAATTCGACAGACGAATTCCTAGGGATAATAGTAAGCAGCATGCTAACAACAAATCACCATAGAATATGGGGTCGAAAACCATGTTTAGCTGGAGTAATTCGAAAAAACTCTTAGGAAGTGTGGGATGCCGAGTGAAATGAAAAAAGAACAATAAGAGGTAAGAAATACATTTATTAGACATAAAGAATGTCTACAATACGAACAGTACATCCCAATGGGCTCAATTCATGTGACATCATAGTCACATGATAATAAAAACCACGTGATTCTAGCCAATCAATTCAAAAATTCATGCGACGGCATAGTCACACGATAAAAACTATCTAGTGTTTCCAGTTAATCAGTTCACGCGCTCCGGTGTTGCCAAGTTTTGCTCTTTGCAGAAACTTTCTCTTAAAAAGTACATATGCATACAAAATACCTTTTATTTAAAAGTATAAACATAAAATATGATTTTTTTTTTAATTTAAAGAAATCTTTTTGAAGATTTTTCCCTAATATTTAAACTTCTTTTTATATGAAATTTGAAATTTTATCTGAGTTTTACAAATAGAACAAGTACAATTAATTTAATGTTTGCTTTGAATTCAATGGAAAACATGTGTTTCTTTTTATCATGTGACTTCATGAATTGAGCCCATTGGACATAAGAAATACTATGATAAATGATTGTTACAGGAATTGTTCGAAGTTGTGGAAACGTAGGTCCTGCCACAGCCGAAACCTACGTACGATTGATTGTCGGACCTTTTTAAAGAAATCTGATGTCCTGGTGATGTCAGCTGAAGCGACGGCTATCGGTGCCATGAAATCTACCACTGTAGCTTCATATGCAAGAGATTTCAGGTGGCCCTAGAAGAAGAAATCCAAGGTATTGAGGTCCGAGGAATGTGGAGAAAAAGCAACAGGTCCACCATATCCACTCCAGAGATATGTAGCATAGAAGTGGTTACGCATTGCAATCGAAAAATTTGCTGTTGCATTATCGTGCATGAACCACACATTATGGTGTCCAGTGGCCAGTACTTCCTGCAGCAACTCGGCAAATGTGAAAAATTTCCACACATGGGCAGGTTTCTTCAACTTTACCTCTGCACTCCAAATTCCAGCATTTGTCTGGGCGTGTTCTTCGTCTGGTTCATAATTCTTCCAATGGCTATTATTAACGAGATTTTAACGGACTAAATGTCGTTTGCGACCGAATGTTCTATGGTTATCTGTCGTTCTCGTGCGTCCTACCTTTAATTTTCTGAATTTGTCGGTTGAATTTGGCAACACCCTTTATATATACATGTATTAATTTGATAAGACATATATATGTAACGTGACATTTCAAGATTTTAGTTGATACGTTATTAAAAAAGGAATCGACTCAAAAAGGCCTTACAAAAAGGAAAGAAATAAGTTCGAGCAACATTGTATAACCAGAGCTAAATAAGGATTAACCATATCGCTGCTGCAACAAAATGTATCTTCCTCGAATGGAAACATTCCGCATTTCCAACTCGAAAAAAATGTTGAACTGTGTCATCTGAGGTAAAAGTGATGCGGCACAGTTCTACGACAGAAAAGATTTGATGGGTACAGAGTCCATTTCGAGCGTGTTACGATTTGTGCATCTATTATGAAACACTAAATCGACTGAGAACATTACTTAAAAATCGATGTTCAAGTAAATTTTTGAAAAGCATTGTACCCCTGCATAACATTGCGAGATCGTCTCAGTCAAGCAAATGTGCAATTTCTTGAAAAAGTTTAAACAAGAAATATTCGATTACTCTCCATGTTGCTTAGATCAATCACCTTGTAATATCTATATCTTTGATCCCATGAAATAACTTTTTAAGTGACGATTCTACTAGGAGAACGAGAATAAAGCGACAACCCACGAATGATTATCGAACGTTGGACGGGATTTATTTGCAGAAGGCATTGAAAAATGATAAACATCTTGATGATACGCCTCGAGAGATAAAACAAAAAAGATTACGACAAAAAGTGGACTTTAAGCGGGATTTTAGGCTGAAAATAAATGTAAAATTTTGATGACTCTTTATTAGCTGAGCTTAGTAGGTACCCCCTATACCAACAATGTTAAATTGAGCCATTTTAGGAACATTTTTCTCAGAAATTGTTAAATATAAAAACTTCAAATTTTGGCTGTATAATAATTAGGATTTTTTATTTAAATAATGGTAAAATGTTTCAAATATATATGTATTTGTCCCATTTTATTGAACATCAGCATCTTTGCAATTTATTTTGCATAAAATAGTAAGCAAAAAAGTCTTAAATTGCCCAGAATAGCATTTTTCAGTTTTTTTTAACGAGATAATTTCTAGTATTACGTCAATTTTCTCAATTCTGTATCGATTTTTGAAGAATTAGTAGCTTTCATGCATTACAGATATCAAATTTGAACGTAAAGCAGCATAAATATAATGTGAAAATGTATGAATATGGTTTTTGTATGAATTTGAGTTGGGGTATTTAAAAATACTTGATTATACGACATTTTGAAAGTTTTCGCTTTGATTTGTAAAGTTATCATTAGGTTTTGTTGTTTTGCAGACGTTTCTAAGTTTTAAACTTCAAAAATTACTCGAAACTGGACAAATGATTTCTAAAACAACCAAAATAAAACTATTTTTGTGCTTTTAAACATGAAATTTATGTATTTTTATGTATGTAACAAGCTTCTCGCAAATACAACAAACATGGCATTAGATGTGTCATTTCATACCTTTTTCTCAGAAACTATTAAGCATAAATATTCAAATTTTAATTGCATATCAATTAGACATTTATATTTATACTGAAGTGAATTTGTTTGAAATATATTAATTAGTTTTTTTCAAAAACAAACTGTTAGTTCACTGAGCATTAATATTATGAATTTATTGAAAATTGTTATTTTTTTATTTTATCTTTCTATTTGGATGTTTTAAGAATATTTCAAAAATGTCATTTCAGTATACACAATTGCATTTAAAAACATAGAGTATATGCGTACAGTACATTTACACATTTTTAAAAATATAAATTTTAGAGAACAAAATTTTTTATAAAAAAATCTTACCTTATCAAAAAAAAAATTGGTATCCTATAATTTTGTTATGCAAGGTAATGAAGGATAAGAATCTTGGTTCCCTTTCAATTTCTATTGATTTAATGAATGGTTTGAAATGTCTTTTACTATTGTTTAGATGAAAATCAGGTGTTTTACATACGCAATATTTTAACAACTATTGCCTGTTCAGTATCTATATTATTTGCACTAAAGGCATTCTCATTTCAGTCTTAATCTAATTTTTAAGCTATTGAAATAATTTTATTATAATCATATTTTCAAAATTCACGTTTCCAACGGAATTATCACAAACAAGTTATTAAGTATTTAGAAGTATAAAAAATTTCGAAAGGAGAAATTTCACTATTTGTTTCTATTTACACTACAAAAAAAATTTGTACAGGAACTAAATTTCAAATTTAAAGTAAATATGTTCATCATTTTTACAAACTTGGCTCCAAAAGGACGTAAACAAACTAACAGTTAAAATTGCAGCTAAGTTTCATTTAATCTAAAATTAATTGTGTTTGATTAAATGAAATTTTGTGGGGGCTTTGCAAATTCTCAGATTTAAAAAGTCAATATTTACACTTAATCTGTCAAAGTGGGCGTGACCGGGGCTGCTGATTATTTTTTAAAAGTAATTTTAAAATACTTCTAATTCATATAATGGCTTGTAAGTTACATCATTCGAAAGGTAATGTGATTTGGAGATTTTAGAAATATCAAAAACTTCAAATCGATTTTCAAAGAGTTTTTCCCCTACTGACTGCCAACAGTCCTAATAATTTTTAGAATTATCATTGTATCTTGAGAAACAGCGTGTTTTCTATTGATGGATATATCATACATTGCTTGAAATTTTAGAAATCAATTCTTTTGGTATTTAAAGCAATGTCAAGCTAAGAAAATACTATTATTTTTGTTTTTACATTTATATACTTCATTTTTTTGGAATCAGATTTAAAATATAAACATCTGTTGAAAAGTTTATTGTATTTTCTCTGTCCAACTGATGCGAGTACCGCTCACTATTCAGATAAAATAAGTTTTATTTTTCACTTTCAGGCTATTTTCCTTTAAGATATTCAAAACTTTTTCGTGGCCTTCCTTTTATTCAGCCTTATCTAAACTTTAACCTTTGACTCAAATGATATTGCTGAGCTTACGTCAAACTTTCCTAGTTAAGAGTAGTTTTATACAGGCATGTAATTTTTCACTCTACAGAACTTGACGAGTTTTCGAATACGCAGTAAACTTTGACCAACCTGAGAACGCAAGCTGCAGAAGTTAGAGTTTATGCAACATATCTGTTTGCGCGACAATGTTTTCTCTACTGGTTTTACGATCATTCCAGGTTTTATGACAAAAGTACGATTATTATTTTTCTTTATCTCTTAACAAAATGTTTTCTTCGTTTCATTCTCGTCGTAAATTAAAATATTCTCTCTTCTTTGGGAAAAAGTTTGCTTTTTATTTTATTATTTCATACATGTTCAATGATTTTATTAAAAAAATTATTATTTTTAAAAAAAAGGTGATAGTGTAAATTATTAATCAAGAAATATAGATTAATTAAATCTAAAAACAATTTCTTACTTTTTTCCGATTTATATATATTTGGATTTATAAAATACAAGAGAGTCATAGCAAAAATTACAAAATATAAACATGTGTAATAAAGTTTATTTACTTTATAAAAGCAAAAGAAAAAAAACATATTATAATATCTACATGTGATCCATATATGAAACATTGGAATATTTTGATGCACATTATCTGTGTTTTGAGGAAAATTGTGCTACAATTAGAACACTACTCTTTCAATTTCATGTGTTTTAATTTTTCAAAATTTTAAAGTCTTGGAATGTTTTTTTTGAATTACTAATCTATTGAATTTTTATATTACATATATAACCTTTAGCACATGAGCTACTTGGACTTTACTTATTCTAAATTTCTATCCTAAAACTCCATAAATAAAAAAAATCAATGCGTGTGTTTCTTGCATACTAAATTTAAGATCTTGGAAATGCTATAAAATACGAACGATAACATATTTCACAAAGTAGAGAAAATTAATTTGTTTTCAACATATAATACTTCTATCTCAATATATTATTTTAATTGCTAAAACGAGAAAAAATCGATGTTAATTATTTTAATTTGGAATTATTAATATCAACGTTACTCTTACATATTTGATGCGAAATATATTATTAAATACACAAATGTTTTTCATATATTGATATCTTATAGAATTATTCTTTACCTGTTTAAATAATGAATGATTTCCTTTAATAATATAAAACTTGCTAACAATATATTTCTGCAAGTGAATGAGGGTTTAGACTACTAATAATTTTTAATTTGCTTTAGAAAAAAATAAGTGAATCCGCGTCTTTTAAAACAATATCCGAGGCAGATCTAAGCAACAATTTTAGATAAAATTTTTTTATACATTTCAGTTTTACCTTATCATCCATCAAGGAAGGAAGTATTTTAATAAATTTTAACGCCCACAACTGTTTACGAAAAGTATTGGAATTATTTAGGTATTGCCTCATATTTAATTGAAAGGATTAATAAACTCCAAAATGTTGGATGCTGTCAGTATACGGAAATGTATTGTTAGATAAAAAGATAAATAAAGAGCTGTTTCTGCCAGAGTGCAAAGAGTACCAGAACGGTTTTGGAGCACATAATTCTCAAGCACATAATATAGAGAGACAACAAAGCTCAGGAATAGTGGGTGTTGTAAACAATAAACAGGAAATAAGTTGAATAAATGGTGATAGAATTATTAAGATCTACTATTTACCATCCACTAGAAATGAAATATAGGTGACTGTTCACTTTGGAGGTATATAATGGTGGCGCAAATCCTAATGATAGGAAAGATTTTGTAAATCTTAAAACGAAATGAGTGGTACATAAATAACTCGTTCTCTATGTTAAAGGTTTCTGACAAAGCTAGTGTACTATTTTTTATCTTAAAAATTAAATAAATAAATTCTACTATTTTGAATTTGAGACTAAATAAATATTATCTAATTTTTCTTCTCTTTTTCATCTTACAAGTATTAAAACAAATGTTATAAACTGTAGCTACATTTTAGGTTAATTTTGTTAAAGTTTTGTAATATAAAATTATAAATTCTTAATATTATTTTCAGACAAATTAAGAAAAAGCTTTTAAAAGACTTTATTT
Source organism: Trichonephila clavipes (assembly GCA_019973935.1). Lineage (NCBI taxonomy): Eukaryota > Metazoa > Arthropoda > Arachnida > Araneae > Nephilidae > Trichonephila > Trichonephila clavipes. The sequence goes on along the minus strand of BMAU01020252.1, from coordinate 431,972 downwards.
TTTTCCATTTAATTTAGAATTAATACATAATTTAGTTGTAAATGAAATACCAAAGCTCATTGCTTCTCTTATCAAACAAAAATTAACTCATGTTTTTTTTTCATTCAAATAAATATTTAGATGTGCTTTTGTAAAAGTATCGTACCTATTGAGAATTTTAAAAAAATGTATTTCCGAAATTTCATGTCACGTCAAATGTATGTCGCGTATTTTAATAAATACGTGAAAAATTCACTCATTTCTAAATACATATAAAAAAAGTCTTAAATCGTCTATTCATTGCATTCACATAATTTATAACGAACAAACAAACACACACACATATATTTATATGAATACATACATATATATACATAGCATATATATATATATATATATATATATATATATATATATATATTTTACTAAAACATATGCTATTACATATTGTTAATAAAGTGATATATAAGAAATTCACTTTGTCTAAGAATATAATAGCATTTCTAGACAGCAGTAACATGTGTTTTACCATCTATACCTATCTAACACAATCCTATGAAATAAATAAAATCTTAAATAAAATCATAATAATGATTTAAAATAATTAAAAATTTTATGGTTTTTGAAAAAAAAGTTATTTAAAATACGTGTTATTATTGTGAGTCATGTATTAACAAAAAACACACACATACACAAATTAATTTTATAAAAATTCTAAGGAATATACTATATAAATGATATTTACTCACAAACATACACTCACTCATGGACAAAAAAATTAGCGCACCAAGAAATAATTGCGGGATCGTAGCGAAACTTGGCATGGAAGTATACAAATCATTAGAAATGCATCGTGATTGCGCATTTTGTGTTGCCGGTAGACGGCGTTTAACGTCTTTGTCCGTGGAGTATAAAACAGGTAACCAAAGCTTGTTTGTACGTGCTGAATAGTTTACAAACCAAGAGCTGAGGTAGACTTGCCTTTACTCTGTTTTCGAAGACAATATGAGCAGCTGTCGCAGTTTGAGACGGGGAGAATCATCGGAATGATGGAAGCTGGGTGGTGGTCAGCTAGGCGAGTAGTTAGTCAATTAGGCCGCTCTGATTGTGTTGTGAGGTGGTGTTGGCACCAGTGGATCCGAGAGATGTCATTTACTACAGCCAACTGTTTCATCGGCTGCCATAGAGGCACAGGTAGCACCTTTACTATGGGTCCTTCTGTCTTCTCGAACCATACGAAGATGCCTGGTTGAAGGACACGTGGGATCATGGCACCTATCACGTGTGCTGCCCTTGACACCCACCCATCGATGCATCTGTTTAGAGTCGTGCCTGCCAAGCACGAGGAAACTGGACCGCAGTGGAATGGAACCAGGGCATCTTTAGCGAAGAATCCAGATTCAATCTCAGCAGTGGTTACAATCTTGTTCGTGTGTAGAGATCCCGTGATGAACGCATAAATCCTGTCTTTAACTTACAGCGACACAATGCTCCCACAGCTTGTGTAATGGTATGGGGTGATATTTCCTACAATACACGGATACCCCTAGTATTGAACCGTGGCACCATAGCAGCCCAGCGTTTTGTCCATGACATCCTGCAACCACATGTGTTGCCATTCATGCAACGGCTCCCAGGATACCTTTTTAACAAGACAATGCTCGGCCTCAAACAGCTAGGGTGTCTGTCACAAGACTGTTTCACACTGTCGCTACCCTTTCTTGGCCGGCCCGATCCCCAGATTTGTCTCCACTCGAGCATATCTGGGATCATTTGTGATGGCGAGTTGTTCATCCCACGAGTTTGAATTAATTAGAGGCAAGGTTACAGCAAATATGGACCGAAATGTCTCAAGACATCATACAGAATTTGTATGCTTCAATGCCCAATCGTATCGCATCATGCTAGAAGGGGTTCAACAGGGTATTAAATTCTCCGTAATTATGCCTTTTTCTCTGAAATAAATGGTTCTATTTCTTTGATTTTCTAATAATTTACTTACATCAAAGTAGTCATTACGTATGTAAATTTTCGTTTCATTTTGATGACTCCTACTCGAGGCGCTAATATTTTTGTCCGTGAGTGTATTTCAGCAAATATTGAACTTTCAAGAAGAAATGAGTTCGTATTCAATTAAGTATTTCATATGAATGAACACACTTTAAATTTTTATGAATATACCGCAGATATTGCTGAAATTTAATACTTCAGAAATTTTTATATGAATTAAAATATTTGTTTGGAATTCGTCAAGATTTTTAAATTGAAAAATTTCTATAGTTATAATGACATCAGATTGGAGGAACTGGCATTTCATTTTGAACAAAAAATTACTACATAATCCCCCGTTTACCTCCCATGTACTCAGGTTCAAAATATTTCGTATCATAAATATTAATAAATGTAAAATAAGTTAATTTAAACGATATCAAATCATAATTTTTTAGCATAAATCCTAAGCTATTTCAATGGTGACTTAAATTTGACTCCATATAAGTATGAGCCACTTTTTTAATTAAACATATATGTTAGGAATCACACATTATTTTGTGAATTAAAATAAGTTATCACAGCGTTTATTTAGAAATTTCTAGCAATGTTTCTGTATTTAAAGAAACTTCTTGGAAGTTGAAATTGTTATTGGGCTAAATATGTTTAGATGAATCTTGCGAAATTTTAGAATATGGTATTAATTTTGACACGTGACAAAGATCTCAGTTTATTAAAGGGATCTATTGACACGACATTGCTAATTTAAACTATTTATAAAAATGTTTATTACCTTTGTAAAATGAAATTGAATCATTTTAATTTTATCTGAGATAGCAATGTAATAATTTTCTAAAAGCAGGACGCAATTTCATTTTAAATTCAAAACTTTCAGCAAACTTTGTTGACATGAATTGATTTTTCTTTTATTTTCAATACATTTTACGTTGTTACAGCTGTTTTGAACACAACATGATCGCATAATCGTCTTTCATTTAAATTACCTATTCACGCAATTATTTGTTTTCAGTACATCTGAAATAAATTTTAAAGAAATATGATAAACGAATAAAAATATGAAAAATAACAGTTAAGTGATTCAAATAGGAGGAAATCCAGTTTCAGAAATGATGATAAAGATAGATATTTGAAGACAGCATTAAAATTTAAATATACAAGTCAGTAGTCTTTCAACATTTACCTTAAAATCCGGAGTATAATGTGCATCACCGTATAAAGCACACCCCCTTTTTTAAAGAAAAAACCTGAAATATACATACGCAATGCTCTTAAGTTTTGAAGTTATTTATTTAAAGTATTTTTCCAAGCTCTACGAAAAATGGGGTATACCTCAAGAACTACAACCTTTTAAATTCATAAGGATTGTCATTTGTTTTAAATAACAGTATAACAGTACATATAGAGGTATATAATTTTTTTCTATGCTCACTCTTTATCTCTCTCTCTCTTTTTAATTTTTAAAGCTCTCATTTCTTATACCCAGCGTATAACACGCTCCCGTAAATTTCGATCTTATTTTTTGTCTTAAAAAAAGCGCCATATACGTCAAATTTTACTGTATTTTAAATTATCAAAAGTTAAAAGATTTTTTTAAGGTAGATGAGAAGATGCTGCGGCTCAATTACCGAAGTGTGGACTGCGTAAGACACATCATAATGCTTATTATCTGGAGCTTTAAAACGTCACTGTAAGTGGGAAAGCGTGCAAGACAATTTGGAAAGCAGGTTGAGAGGAAGCTTGGGAATTTCACGGAGAGTCTGTTGGAGTGCATTTGGAGTGTTTGAGTTTCCCCTTTTCCTGTCTATGTAAAGGTGAAATATGTCACGTCCTCAAAATAGACATGCATCGCATAATCATTTTTGTTTGGACGTAGCCGATATTACTATTTGCCATTGGTCCTTGCCACCCCTCATGCGGTGGATTTTGAAGTCAGAGATTGACGTGGAAACTGCACCAGCCCCTTCTCTGTTAGCTAGATAAAATTAGGTCAACGGGTGAATTGCTCTAGAACTTAAGTGTCGGTATTGCCCTGTCTTGGGAACTTTCCCACACGAAATTATGTGACCGTTAGGAAGTCATAAGTTCCTTAAAAAAATTGGCCCTTTGGTAAAGACCACCGCAAAGTCATTAGTATTTTTTTAAAATCATTAACTTAAAAATATGTGTTATTCATCAGTTAAATAAATAAAAGAAAACAAAGCATTCAATCTTATGAATATTATCTTGCGAAAAGGAATTTAGAAATGTTTCATTCACTGTCATTGTTCTTAGAAAATATTTGTATAAAAGAATAACATAATGAATGGTACACGAATTTTAAGAGTAAATGCAATTAGTTTACTTAAACGAGATCTAAAATAAAACGTTTCTGTAAATTTTAAATAAGGTTAAAACCAAAATGATTTATACACATGAGAGTAACGATAAATAAAATCTTTTTACATGTCAATTATAAATGACAATCCTTGACATAATTCATCAGCATTCACTTATGCATTAAGCGATAAATATATGTATTCTAATAATTTAGCATAAATACGTGTGGATTACACATTACTTACAAAATATTAGATCCTTGTATTTTTACTAAAAGATCTTTTTTCTATAAATCTATGTATAAAAGGAACTAAATATTTAACGTTCTCTTGCTTGTTATTTAGTTTTATATACAAGCTCGTTATTTAGTAATATGTATCACATTTAAGTAAACTTAAATGTGTTACGTTTTATTCTAACGAGTCTAAAATTCTAATTCTGTTTTCTAATGAAAATAAAAATGGAAGCTAAATATTTTGAAGTTACCATAAAATACTGCTAAAATCAAGACGTTTTGAAAAACACATAAATTTAACTTTTAATGCGGTATTTCATACATTTGTTTTACTTGAAGCCTGGTGTTTTAAAGTGTTGCACTTAGTACAGAATCTGAAATATTTCATCATCAGCTGGTGCTTACATTATAAATTTCCAGAAAAATTACATAAAAGTAAAACCTAAGCCTTAGATATAAATATAATAATATCACAATATAGAGAGAAAATTATTGCTTAAATAAGCTTAATGCCGAGAAGCAGTTCTTGAAGTAAAAAATTATTCGTAGAAAATATTGCACTATTTTTCAAGATAATCAACTTAATACATAAACTATATTCATTTGTTTTAATCACAAAGCCAGTCATTCTTCTGATTCAATCCTTAAATCCAAATACATTATTAATTTTTAAAAAGTAAATTACTACAGTTCCTTTCATTTCTTCTATATACAATTTCGGGAAATGAATACAAACAATATGAAAACAATTATACAAATGAAAAATCCTGCAGAAATTAAAATTTCTGAGACACCATTGAATGTAGGGGAAGATAATTATTGTGGTGCAAGCATCTATACAATTTTCTATCTAGCTGTGTTTCAGTGAGAATGACGGTAAAAAATTTTACTGTTTTCTGAATAGTTACTATCAAATTATCCAAAATAAAACGCATATAATGCTAATTATAATGGACTAAATCAAAGTACTCTATTACATATAAATATGCATAATATTCTCTTAACATTAAGCCGATTTCAGAAATTTATTGACGAAAAGATTTCCAGTAATATATACAGTAATCTAAGTTTTGTAGCATTGTGTTTTCCATCATTAATATTCCAGTAATATATACAGATTTCCAGTAATATATACAGTAATCTAAGTTTTGTAGCATTGTGTTTTCCATCATTAATATTTATAAAAGTTTGCAAAAGCAAAATGGTTTGTTTAGGCTTAAAAATGCTATATATATTAAAAATCATATTATTGTACATATTTATGCATTCTTCAGAATAATATAACGTAATGTTTAATTCTAAATCAGACTTAATGTAAACACAAATTAGAATAATAATAGTAAATTATTAAAAGTTTTGGACATAAATTTGAATTTAAAACTTCAGACATTTTTAAAAATTATAACGTTGTTTTTTTTATCTGTTCAAAAATATTAATCAAACATTACATCAACTTTTTATACCTGTAGCACTGAAAGATGATGCTGGAGAGCACAGTTTCTTATAAAATCTAACCCTTAAGATAAATTATTAAACTATTCATAAATTTAAATCATTATATTTTATGTTTCCTTTTATTTTTTGTCTTATTTTAATGCTGCCACGTGAATAAAAATATATATGTTTGTTACTCAAAATATAACAATATCTTTATTAATTCTCAAGGCTAACAAACATTTTTAAAGAATTCTTAATTATGACAAACCCTTATTATAATATTAATGACTTAATGCTTATGTATTCTTTCAAACGAAAATGCGTGAACTTTTGCATAAGAGTTGCTTAAGTATTTCAGCTTTATTCAAAACATTTGAAGAAGCTATTTTACAGTTTCTACTTTACATTTAAAAGAATGGTGAAAAATTCATATTTCTCACTTTATTTCATAATTAATCATTTTTTGCATCTTTTGGATTTTTTGAAACTTCAGAAAAAAATAGTGAAAAATGAACATTGCAACAATCACTCAACTATTTACAAACTATTTAAAATTTTAAAATTTATAAATAAATATTCTATATCCAGTAAAAAATTATTTAAATTGGCATTTCTGCCATCTTTCTAAATAACATATTGTATTACTACTTTCTTAACACATTAACAGAAATATTTTTTCGGGGCTCTTTTTATTTAGAATAAAAGTCTAATGTCCTCCACCTGGACTTCGTTAAAAGAAAGCAGACACAAATCAATATATAAATAAAATTTCAGAAGTTTTTTTTTTAAAAAAAACACGAAACACTTAAAAAGTATATCATATTTAAAAGTGCAACATACACAAAAATAAATTAATGCTAATTTAAATTAAACTGTTGTTTGATAGATCAAATGTCCGTTCAATGCACGGGTTAAGTTTTAAAAACATAAAAAAATTCACATATTATGGCAGTTATATTTTTAGAGAGGAGAAAACCTAGTATGAAGTTGTATATATATATATACAACATACATTATATATATATATTACACATTCTACCTTAAAATTGCAATTAAATACGAAAGGCCGATTGAAGCTTTCAATTAATTTAGATCTTATGTAGAGCAACAGAAATTCGGGAATTAGATTTCACTGTTGAAAATAAAATTATGTATAAAGATCTTAAATCATCAATAGAAAATATCCAAAATGACTTCGTGATTACATATGTTGATAAGGTCTCTCCTAATTATGCCAAAATTTGTAAATATTTTTACAGTAAAATGTTAAGTAACCACATTTTAAATAATAAGTCATTTCAAAAATTAATTCACAATAATAGAGAAGATGATAATCGTCTTTTAGCTTTGAACAAAAGACTGAATATTCATCTAAATAATATTAAATATCCAAGTATTTTTTTAACACCAAAATTTCATAAAAGCCCTATAAAATTCCGTAGTATCACTAATGGATATAATACATACATCACGAAATCGGGGAAGATCTTACAATTTCTTCAAAATCTAATTGATAACTTACAAAGCACGGCAATAATTAAAAATAGCTTAGAGATTGCTAGAGTTACTAAGGATATGTTAATTTTTTCCATGCATGACTTTGATTTCGAAGACCTTTTTTAATTCTATAGATATTGACGATATGATTAAGGTTCTACAGTTAATTTATGATAAATATGAATTATATACTTTAATGAAAAAAGAAAAATTTGATATTCTTGTTAACCTCGTATTAAAAGAAAATTTCATTGCATTTTTTTGATCAGAATCTTTATAAACAGATCAAAGGATTACCTCAGGGTGGTCCAGCTAGTAATTGTTTAGCGAACCTATATTTACATTTTTTTGAAATTGATCATGTTGTAAATGATTCTTACTTGATTTATCGTTATATAGATGATTTAGTAATTTTTGGTAAAAACAGTGAATACAAACCAGATATTACGTTCTACCCTGATTATCTCAAGCTCCTTAAAACTAACTTCAACTCTAATATGGTGGAATTCTTGGATTTAGACTTGCATCTTATTAACAATAGTGCGTCAGTAACATTTTTGACTAAAGAGATTCGTTTAAGTTCCATATAATTAAAATTCCTGTATGGAATAGTAACTTGCATATATCAATTTACAGAAATGTCATTTTGAATTTTTATTTAGAAATGATAACTTAACTACCCACAAAATAGATAAATACAATAATATAAAAAAAAATTTCAATGTTGTTTAGATCATGAATACCCTTTTAATTTCTTAAGAACTTATATTTATCACAAATACATTAACCGTCTTGCTACTTCTAATTCCAAAACCACCACACAACAATAGGATTTCAAAGTCAGCATGTTAGTGGTCTTGCTGTGAAGATTATATCATAACACTGATATCAAAGTTTACATTTTTCCCCACACATCTTGAACATCTTACACATTGTTGACAACCAATCAAATTTAAGCCTAGCAAATTTACATTTTTGACAATCAACCAATTCAAATTCTACCATATTTGATTGTCGTCTTTTTTGATATCAGTATTTGCTCGCTGGTTTAAAAGTTAGCTCAAAAGATGTGTTTATGTATATTCGAATTTTTTAACTTGGTGAATAATTGATTTTTATTGATGTCAAGACGCTTGATTCTCTTCATAAAAGCTCTGTGAGTAAAGAAATTTTGTTAAATTATTTTTTGAAAAATACTTTTCGTATGTAATTGTTTTAGGATTTTTCTACTTTTCTTACGTAATTGTTTTGCGATTTTTCTGCATTAGGAGTTTGGGAGAGTCTGTTACATAATAGTAGTGAGGGGTTTTATCATTTTCTCTGAGTTTTTACATACTCTGAATTTTTGTTTATTTTATTCTATTAGGTTTTTCCTACCGAGTTGCAAAGGGGTAAGGTTGGCGCCTTCAAACTAGTTTAAACCCACTTTTTCGGTCCTAAGTCCGAAATTGCTTTCTGACTCGCTAGGTTCTTCTTTTTTGTAGTTTCTGTTTTTTTATTTTTTTTTATCTTTCTATAATTTTGATCTTCATTTTCAGCTTTTATATTTTTATTACGCTATTTCTTGTTATGTTCATCATCTATTATTTCTTGTTTTTGATATATAATACTAATTTCTTTCATATATATATATTTAACCAAATATAATTTTTTTCAAATAAATATTCACATTGTAAATAATTTTAAAATAATTGCAATTTGGCCTCAAAGTAAATAACAAAGACAAATATTTCATTGTAAGAGAAAACTAGCATGATAGAAAGTAAATAATAATTTAACAAAAAACAAATGTTTCAGTGTAAGAGAGAAAATTAGTATGCATAAGAGTAAATAGATGTGAATGAATGCAAATATAAATCAAAATTAAAACAGAAAAGTGATAGCAGTAGTAAGTTTCTGCTATGGGAATTATGGGTGAAATAACATGCAGTAGATAAACCGAAAGAAAAAATTAATGATGATAAACTGATTCACACACACACTAAATGCTATTAGAAATGAGGAATATTAGGAAGCCTTCAACTGGAAAAAATTCAATTAGTATTTCATGAGGTATGGGTGCAATACTCTGTAATAAATCTATTGTGGAGAATTAGATGTAATTCAATACTAAAAAAGTTAATTAGTATGAAATAAAATCAAAATCTCTATATATATATACACTGCTGGACAATTGCTAAAGACGGATAACATTATCATCCATAGCAACCACAAAATGAAAGGAAGCAAAATGTGGAAAATTAGAATAAGTGCCGGATATTAGTAAGAAGAAGTATGAGTATGCAATTTCTTTTTCCACGTCTGTTCATCACGTAATAGCGTTCATAAGAGCTTTAAAGGTTTTGACGCGTGTGGACAGTTGTTGTTTCAAGTCAAAGTTTTACAGACAAGATTTAATAGACGAACTTAAAATTGTTGGCATGTCTTCCCGACATCACATAGATGATTTTCTGCGTGGCCGAATTATTGGAAAGATCGAAGAAGTGCGAAAAATAACAGATGTAGCCAGGGAGTTCGACATCGCTCTCAGCGTTGTTTCACGGCTGTGGAAGTCATTTAAAACTACTGGAATGTGCAGTAGACGGCACGGGGGAGGTCGTGTTAGAAGTACGACGCCTGCAGAAGACAGATATATCGTCCTATCAGCAAAAAGGAACTAGCGCACCACAGCTCAGCTGGTGGCAAATCAGTTTCTTGCTGCCTCAGGAAAGCAGATCTCTCGAAAAACTGTTGCCAGACTTTTGAGGGGATGAGGACTATACTCCCGTAGACCTGTTGTGTGTATCCCATTGACCAGACAGCACCGTACATCCCGTTTGCAATGGTGTCGTGAGCATCACAATTGGACTGAACAGGACTGGGCATGCGTACTATTCTCAGATGAGAGTAGGTTCAGTCTGCCATCGGATTGTAGACGCCAACTGATCTGGCGCGAGAGTGGTACTGTTTATCCTCCAGAAAATATCCAGGAAAAGGACCGATATCCGACATGCAGTATCATGGTGTGGGCTGGCATCATGATCAATGGCCGCACGCGCCTACATGTGGTTGCGAATGGGACTATGACGGGCCAACGATACATTGATGAAGTTCTACTTCCTTATGTTCGTCTTTTCCGTGGTGCTGTTGGTGATAAATTTGTTTTTATGGACGACAACACAACATGTCATGGAACACTCGCTGTTCAGGATTTTCTAGACAGTGAGGGTATTCAACGTCTCGTATTGCTAGCGCGTTCTCCAGATCTAAACCCCATTGAAAATGTGTGGGATGCTTTGGGGAGGCAAGTTGCTAGTCGAAACTATCCTCCGACAAACAAGAACACCCTCATCCATGCACTCACAGAGGAATGGGATAAATTGCCTCAACAGCTGTTGGATAATGTTGTGCAAAGTATGGTACGACGTGTGGAATGTTGCATCACACTCCACGTTGGACATATCCCGTACTGATACCTTTCTTTAAGGTGCCTGCTGACTTTTAGATGCATTGCTCCATTTCTCCGTACACAGATCAAATGAACATTTTTTTTTCAGATGTTTCACAGCTTTTGTACTTTCCAGAACAATAAATATTCTTTATTCTAATGTCTGAACAGTGTGGCAACTATATTTTATCCTACTAGGCCTCATGTCTCGCTTAATGTTATGCTACATAGCAATTTGTGATCCGTCCTTAGCAATGTCCAGCAGTGTATATATATCGGTTAAAAACGTCCCCGTTGAAATAGTCAGAACCAACAACAATCTTGAATGAAAGAAATAATAAACCATGTTGCTCAAAAATTAATTATTGAAACAATATTTTTGCAATATTTTGATTAAAAATTATTATTTTATTGCAAAGAGCAAACGAATGAGTACATAATAGGATAAATAACTATAGTGGTTACTGAAATATATATATATATATATATATATATATATATATATACACTGCTCAAAACAATTAGGGGGCACATGATTTTAACAAAGTAGCAAAGATGTATACCAATAAGTAACATATAATGAATCATACATAATGTAAAGCCTACCAGGAAACGGAAGAGAAAACTTTATATGCAAATACATGACGTCAATAACCAGAAAAAGAGATAAGGGCAATATGTTGCAGAAACGTCTGTTTTATTGCCGTAAATGTGAAATTCGATTGCGCAATTTTTTTAGACAAGGTTACTGTCTCAACAACGCGATTTACCGGAATCCATGGCATGGCGTGTTATAGGCAGACTGGAATCCGGGCAAACACAACGTAGTGTCGCGGACTGTTGGAGTCGCCATGTTTTTACAAGGCTGTGGAATCGATTCCAAGAAACAGGAAATGTTGGACGTCGACCAGGGGCAGGTCGGCCACGCGCCACTACATCAACTGATGACCGGTATATACAGTTAATAGCCCGTCAAAACAGAACAGAGAATGCTACGCAGCTCCAAAGACAGTTGCTCTTGGCATACGTAATCGGCTTCATGAGGGAGGGCTCTATGCACGTAGGCCAATGGTCTGCATTCCGTTGACCCCACGCCACCATGCGGCCCGAAGAAGGTGGGCTGCGGAACATCTTAGCAACATGATTGGAGCCAAGTGCTGTTTTCAACAGTGATTCAGTCTAGAGTGTGGCACCCGACGTGTTCTTGTATGGAAGGACAGGGGCACTCGAAATAACTCCGCATTCGTTCATGAAAGGTCACAATACAGAAGAGCTGGTTGGATGGTATGGGGTGGAATCACATAGGTGGACTACGGACCTGCATATCATTCGGAATGGCACTTTGACGGGCCGAAGGTATGCAGACGAGAACTTCAACCTCATGTCATCCCTTACGCTGGAGCCATTGGAGATTCTTTGTTTTCCAGGATGATAATGCCCGACCGCAAGAGCTCGTCTGGTGGAGAATAAGCTGAAACAATACAGCGTATGGAATGGCCAGCGTGCTCTCTTGACCTGAAAATCGAGCATACATGTTCGGATTGCGCGACCAAGGCAATATTTATTGCACTTCTTGAGGTGCAATTCCCCAAAGTCTGATCGATAACCTCATCGCATCCATGACAAACAGGTGTGCAGCAGTCTTAGCTGTTCGAGGAGACCACACGCCCTATTAAAATTCATGCATCATGTCTAAACAGTACCTTTTTTATCGTTTACATGTAACCAAATTGTTACCCTAAATCATCTTTTCATGTTTTTCCATATTTTCAAAGAATTAAAGCTTAATTCCAAATTTTTTACGCCTTTTTTTGTATTGCGCATTGATACGCGTGTACTATGCATGGTATGCCAATACGTGGCTGTCTCACACGGTTTTCTTCACTTTTTGCTTGCTCCCCTAATTGTTTTGAGCAGTGTATATATATATATATATATATATATATTTATATATATATATATATATATTTATATATATATATATATATATATATATATATATATATATATATATATATATATATATATATGTATGTATATATATCATTTATGGACAGTATAACATAAAATATGCATATGATCTCCAAGAAACATTGTGAGGAACAGATTGTTATAGAAACAATGTTAAACCATGATGGCATGAGACGTAAAATTACTTTAACACTGAATTTTAATGAAATCCAGGGGAAATATGAGAAAATCTTTTTGGGGTGCACCTTTTTTTCTGTGCAAACTTTAAACAGTGACACGCAAGAAACATGGAACGTTGGTTTCTCTTAAATAGGAAGCATTTTCTTAAGCTTTAAGCAATATTTTTCTACAATGAATAAAACATTAAATATACCGATGAAGAAAGAATAGCAATAATCTTTATTTTCAACGACAGAAAATTGCATAGATATGTAAAACATGTAGCATTTATATATAAAAATGTATAAAATGCATGTGTATATATACAATAAGCATGAGGAACAGATTGTCAGAAGAAAAATTAATTCCTTGTGCATTTAATCACATTCATAGTTTTTCGAACAGATATTTTCTTTGGTTTTGTGAACAAATGGACATGACATGAGAATAAAAGCAAGCGAGAAGTGAAGGTGTGGTTTCATTGATTGTAAAAAAGTACCTTTGATATTTGTATTATGAATAGGTAATCATGATCTAAGATTCTGTTTAAAAAAGCGTCAAATTATTGTTCAGCTGAATAACTGACTTTTGACTCTTTGTATTGCATATAGTTACTGTACCTACAATAATAAGCAAGATTCTCTAAAGTTACAAAAGTAAATTTAATTTCAAAATAGTTTTCCATTGTTTTCTCGAACATCATATAAATTCGTATAACAATTTTTCATTTACACACCACTTCTTATAAAAATATTTCTTGAATATGAAAAACATTTTACACGCATATGTAAAACAATAAACAAAATATTAATTAATTATGCATTACTTTTAAAAAATATAATAAAACTGATGATATTTATTTTTTTTTAAAAAGGCAGTTTAAAGGTAGTTAAAAGGTTTTCCATGCAACGCAAAGAAATTTCGAAAAAGTATATTTTGCTCAGGCTTTTACCTATAAAAGTAGAGAAAGTCTGGGCAAATGCTGGGCCATACAGCTAGTTTTATAATATTAATTTAAGTTAAAACATTATCTAAAACAGAAAAAAAGTAAGCCCTAATTATGATAAAATTTCCATAAATAGTTTTGAACAACAGCAAACGAAACACACAACAGAAAATCGTCAATATTAAAATTGAAAAAGAAATAAACATATAAGTATAAAAGTAACCTTGCACATAGTAGAAATTATAATATTAATTCAAACCAAACAGCTACTTTAAACAGATAAATTAAGGTCTGATTTTGATGAAACTACCATAAGCAGCTCAGAATGAAAAAAAGTAAAGAAATCTTATACGTAAATAGAAATTCTAACTTAAATCACATCATTGACAATCTGTTAATTCCAATTAGTATGAATTGAGTGTCATTTTCTTTTAGTTACATTTTTCTACTTTTTCGTTACAAATAAAAAAATGGAATTTGCCATTAAAAGAAAAGGGTACTTATGTATTAGCATCACTGCAGCAAAATTTGCACCACGATATTAAAACAGATTCTTATATGTATTATTTTCGTGAAAAAAGTGATGCTTTGGCAGGGCCCTTTTTCTCTTTCCATGGAAGGATATGCTGTTACTTGCCTTTTTTCGCACCAATGCCAACATTTAAAATTTTGCATGTGTTGTACGTGCTAAATTGTGGCAAGCATGCGCTTCGTTTCATGTAATGTCGCCAATAGGATGGGATAATATGAAAGAACCGAAATGTCATAGGAAGATTTGGTACTTATGTATTATTGCCAACTCTATTAATAACTCGCCAAGTTGGCAACTGCTATTTCCCATGTGTAGTCTGCGCTGAATTAGCAAACATGTACTTCGTTTCATATAATGTCGCCAATAGGCTGCGATAATACGTAAGTACTTTTTTTTTGTCCGAATGGTAATGCTATGTAGTTGGAAGTAGGCAAGAAAACCTGCTGAAATGTACCAATATTCAGGTGATAACTTAGTTCTGCGCTATACTTATTAATGAGATGCGTATTGTGATATAAACATCAGGTGGATTGTAGCCTAAGTACAACCGTAGATTGATAGTACCTCTAATGTTTGGTTTGTCAGAATTGCAAACTTGAGGTCCTTACAACTGTTAAGTACTAAAATTTGTAAGAATTTTTTGCAAAGTTGACTCTTTAAAAGTCAATATAAAGTTAGTAACCAAAATTGAAGCAAACATTTTTCAGATATAGCTTAAAGTTTAAAGAGAGAAAATGCCCTCAGGCCTTCTTGACGCTAATAGCAAAGCTATGACAGATCACGAATATGAAATAAAATAGGATATCGAATGGTATGAAAATATCTTTGAATGTAGCTAGTATAGTAATTAAGTTAGGCCTTGCAAGAAGGGTAGTTGTTTTATTACGCAATCACCATATAGTATTATAACCACAATAATATGTAAGAAATAATGCACAAAAATAAAAGTATGCATAAATTTAATGAGCCTTAAAATAAAAAAAACAGACTTGCAGAAAACAGATTCTATTATTAACTAAAATCACAGCTATTTTTAAAAACAAAATATACTGATTTAATGTGAAACTGTATCTCCCAAACACACACATACAAAACATTGAGCAAACTTTGGTATCACCCAAATCGCTTAAAAATTGAATTTAAAAAAAAATCTAAAGTGAATTTCGAAAAAAAACTCTTCGTAGTGAATACATAGCATTATGACCTATAGTACTTATGTGCCAGGTTTTATATATCTGGGTTGCTTAGTTTGGCCAGAACAGGTGAACACACATACACAAACTCTCTTTCATAAGTATACGTAAACCACCGAGCATTTATTAAATTTGTTTATAGTAGCATGTGTTTAAAAATTTTGCTTAATATGTCATTAACGTAATTTTTCAAATGTGTACATCGAGATATATTTTAAGTAAACTAAAAGTTTTACGAAGGATAGTATTTTTTAATTGATAAAATTTTCAATGAGTTTCCAAATTCTATTTTATGTTTCATTATATCTTAAGAAAGCATACAAAAACAACATTTAAATTAATTGCAAATAACTTATATTATAAACATATAAAATAATGCTAAAGTAGTAATAGCAATTAAATTTTTCGGCCTTCCACCTAACAATATTTTATATTTTTTCAATAACTGAATTAAATTGGTGTAATGTATATTTTTCTTTAACTTATATTTTATTTGATGATTTGAAACCATCCCTTGGTTATATTTAATTTTGTGGTTACTTTTTCATTTGTGATTTAGGTTTAAGGCTGTGTCAGGTTTATGATTCTTTTTTTTTATTTCATTTTGACCGTAATATGTATACATTAGATTTAATTTTGTCTCATTTCTTTTTCAGTTTAAGAATTTCTGATAACTTTAAATTTCACATTCTTAATTTTAAAAATGAGACCTAATTAAATCTAACAACAGAAACACTACAGAAGAATCAAATGTAAATGTATAAATATCAACATGAAAAAAGAATAAACGTTACGCTGCCTTTAACCAAAATAGAATTTACAAAATGAACCCAATTGTGACTTCATAAAAAATGAGAAATTTATAAGCTGAAAAAGAAATGACAAAGTTAACTCTAAGTCATTAATGGTTCGGAATAATCGAATAAATTATAAGCAAAACAAAAATGTACACCAAACTAATTTAATTTAGTTACTAAAAAAATAAAAAGTAGGCTTAGCTTGAAGAGCGATACATTTTTCTCCTGGAATACAGTTTTAAAATAAAAACTATAAGAAACATTAAAAATACAAAAATCAAAAAAGGTGTAACTTAAAAAGAAAATGATGCAGCAGATTACTGCTGAAAAAAAAATGTAAAATTTTCAGTTGTTATCTCAAACTTTTGAGCACAAATTTCTAAAGCATATACACTGTGTTTCCAAACGTACAAACCTAAAATCCAGTTGTTGAAAAAAAACTGGAAGATCGCTTTAAATTTAATTTTAAAAACTCTAAAGCGAATTCCGAAAAAGACTTTTCGTAGTCCACATGATCAGAACCTAGAATAATTATGTGCCAAGTTTTATACTTCTGGGTTGCTTAGTTTGGGCGGTAGAGGTGAAACTCACACGCTTATTTCATCTTTTATTAGTATAGATGATCAGGCATTCGCAAGGAAAACTACAATTTGCTGCTTCAGAAGAAATGGAAATGGAAAGATAATTCCCATAGGTCGATATTATATATGTCCCCCTTTCAATAAAAGACTTAGTATTGCACCATGTTTCAAACTGTGTGTGCATATATATATATATATATATATATATATATATATATATATATATATATATATATATATATATATATATATATATATATATATATATGCACTCGCACAAAATCCTCAAACGTTTGAAAAAGAGGTCGAGCATGAATTTTTGTAAGTATGAAAGAAATTATTTTAAGATATATGAAACATGCTTCACAACATGCAGAGTGTACTAATAAAAAAAACAAACATTTAGAGAGCTATGTGTTCCAAAATTATAAAATAAAAAATTATTGTGAAAATGTTAAAATTAAAATAAAATTCTTCCATTTTTGCATTCGGTTAAGTATTATGATTTGTCACATTCAATATAAAAACGGGCTTTTTTTAAGAACATTTCAGCAAAACAACAACAACAAAAATATCGCTTAAGGGGTTAAGCAAAGTTTTAAAAAGAAAATATAAACTAAAATTATTTTTTTTATAATATTTGACACAAAGTAAAAGATTATTTTTCACATCAAACAACAATTTGAATAAGTCAAACTGTTTGTTATGAAGCCATTTATCAGACAATAGAGGGTTATATCTTTAGTAGGAAAACACCTCTTTCAACGAAATTTGCTTGAAATTGAAAGAGCTATCTTTTCAGCTTCTTTGCCTTAATTTCCGTTCAGGAAACTGGAAACGACTCCTCTCTTAGCTATTAAACACATCCTCTACTCTTCTGCCTCGAGGTTGCATATTTACAGGAAGTAAGGATGGCGAAATATAATTACCCTTTTACGGGAAATTTAGGGAGAAATATTAGTAAAGAAGAGGAAACTGAAAAAGGCCCTCTTTAAGAGGCAGGCTTTCTCTAATAAAACGAGTAAGACCTTTTAACTCCGAAGTACAAGGTCATTAAATGGGACGGAATATGTAAAAGCATCATAGTTAAAGAGATAAGTAAATTATATTCCTTGTTAGAGTGTCTGAGAAGTCTGTTTCTCTACTAACGAAATAGTTTCTGATAACATAATCCCATTTTTCTTACAGTCAAATTATTTTCTAAGAAAATTTAATCTTAGGTTTATTTAAATCAACAGAGTTATCAAGTAAACATATAGGAAACGTATGTACTGTCTCAACAATGCCAACTTTTAAGTTAACTTGCCAAGTGGGCAACCCCGATTTTGTATGTGTCATCTGCGCTGAATTGACATTCATGCACTTCGGTAATAATATGCGAATATACATTATCTATATAATATTCTATTAATATCCAGAAATTTGCCAGTAAATAATCAAGAAGTCCAACCAAGTCAAATTAACTCAAGTCTTATATTCAGACTGTTTTCCTTAAAATATCTTAGGTCATTAATCTTTATTAACCCTTTATAAGTCCGAGATAATTATACTTACCATTAACTACATTAATTTTTTTAATATCGAGGAGAAGCTATTTTCTCACGTTTGATTTGTGTTGCTAGCATATCCGCTTGCACAGCGGATTTCTGAATTTTCAAATCATAAGCGCACAGGAAGGCATATATAAGTTTCCTGGGAGACAATTGGATGGCGTTGTTGGTTTGACGCTGACGTTGTCCGCCCAAGGTTTAAGATTCAGCCCTCACCCAAGACGTACGATTTTCATGTATAAAATATCGACAACGTCTATGTCGTATGATTAAGTGACATGTAAAAGTTATCTTGAGTTCTAGATCGGCTTCAGTGCTCTCGGCAAAATTAAAATTCCTACTTCACTTTCATATCGTCCAATCTTAGGTGCCTCTCTCTAGATAGGAAATTGGACGTGACTCGTGGTGATTTGTTTACCATCTATTATATAGTGCCACAGAAATAGAGATACCGGCTGCTGGAGAATGGAACAAGGATCGCGATATCTGCGGAAATTGGCTATTCAGCTCCGTAATCGTGAAGCGACGGTTCTCCATCACGCGCTGCCTTACAAGCTCAACAAGATCAACATTGATGAGGGATGATCTCCAATTGCGTTCTTCATCTTGGACACCTTGACGACCCTTTGAAAACTGTCTACACCAGCGATGTATCACCTGCTTACTAATGATGTTCAGCCTATAGACCTGACAAAGCTGACGATGAATTTCAATAGGCGCAATGCTTTATGCATGCAAGAGCTTTATCACCTACGGAACATCGCAAGCGGCGGCAGAAGGAATAGGAGTTTCTATTTCGGAACAATGCTACCACGCTACTGGCACGAGGCTGGATCTGTCCGGATGGCATATGATTTATCCGCCATAGATCTGTTAATAGACACGGCTAATTACGTCTACTTTAAAGGGGAAAACATCAGGAAACTTACTTTTTGGATGCGCCTCGAATAAAATCTTATAAATAATTGAATACAAAATATTTCTGATTCGTAATTCTTTCTGTAAGCTTTAGTATTTGCAAGTTGCATTTATAAATATCATGTAATGTGATCTGTAAAAATCACAACACGTAAGATGACCTATAATTTAAAAGATCCCATTGAGAGGTGTAAGGCATAGTTCCCACTAAAAAAGGATGCTAAAATTTCAATTTTATTTCAGGTAATATAAAAATAAATTTCTTTTGAGGAATTAATCAGAATCGTAAACATATTCTTACATGACATTACAAAAAAAAGAAGAAAAAACCCTTTTAAAGTTTTAGATAAACCGAATATGTGAAGAATATTCACTGCTGGCCACACAAAATGCAACACCAAAAAAGACCAGAGATGTCACAAAGAAATTTATTTTGAAGATAACATGTTGCATAAAGATCAAACGATTAAAGCCACAGTCTCTTGTGACATGTGGATTATGACAAATTCAGTAGTTAGTGTAGCCACCATGTTTGACTATAACCACTGCCACACGCCTTAACATAAAATGAAAGAGGATTTCGATGTATCATTGGAGTACAGCAGTTTATGCAGTTTCCACATATTGCCAAAGTTTATCCAGTATGGAAGCGGTTGGTGTATCCCGGGCCAGTAGTTGTACAAGCATTGACCATACGTTTCCGATTCACGAGAGATTGGAAGAACAAGCTGGCTATAAGAAAGCATTTCAACATGATGGGAAAAGAAGAATTCTTGAACATTGCGGAAAACGTGTGTTCGCGCATTATCCTGTTGGAATATGGCTGATGGCAAGCGCTGACTGCATGGGAGGACCACGGGCTACAACACCTCAGAGATGCAGTGGCGCTGACTGGTCAGTGTACAGGCAATGCGTGCTAGAAGGGTGCAGAAGGAATTCCAATACCACTCAGGTGCAGGACCAGTGTGATGATGCATAACGCAACAGTTCAGCAGCCACTCACCACGGTATCTCTAAACTCGAATCCGACCATCGTGATGTTGCAGGCAGAATTCGTCAATAAGCACTACGCCGTTTCATTCCGTTGTCTATACCTATCGTTCATCGTGCCATTAGCGGTACAAACACCTATGGTTTCCAGTCAAGGGTAAACGAGGTAATGGACGCCTTGCGGATATTCCACTCTGCTACAAATGGCATCAAATGGTATCAGTGGCCACCGAATGATGAGTAACAGACTGAATATGTTGTGCTATGGTTCGTAATGGGGTTGCGGGATCCATCACTGCCAAGCGCACAATCCACCCATCATCACAGGCAGTGATGCAACGAGGTGGGTGTGATCGGCCCCATCGATCCTTCCTTTCCTCCTGCATCCAGCGATGACAGATCCGCAGCACAGTTGCTTGCTTTCGTCCTAAAATTTGACCAATATCTCTGGAGGATAATCCGCAATCCCTATAGGCTACTAATCTTCTTCGGTCGATCTGTTCTCCCTTTATATAGCGCTTGCGAGTGACGCTACGGTCGCCCGTTATGTATGTCTGAGCTATAATGCTAATGATTTGCATATTTCATCGCCACCAACGCATGATTTAAATTTCACATGATTTGCATGTTTCCTTCAGGGTGTTGCATTTTGTGTGGTCAACAGTGTAAATTTTTTGAGCAATCTTTCTATGAAATGTTTCCATTTTGGACATCTTATTTTAAGCAGAGTTCTAATAACACCATCATACACTTCTGTTATTATTTCATTTTTTAACAATACTCAAAGATAATATTTCCATTTTTTTTTAATGTTCACTTTTCCAAGAATTTTTGTGGATTTAAAAAAAGCCTTTATTTAAGAAACTGAACAACTGTGTCGTTATATATAGCTTCATTTCAAACAAAAAGGGTTATCTGTAAGTTTATTTAAAAAGAAATGGTTGTAATTTTTTTAAAAAAAGTTTCCGTCATTTTTTTCACAACTGTACCATCATATTTTTTGTAATTAACTCCATGAAACTAAATAAATACTGAAAATTTTTAATATTAAATAATAATCTCAAATCTATTTTACATCTCAAGTTTCTTCTAAAGAAGTATTTATTTTAAAAATGAAAAAATAAATAAAATTCTAAATATATGGAAATTGTTTTATGAAAGAATTGAGCAAATCCCCTTGTATTTATTAAAAATTAAATGATACGATTTTTTAGTGAATGATTAGTAACACATTATCAAAGTTAAACATTTTTGTAATTATTAATAATTTTGACGAAATGCTATATTGATGAAATAGTAATACATGTACCAAAGATTCATTCTTAATGCGTTTTAATACAAAATTAATTTAAGTACTCACGTTTTACGCGACTACTTATATCTTCTATGCCTTAGGAAAATTAATTTATGATGTAGAAGTTGAATCTTTTATTGGTTGGCAACTTACCGATGATATTGTAACTATCATATATATCAGAATGGCAATTTGGAAAATAAGAATTATACAAAAAAAAGAGTAATTTAATATCCATATATTTTATTCTGAAAATAAATTCCTTATTATTTTTAATAATACTGCGGAATTTTAGTTGTAAGCGATACATTTATTTATACTTTTTATACAATTCTTATTTTCTACGTTTGTCATTCCCATAAATATGATATTTGCAATATATATATTTTCAGTTGGTGCGTTCTCAACCAAGAAAAGAAGCGACCGCTACATGGGAAATGATTTTGTTTATGCTTTGTAAGCCATAAAGCATAAAAGTAGTTAAATTAATTTTCAGTTAATGCTTACAAACTATTTATTTCGGTCTTTACTCTGTACAGCATCGAGATGCAAAATACCTTGATGTCGAAATAAAATGAATCTTAAAAATGATTTCTATCGACAGGCTGAAACCATGATTCACTTAGAAGGATTCAGAGGTCTCAATGAGAACTACAGAAAAAACTTTGTCACCAGAAGCTGAGGAGTCACTTCCACATTGTAAACCTCCAGAAGTATCGCCACTTGCAAGTAGTCAATACACAACACGCAGTGGCAGAACTGTTAAGCTCCCATTTCATTGAAAAGAATATATTTATTCCTTAACATCTCCTAATCGTTTTCAGTGGGAAGGACAGAGGCGTAATGTACACCCCCGTACCCCCGCATTGCTGGCGGTCCGAGGGTCTCTAGGGGGATCATAGCTTGACTGACGCTAAGTACATATTTGGGCTTGGGGCTCAAAACTTGAGTTTGGAGGGGGCCTAATATTCTCCGTTACGCCACTTGGGATGGGAGAGTGTAACGATTGCATCTTTTATTAGTTACCAACACACCGATTGAAAATTTTATAAATATTATATTTATCTGAATGGTAAATGTGAACATTAAGAATAGAATAAAAAGATTAAATAAATGTAGAAAATATTCTAACCTGCTAATAAGTTCCCTTTATTCATTTAATAACACTGCTGAATCATAATTGTAAAAGATACGTTTAGTTACGCCTCACCCATAGAGATAAGCATTTTTTCAACACAGTTATTCAAATATCAAAGTTTGCTTATCAACTTATCTAATCGGAATTCAGAAGATAAAAAATAGAGATGTTCCCTTCAGAGCTAGATCCCCCCCCTTCTTCTTCTTATTCTAGAAAAACAAATAAAGAACGAAAAGAAAGACAATTAACTTAATGCATTCTTTAAAAGTAATGAAAAAATGTTCCGACCACAATATTGTTATTTTGCAGCAGCAGAATGAATGAATCTTTTCCTTTTGAAAGAATTCTACTAAGCTTATGAAATTGGAATGCTAACTTAAAGTTGATTTATACTGAAAAAAAGAATTTTTTTACTGCAAAAAACAGTTCTTAAACTTTTATCTTTATCTTAAACTATAATAACTTCTTAAACAAAATCCTCAAGTTCTGTCACCTGTATAAGGTTAATGGCACTTGAATGTTTCAGTATTGCAGGAAAGTTCTCAAACCGAAACTAAAGGATTATGTTTCAATTGTTGTAAGAGTTATTATTTTTAGAAATTATTTTTCTAAGTAGAACTAAGAAACAAGGAAATGTTGGGAGATTTAAATAAATTATTCAAAAGGTAAATAACGTTAATTGTATACAGTTAGTATTATACAGTTATATAATGCTTACTTTCTCTTCACTTACCGTTGATAAAAATTTAGTTCGATTGAGAAAGTTTTGGATAAAAAATTATAAAATCCGTATACAAATTTGTTTTTAATTTAAAGAGTAATGAAGGTAGGAATGGGCAATTTTGGTCAACAAAAATGTAAAAAATGCGGAAATGAAGATTTGAAATTTATTTTTTTCTCCTTACAATATAATCAGAAAAATATAACTACATAACAAATGTAAATAACAGTTTTACAATCTTAGCAACGAATACGAACGGCTGTATAACTTATAGAATGAAGGTTGGTAAGCCGACAGGTGAACTGAGGCTAACCCTCTTCCCCTTCTAGATTTGTACATGAAAAGTTAATCTTCATGATAAAACTCGAAGTAATGAATAACCAGGTCACTTAACTACTGCCAATGATCATATTAAGTATGTCATTTGATAATATGACTACTTTTTACTTAATATTCATCTGTTTTTATTTACTTCTATGTTGTAATTCTATTAAAAGATAAAAATAGATAAAAGCGCAGGCTCATTAAGAGGATCACACAGAAGTCGAAGCTAAGAGGGCACCAGTTGAAGTAAAGCATATGTGTGTGTATGTGTGTGGGAGAGAGGGTGTGTACATATTTCAACTACAACAATGATTGAGACTATACGTATTAATTGCTCAGGTTACATTTCATTAAAAGGGGTTAAGTTAAAAATTCTTACGTTAATATACGTAAAATATATTATATACAAACTGTTCATAATGTAATTTAATAAAATTGCATCCCAAAATTAATTTTTAAAGCTTGTTCCTTTTCTATGTCTTGAGATTTTATGTATTAATAAACAAGTTTTAAGTTTGAAATCGAACATAATTTATTTTAAAAGTATAAAAATAAAAACACTTACATTATGTTTACTGTATAATATATACGACTAATAAAATTACCACAATATTTACATTACCGCACTATTTTCCGATTGTTATCTCTTAGGTAAAAAACATGAATCTCTAAAGTATTTCCATCTGAGATATAAATTTCCTAGAGTATTTATATCAGACATATGAGTTCCAATAAGGAAAATATTCAAAGTATTATAGGATTAATATATTAAAATTGTTTGAATCTAAGGCAAATTATGGAAAAATCGATCTAGATGAAAGGATGAGCATCAATAAGGAGGAAACTACTTATTGGAAAACGTCCGCAGAAATCGAGATACCCTTCCATTTTTGGCAATTCGAACAAATAGTCTAGCTGACGATTCTCATGGAATGTCAACGAGACCATCCATTCAGTTCTTGGAAGTAAGCCATGCATATTTTATCAAGTTGGTGGCATGCATTCAATAATCCGGGTCGCTTTTAAAAAAGGAAGGAAATGACTCTGAGGAGATGTATCTCTTAAGCTGTCAGCCGAAGAGAGAAGAGTAATTCTTAAAGTACTAAGCTGTCACTTAAGTTGAATATTCCCATGAAAGTGGCAAGGAAGTGATTAACTTCATATTAAAAGTTTATTGAATTGTAGTAATTTTTATGCGAATATACTTTATACGCTAAATTAACCTCTTAAGTACTCAATTTTTTGCCCAAAATGTTTCAAAAAGGGCACATTTTTAATGCATATAACTAAACATAAAATTTAATATAATGCGAAACTGGATGAATTTTATTTTAATTTTCAGTTTTCAATTTTTCGCCCTATTTTTTTATTTCATAAGTAGAGAACAAAGACCACGAAGTGTTGGTTTTTAATAA
Organism: Trichonephila clavipes; assembly: GCA_019973935.1. Classification (NCBI taxonomy): domain Eukaryota; kingdom Metazoa; phylum Arthropoda; class Arachnida; order Araneae; family Nephilidae; genus Trichonephila; species Trichonephila clavipes. The sequence goes on along the minus strand of BMAU01020252.1, from coordinate 406,542 downwards.
GTGCATTCTGCATGCTTAAAAGAATTTCTCTCATCTTTATACAAATTTTCACGTTCGATCCATTTTTTCAAGCGATTGAGGATTTTGTGTATATGTATTTGCAAATATATATGTATTCATTTTCATTTCTTCTCAAGCAACAAACAGCACATTGCCTTGCCAATCCCTGTTTTTTATCTAAAATTTTCATGAATCTAAATTCCTGCCTTCACTACAAAGAAAATCTTGGATGAGAAGTATTTTTTAGTGGCATGTGTGTGTGTGTGGACAAAGTGTATCTCTTAAAAATTCTAACACTAATAATTTCTCTATAAGAATTAAAACTATTAGCAAATCAAAGAAAGAAAGGAAAATTATCAGTTACCGTACAGTGCACAGGCAAACCGATTATGGGGCCAGAATTCAGTAGCCCATACAGTTTACGGGAAAACCAATTAAAGGGTTAAAAGTTGAATTGAAATGTAATAATATTTTTTGCGAATATCTATATATAATGTAATGGAGTTTACTAAAGTAGTTTATCAGCATAATATAAAAGCTCATTTTATTTCTCATTATTGACTGATTATGTGTTATTACAGAGATATTTATTATTACAAATATTCTGAAAACTACACTAATGTATTAAAATATAAGTCGTAAAAGTGATCATTTGAGCTATCTAGGCATACTAGAATAATATTCGGAAGTTGTATAGTCACCACTAATATACTTTGAGACAGTAAAAGTACGATTAAGAGGGATTCTAGAAAATCAATTTAACTTAAAAAGCGCGTTGCAGAAAGCAAGTAAAGTAACACTCATAAAAACACAATAAACATGTTATCTTTTAAAATTAAACCTTACAGCATAATATAGGTTCTTGAATTAATGTTTTCTTACAAAGTTTAAATTATTTTTTAGCAGCCATTGTTTGCCTCCCATGTACTGATTCGATCATATTCTTGTTATTATTTTATATACACTTCAGATTCACGCTGAAAAAAATGAAATATTTTACAGATATATATAGTTTTTTTTTATCATCGTAGCAAATTACTATAATATGAGTTGGAGATTTTGAAATTAATAGCTGTAATAACCTTAATTTTTTTTAAAATAAATATTTCTCTTACAGATTATCTGTATTTTCAAATGCTTTTTAAGAACTTTTGAAACAGGCTGAAAAGCAAATAAGTATTGTAGCAAATAGAAACAATATTTATGAGAAACATGCAATAGGCGTGTTTTCCGTGTGTTATATTAAATTTTATGCGAGGGTATTAAATTTTTCACTGAATCTCTCATTTCCAATAATTATTTATTAAATATATTAGGTAATTTCTTAATATTGTCTGGAAGTGGGCTTTTAATAATCCTAATAGTTGAATAGGTAATTGAAAGCAATATTTTATTTAATTACAATTTATCAATTTGTTTTAGAAATAGTCTTTTAAAAATAACAAAAATAAATTATCTTTAAAAAAATACAAATAAATAAGAGAGTATTACATATGCAGTTTTTGTTTAAATATGATTCAACGTGAAATAACAATTGTAACTCGCATTAAACAGAATAAAACTGGTTTTACAAAGGTTAAAATATTGCATCACACAGAAATAAACCAAAAGAATACGTAGTATCACAAACCACGACGTCGAGAGAACCATTTCATAACTTAATTGCCAAAAGCTTTGTAAATATGGACCACAATAAGATGGCGGGTACAGTATTTGTAAGGGATGTTTAATTACCCAAATTTCTACATCACGCTGCATTCTAATATAACTAACATATTCCACAATTTTCTCCATGTTTATTTTTAAGGGCATCGCAACTTCACCCCTCTCTGCGTAGTTATTTTATCAAAGTAGGTTCGAAAATCGCATGTGGCTTTTTTACGAATTTCAAATCTACATTTTAAAGTTAAAATATACAAAAAGATATTGCAAAAGAGTTGTTAGTTTAAAATATAGAATTAGATTATCAAAATATGAACACGAAACCATAAAGGAAATCCTAAACAAGAGTATAATGGTGTGCACGGCTAAATAGTCTGAAAAATGCATATCCGTGGAAATCGCGGGTTGCGCAAATTTTGCTACACATATGTTGCACGTGGATATAGAAGGATGCGCAGCGAAAGGGTTAAAGCCCATGTATCCACTAAGGCCGGGATGGTGAGCCAATAGCACGCGTGCTATTGATGCCTCGCGGTACAATATTTTGAAACGCCACCGATAAAAACATTTTACATTTTTGTTCAAAATAACAAAGTTCACTTTGAAATATTACGAACAAACACGGATGAGCGGTGCACGGGGTGGTCGAGAACAGACTCCTTTGTTATTGCCTTGCCTTAGTTACGTCATGGACTACATTTGCATACGATACGGAGTTTTTCTACGCATAGCATAGTAAATTTCGTTGACGCAATTGTATTTTAAAGTTAATTTGCGTTATTTTTACGATTTTTAACGGTTATTCAGCATGACTAGTTCAGCAAAAAAATATGCAAGATAGTAAGTGTAACTGAGAATTTCAAACTTGGTGGACCGAGAAGCTTACATTATTAGCAAAGACGACAAAGCGGTGTATGTTTCATATTCTGGAACAGTTGTATGTGAAACTTCGTCTTTAAAACAGATTCCAGTCATATTTAAATTTTTGAAGAAGCTGGCTGATGATATTTTAACCATATTTTCATTTGCCTATGCCAGCGAGTCATTATTTTCAGAGATGAGTAACGTTAAGACTCGCTTAAAAACCGTTTGGCAGATGAATCCAGTTCAGCATGGTTTCTGCTAAAAGTGCTACATTCTTAAAAACTATTACAGTGCAAAACGCATTTTTTCGTTGTAAAGAGAGTTTTGAGTCGTTAGTAATTCATTTTATTATTTTACCAATGATCACAAATCAAAATTTTTTGACGGCACATCTTTGCCTCACTAAACATGTTTTTATAAAAAAGAAATGACACTTTGATCAATACGAGCTCGCCCCCACTGTATTAGGGTATAACATGACACTAATCGTACGAGATTATGCTCTCTTTACTGTTATCCTCAAACTCCATTGTCTAAAGACGCTGATTTGCACTAGAGTGGGAAAATGTATAACGTATACAGTCTAAAACCAATTTACCGAACCTCTATTTAATAAATTTTGCTATTTAACAAATTTTTCCCCTTTTATGATTAAAATGGAGATTAAAATGGAAACCCCTTATTTAAAAAATAATAAACTCCGATTTAACGAATCATTTGAACAGCTGAACTTTTTAATTAGTTTCTATTAGAAAAAAAAAATGGATTTTTTTTTCTCAAATGTCATATCCTTTTTGTCTGGAACAGAAAAAAGACTTTTCCGGTAAAAATCAAATTAAGACTGGAAAGAGTGCAGATCATTATTAAAATCTACTGGTGCAGATTGATTCATGAATGCGTAACCTGTCCTTTGAATTTTGAACAGGACAGGGAATTCCTTTTTTATCTCATATCCCAATCCACAATGCATGGGATATTTTAGGATTTTAAGGATTATTTTACATTTTTTCATTGCTTATCCTTGCAACTGAAGTTGGGGAAGTTTTTGATTTGTCAGAGACAATGAATAGTGATTTTGATGATGAAATTGACAATGAAACTGCTATCAAAACTGTTTCATTTTCTAATTCTTTTCATTGTTTGGAAACTGTGAAAACATATCTTATACCAGAAGATGTAAATAACGTGGTATTTTTTTCTCTGCATAAAGTCGAAAAAGAACGTTTATGAGTCAAAAATCAATAAGCGTCCCAACATCTATTTGTCAGCCTTTTAAAATTTCCAATAAACAAGTGCTAAGTCAAATTCCCTAAGAGTATTATTAGCTGTCAAATAGAAGGTATGTAATTTTGTATAACTATGAATATTTTTTGAATATTTGCTTATTATAGGTACTCCAAGAGCTAAATGAAAAAAAAATGTATTTCGTTTGAACTACGATATTACCCACAATGCTGGGTTCCGAAAAATTAAATAAATTGGGGTCTGACTGTAACGTCAAATTTAATGACATGATGATTAATAATATTCAAGATTTAGCCTTTAAATGGACGGGGCAGGGTGCCGTGATTGGTTTGTCGCTGGCCTTCCACATCAAAGGATGCGAGTTCGACCCCGGTCCAAGTTGGTGAATTTTCATGATGCAGAAATCAACGCCATGTGGTATGATTATACGGCTTGTAAAAGATCCCCAGAATATTTGTTTGGCTTAGGTGCTCTCGGGAAATTACATCCTAGTATAGGTTGGCATCGTCAGAGCTAAGGTGCCTCCCTCTAGGAAGAAAACTGAGCGTCAAAATTACCTGCAGCGATTTGTATCCGCCTATAAGATGCCACTCAAAAAAGACATACCAGCTTCCAGGAATGTACTAGGTGTGCAATGGTAAAGCACCATTCCGCAGCACATTAGAAATAAAAAAAAACTTACTTGATAGAGCTGCGTAAAGTATTCTCAAAATTTGTTTTCTCAAGTGAATAGTTTCAAATTTATCATATTTAAGAAGAATAAATATGGCGTTCTGGATGAAAAGTATACCGAATCGTTTTAATAGTTGTATTGATATCATAGAGAATGTCTAACGTGAAAGAATGCATTAGACAGAATTACGATTAAAAGTTTCACATTCACCATTTAACAATAGTAATTTTTTTAATTAAATTTTCCGCAATTATATTTAAAACCTTTATATTTCTAATAATGCATAGGACTACTTTGAGAAGTTTCTGTGGAAATGTTTGGAATCCGTAGAATTAAAATTATTTACTAAAATTTTAAAATCTGGAATGAATATATAGTTTTCGCAAAATCTCTATAGCAACATGTTTGGTTAAATTAATACATATGAGACAACGTGTGTCTAGGATTCTTCTCATGATAAATATTTACAGTTTCAAAGACACACAGAATAAAACATTCATGTCTGTTTCCCAAATTAAAGCAGCCGTAATTGTTGAATTGTACTGCACTTCTTTCTAGAAGGATTTAAGCTGTGTTCATTATTTATTTGGTGGGAAAATAGTTTTCTCGTAGTCAAAATTTAGAAATATATGTTAAACCACTGCTTATTTTATCGTACTATTATTAAAAAGGGTTCTCTAGTTGGAAAAAAAATCTCGAAACTTCTGTCGTTTATTCGTACTTGTTTTAAATAAGGGGATTAAATAATCTATTGAAATCCAGCGGATCATTACTCAAAGAAATTTTCTTCAAATGTTTGAATAACTTTAAATTACCATCTGCTCAGAACTTATTTTGTGTCCTTTATTTTGTCAACAAAATACTAATTCTAATCTAATAAGCATCTTATGAATTGTATTTTATTTATACAAATGTATGATGTCCTTATTGTGCACATATATTGTGTAAATGTAATATTTTATCCAGAGCTTTTTAATTCCTTCCCGTGAAAATAACATTCATTCCCGGTATTCCTTGTATTGCATCAAAAGTTTGAATAATCGAAAGATATTTGTAATAATTTCTCAAACAAAGGATATTTATAATTTCTAAAATTTATACTCATTTAAATGCTGAGTTTTAAAATGCAAATAAAATTTAATAATCACTCAATTTTAAGAACATAATGAGAAAACATAAGCATTCAATATTTTGATCACTCAGTCTAGATCTTTAACTATTTTTTGAACAACCGGTACCGGAAAATGCTCCTTCAACTTCAGCTGTTGTTGGAGAAGTCATTGCCAAAGCCTCACGAGTTTTATATGTTTCATAATTGATTTTCTGTCGAATCAAATAGCTGTAATCCTTGATTTACTATCTTACTCTAGGGGGGGAAGTTGCTTAATTGGACAACATAGAATCTTTGAGTGGATTGCTTTTTTTATTTTTTTTTCAACCTTATAATTGTTTCTTCCAAAATTTCAGTGGTCTCTTCTGAACGCACTATACCACCTTCAAATAACAAATATCTAATGCTGAATTTAATGTATAAGAATATAATTCCATAGATATTTTACAACGTAAATTTACCTATCATAATGTTAATATTTCAAATGTAACGTTATTTAAACAATGATTATAAATAATAATAATAAATAATAATAATAATAATGTATAAATATATTTAATGAAATAAATTACAATACTGGGAAAAGGTATTTAATATAAAGAGTGGTATAAATTTCTTCCAGTGCAAATTAGGCCACAGTTAATATTAACTGAATTATTCACCAAAAATGATTTCCTTACATTTAACAGTTACACTTGCCAGAAACAGCACAGAAAAGATTAAAAACAATGAAACGTAGTCCCCGGCATCAGTGGGAAATGATGCATCAAGTTTCAAAGGCACTCCGACGATGGGAGTTATCATCACTTGATAGATAGTGAGGGGATGACGGAGGGAAAAACACCCCTCCTAGATAAATGGGTGCATCAACGGGTGGAATAGTAAGAGCATTTCAGATTTTGGTACTTAATGCGAAATGAATAATGCAGTTCAACAAGAATAAATGCTGCCAACGTAGATAGAGGAATGTACATTATAAATAAAGGCAGAATCATTACAATCTATACACATTCCCCTTGTAGCTTACGCATACATGTATGCTAGATTACAGTTTGAGGAATTCGCCTTCTCGTAGCCTGAACATTTACCTTTGAAGCGTAAAAATGGCTTCTCGACAAGTATTTGAAGTGAAATATGATGCTACAAATAATTTTTAAGACACTTGGAGGCCTTAAAAACCGGAAGAATACTATTTTGTGTGTGTTTTCGAAATGAAATGCATGTAAAAATATATGTACTTTTATTGACATCAATATATTTACATACTTGGGACTAAAATTAAAGTTGCAAACTTGTTTTCCAAAATACATTGGAATATCTGCTACTATTGTTTTAAAAAAGGATATTAGATAGCATAATTTAGGAAATGATTTCAATTTATGTCATCAGTGTCTTTTTAATAATGAAAAGGTTCATTCGAAGGTAAACGTGGAATTTGAAGTTTAAATGTAAAAGTGTTCGAAAACTATCAAAGTGTGTGAGAGATTCCGTTTTGCTAAGAAAACACTGGCAATATAAATTGTAGTTAAAATGACTAAATCGAATCACAAATAAACATGGAATTGCGATGGAGATCCGTTCGCAGGCTACAAACTGAACAGTCCCACACGGAATCACTTGTTCACTACAAGTGTCCAATAGGGTGACCTCAGATTATGGCTACAGATTTAGATATTGGATGCAAAAACAGGGAATAGTGGAAAAGATCGCCTTAGAGTCAACGCACATGTGGAGGATTGCTATGTAGCTTTTAGTCCACGAGAAAGATGACTGACAGGTAACTATATCAAGACCACACTTCTGAGTCTGGAACACTCTCGAGACAAATCGCGCAAAGACGGCTAGCTCCAAGTAGTTTTTGAGCCCGAAATCAGTAGTGTGTGCTCTAATTAAGTAATTTCGCAGAACAGCTCATCTATCTTGGAACCGTGAACAGACCAAGATTGGCACTGGGCTCTCTTCAACGAAAAATTGCGTTTATGAACACAAATCATTTATTAGCGAGTTTTCATCTCGAGAGAATACCTGAACATACCTTCGTAACCTGAATTTTGTAGGCACCAGAGAGTATCTGTATATATATATAATCCATAAATATATACAAATAGCTATAAAACATAAGTATAACTAGTCAAGATAGTAGGAAATATTAGTCTCAGTAGTACATTAACAAACTCCCGGCCTTAAGAGGGAAGATTTCAGGTTTTCTTACAAGTTTTAGGGCTAGCCACTCTTCACCTGTAATTTGCTTATATTACTGAGCTAAAGGGGAAGGAAAGAATAATAGTAAGAGAAATTTAAATATTACAAATAAAATACACTATACCTTTTTAAAATATAACTATAAAATTATAGCCTGTCAGCATTTACTAGTACATATTTAAAGTCGATGCAATAAAGTAGATAATAAGACTTACTTCATGAGTATAGCAATATACTATATGTTTCACGCCAAATACAACAAGATTAAAAGCAGTACCACATAAAAGTAAAATTAGTAAGTTATGATAAAATAATATATATATATATATATATATATATATATATATATATATATATATATATATATATATATATATATATATATATATATATATATATATGACGAATCTATACGGAACTTTATCACTAATATTCTTGGGCGTCTTTGGGGAATGTAAATTCGCGTATATTTCCAGCCAGCTCTAAAAGGAGGAAAGGGGATATGAAAATAAATCACAAAGTACATAAGGAGAGTGTTGTAGGTTAGTGGAGAAGGCTATTGAGCAAAGAGATACATAGAAGGAGCGCTAAGAAGATTCAAATTGATTGTGTGATTAGTTTCTAGCTGAGATCAAGCAGAGATCTACATTCGGAAAGTTGAGCCGACTGGAAAGGAGTGAAGTAGTCAAAGTCAGGTGGTATTTAAACTTTAGTTATAGGATAGTAAGAGTAAATAAATAATATATTTAGTGGAAAGTTAATGATTACTAGTACTCTCGGTCCTCTTATTCCGGTTAACCCATTCGATATTGATTTTAATAGTTGATTAGTATCATATTTCGTGATTTAATTTATAGTAAAGTTCAATCCCATTGACGCAGATATATTTATTCTTATTTGTATTTAGAAGGTTGATAACTGATTCAAGTGAATAAAAATTATTTGTTATAGTAAAAATGTCGTCTGGTAATTATTTGCCTCAATTTAATCTTAGGGTCCAGGTTGGAACCCAGGGGTTCCCACATATATATTAATCACTTAAATAATTTGGATGTTATCTAGTAATTGTTATTGATTTCCTTATAACAGGTTTTAATTAGGGTACACACTTTAATCTGCGGTAACACACATTGAAAAATCAAACAATCAAAGTTCAAATTCATAGTCTCAATTTCACATAAGGCAAGGTAAAACAGTGTCATATTTTTTATTCCAATGTTCCATCTGTATATCATCTTTGTAATTTCTCGATATAATCACCTGGAATATTGTTAGTCACCTCATCAAATAATAATTCTGAATATATCTAGATTTTTCTAAGAACATTTAGTTATGTCAAAAAATGTCGTATTATAGCGACATTTGACTACCAAATCAGTTAACAAGGAGTCACTGTTACTTAATTCTCATTATTGAAAAGAATTCATCTCTTGATTACAATCTTTTTGGTCGCATTGCGTTTCAGTTAGAAGAACGAACGAAATCAAAACTTTCAATATTTTTTTTTTTCAGTATTTTTTGCCTGCAACGTATTGCAAATCACAATAAAGGTAATAGTTGCACTAATTTTTGTCGGAGTAATGTAGCACTGCAATTCAGTTTCTATTGGTCCTATTCAATGGGATAAGTGGATTACTTTTTTGATAATTTTGGAATGCGTTGTTTTAAACTTATTATAACTTGAATATAATATTTCAAAATGTATTCAGTTTTTTTTTCATTATTTGAATATTTTCAGTCTGTAAGATCTAAAATATTTAAATAAACCTGTAACTTAATCTAAAATACAGAGTGTTGTTTGATTCGAACGACAAATTGAAAGGAATGATAGTAGGCAGCATGAGGACTACGAATAACCATAGAACAGGGGTCGGAAACAATGTTTAGTTGGAGTAACTCACAAAAGCAGTTATGAAGGATGTGATGTCGAGTGAAATGAAAAAAGGAAATAAGAGGTAAAGAAAACATTTATTAAACGCAAAGTATGTTTACGAAGCGAACAATGCATCACAGATCAGAAATGCAACAACAAGTGATTGTCACAAGAATTGTTTGAAGTTGAGACCACATGGGGGTTCTAGAACAGTCAACATCGATGGACATGCTCAAATAAATCCGATGTGTTGGCGATGACAGCTGAAGAAGCGAGCTTCCGTGACGTGAGATCCTCCACTGAACTCCTCGGTATCTCATACACAAGCTATTTCAAGTGACCTGTGAAGAAGAAACCCAAGGATTCGAGGTTCGAGGAGGAGTTCAACGCATGTAATCCATTTCCCGGATAAGTAGTATGAGGGAGGTTACGCCTCGCAATGGAAAAATGTGCAGATGCACCATCGTGCATGAATTACTCGTCCTTGTGCGAAGTGGCCGGGACTGTCTGTAGCAAATCTGTACAGGCTTGCTGCAGGAAATCTAGGTATTTTGCGCCAATGAAACATTCATGCAGTATCTGTATGTACCTGCATTAATTTGGTCATACCCTTCGTCTGGCACTTCTTCCTCTCAGTAGCTACTAGTATTGCAATTTTTACGGCCTAAGTATGGTTTGCGTCCGTATGTTCTACGGTGATTTATCATCCGTATGCTGTCCACCATTACCCCTCTGAATTTGCCAGTTGAATTCGGCAACACCCTGTATATACGAGGGCTGTTCAATAAGTAATAAGACTAAAATTATAAAGAAAAAAACAGAATACCTCTAATCGTCGTCATTTACATGGTATTTTTCAAAATAACTTCATCGGTACGTAATGTACTTATCCCAACATTATGTCAACTTCTTAAAAACATATAAAAGTCCATTCCATTTTGTGAGAGCTTTATCAAAACAGCCTCCGCAGCCTTTACACATGCTTTGTTGCTTGCAAAACGTTTGCTTCGTAATGGTTTCTTAAAGTTAGTCGGTACCCCCTATACCGACAATGTTAAAGTGAGCTATTTTAGATCCCTTTTTCACAGAAACAGGTAAATATAAAAATTTCCCATTTTGTCTGTATATTAATTAGGTGTTTTTATTTACTCTGGTTAAAATGTTTCAAATATATTGTTTAAATTTTTTCAAAAAAATTCATCGTAAAAGTATCACTTTGAAATTTTTGAGAATCATCATTTTTTTTTACGATAACTGCTTTCCAGCAAAATATTTTGCGAAAATCTAAAAAAAAGTAAGTTTATTATATACAGTTACATATTATTTATGTGCAGTAAGAATTGCATGTACATTCATTCTTTAGATTTTGTGAAAATGGTACACGTGGTTTGAAAACAATCATTTTGAGAAAATAGCATTTTTAATGTAAAAAGGAACTTCATCACAAAAAATAGTATTACATTAGTATCTTCATCATTTTTTAGCATAAAACAGGAAACAAAAAAGTCTTAAAATGTTCAGAAAATACATTTATAGTATTTTTTAGTTTTTGTTCAATGAGATTTTTTTTAGCATTTTCCATCAATTTTCTCAAATCTTTATCAAGCTATGAAGAATTTTTAATTTGATGCATTATAAATTCAAATCTGATCATGAAACATCATAAATATAACGTAAACATGTATCAATATTTTAAAGTCATGATTTGGGAACACGTGATTGTACGACATTGCGAAAAGTTTAATTATGGATTTGTATGTTCCCATGCAAACACAATTTCTTAAATTTTCAAAATTTTAAATTTTCTCCAAACTGTATAAAAGATTTCTGAAAGAGTCAAAAATAAAAGTGTTTGTATGTTTTTAAACATGAAATTTGTGTATTTTATGCATGCAACAAGCTTCTCGCAATGACAAAAAACATTACACATCTGAGTTATAATTAGTTATCTATTATTGAAAAACGTTTCAGTATTAAAGCTTAAAAACTTGTCTGAACAATAAATAAACATTAATATTTGCAATGAAGTGAAATATTTAAAATATATTGTTTAGCTTTCTCAAAAACATGTAACATAAAAGTATAACTATGTATTTTTCAAAAAATTGACGCTCTTTGTCACAACATATAGACTCCAGTAAAATATTTTGGGAAACTCCCCAAAAAACTCACATGATTATATATAGTTACATATCAGCAATATAAGGAAAAAAATTCATGTACATTCATATTATATTCTAAGAAAAAGATAAATGTAATTTTAAAAACTTCATTTTTGAGAAAATTGAATTTTTATAATTAGGTGCAACTTCATCACAAAAATATGAATTGCAACATGTATTTGTCCCATTTCATTAAACATTAGCTCTTTGCAATTTATTTTGCATAAAATAGTAAACAAAAAATCTTAAACTGCCCAGAATAGTATTTTTCAGTTCTTTTAACGAGATATTTTCTAGTAATTTTTCAATTTTCTCAAGTACTGTATAAATTTTTGAAGAATTTGTAGCTTTCATGCATTAATAATATCAAATTTTAGCAAAAAAGCATCATAGATATAATTTCAAAATGTATCAATATGGTTTTGGTATGAATTTGAGATGGTATATAAAAATACCTGATTATATATATATATATATATATATACATTTCATCAGGATTTTGCAAAATTATTGTTGGTTTTGTTGTTGCAGACAGTTTCTAAGTTTTAAACCTCAAAAGTTACTCTAAACTGGACAAATGATTTCTAATACAGCCGAAATGAAACTGTTTTTATGTTTTTAAAAATGAAATTTATGTATTTTTCAGTATGTAAGAAGCTTCTCGCAAAGATTCTCGCAAAGACAACAAGCATCTCATTTGATGTATCATCTCATACCTTTATCTCAGAAACTATTAAACATAAAGACTCACAAGATTTTGACTATATGTATTAATTATACATTTATATTTATACTAATTTGAAATTTTTTAAGTATATTAATTAGTTTTTCAAAAACAAACTTTTAATTGAGCGAGCAAATATGATTATTATGAATTTATTGAAAATTGTCATTTTTTTATGATATATGTGCTTAAGAATATTTCAAAAATATCACTTCAGTATACGCAATTGCATTTAGGAAACATAGAGTACAAAGTTTTACACAATTTTAAAAATAGAAATTTTTATAAAAAAATCTTATCTTGTGTGTAAAACTAAATATTTTGAAATATGCATTGAAAATAAGGATTAATAAGTAATTCATATGCAGAAAATTAGCTAGAACTATTTTCGAAATAGTTCAAATATTTCAAAACTTTTTTAACTCGTTACTAAGCCTTAGCGAGTTTAAATAGTCAGTAATAATAAATAATTAAAACTAAATTTAAAGTAAAGAATAGACTTAAATTTAGTTAAAATTGCAAACTATTAAATATAACATTCAAATAACTAAAACTTGTCCAAATTTTGCTCCAAAGTCTTATGCATATCTACACACAGTTAAAATTGCAGCTATACAGAATCTAAATTAATTGCGTAGAAATAAAATAATTAGAGGCTTTGCAACCTTTCTCCAGATTTAATAAAACAATGTTTACATTCCCATCTGTCAAAATGGGCGTGGTTAATCAGTTGATTATTTTTCAAAAATCCTTTTGAAATACTTCTAATTCATATAATGGCTTATATGTTATATCAATGGAAAGCTCCCGATTAGGGTTTTATAGAAATATCAAAAACTCAGAATCGATTTTCAAAAAGTTTTTGCCCTACTAACTGCTCTTAAGTTGACGAAACAGAGTCGCAAATCAGGACTGTATGGCGGTTGTGGTAAAATATCTACCTTGTTCTGCCGCAAAACATCCAGTGCGCAACGAGCAATATGAGGTCAGGCATTGAAATGGTGCCATAGGAAGCCATTTTGGAGCAATGGACGTTTCCGTTTAACGTGTTGTACCATTGTTCGCAGGACATTCGCGTAGTACAAGTCGTTTACAGTAGTACCGGGTTCGACAGCGAAATGATACACCATTCCTTTATAATCAAAAACAATTATGGTCATAACTTTTACCAGCCTATTTTACAGTTTTTGTTTTCTTGGGTTTTGATTGATTGAATATTAACGTCGCACTGTTCAGCTACACGAGGGCTTTTGGCGACGGACCACGTAATTTTGAACCATGGTCAAGTGACGTGGACGACACCTGAGCTGGCACCCCCCTCTCCTAACTACCACACCACACCAACGGGAGGACGTCTCAGCTCTCGACAGATTTAACGTGCATCGCTGCCCTACACGGCGGGTCTTTAGTGGTACTGGGATCGAACTCGTGACCAAGCAAGCCACGATCCGATACCCATACCACTCGGCTACCGCGGCCCTTGTTTTCTTGGGAGTAGGGGAAGATTGATGTTTCCATTCACTGCTTTGTTGTTTTATGGTTGGATCATAGTGTTGCAACCAAGCTTTGTCTGCTGAGATGAAGCATTTTAAGGTAGTTCCGCCTTTGTGTTCCAGTCTTTAATCACATCGCATCATATCAAAGGTCTCGGGTGCTGATTTTTGCAGATTTTTGCTTCCATTTCGACAACTGGCGCCCGCAAACACGCTTCAGTTCGTTCACATGATACTCAAAAACATGAGTCTGTACACACCATCTATGGGTAGATTTTGTTAATACAGACAACAAACTTTTGTTATGCCATAGAAATTAAAATTGGGATAAGTGGTTTCGTGGCAGTAAATTTAGTCTTATTACTTATTGAACAGCCTACGTAGATATCTTCTTGTTCTACACAATCTTATTTTCAATTTTATATTTTCCTGAAAATTATTTCGTAATTTTATACAGTTTGCATAAGAGGTGCATGGAGGAGATTATTCTTAATAGAAAGCGTATGTATTTGAAAATATTTGCATTTACGTACTTATTATCAATACCTCAAGAGTAAAAATGTTGAATCTGATTTCTTAAAACATTTTCATTTCAACTGGTTCATTTTTAATCATAGAACAGATAAATGTTTACTTTACTGTTATTTAAATTTCATTCCAAAAATTTATATCAGTTACGAACATCTGTTCGATCCCAACCTTTTTTAGTATTGTAAAAGTTATACTTCAAAAACTATCATAAAATATAAACCAAAATTATACCTCAGTTTATTTTGAGAATTGTTCTTCAACAGATATGTTTTCCCACCGTTTTCAAAAGATTCAAAATGCATCTGTTGAAATAACGGGATCTCTTAGACACCAATTTTTCACTCGACGTGTCTTGACGAGTTTGTGAATACGCAGTAAAATTCAGTCAGGTTGTAAACGCGGATGGCGGAATCCAAAGTTTATGTTATACAGCTACTTACAAAGGAGTATATTTTTTCCTTTGCTGTGTTTTCATGACTCTAGTTTTATGGAAGAAGTTTGACTCAATTTCGTTTTTATGTGAAAGGAGAAAATGTTTCTTCTGTTTCTTTGTTAAATCGTAAATTAAATTTTAGAACCTAAACTTTGAAGGGATATATTTGGTTACTGAAAACAGTTTACTTATTATTTTATAGTAGCAATTGGCATACATTTTTTTAAATCTTATTTTATTCGGAAAATAATCTAGAAAAGATTTGATTTAATTTTTGTAACCGGATTCAAGTTTTATCTGGAATAAACTTTTTTTTTGTATTTGGCAATTCTTGTTACAATTTATATATAGTTGCTTAGTTTGAATAATTTTGTAAGGTTATTAATAATGATGATTGTAAAGGGTGTTTTTTGAGAGGTATAGAACTTTAAATTGCAATAAAACAACGATGTATTATTCGATTTACATGGATTGTTTTTTATTCGAAAGATAATCTTGTGGCATTACATTTTAAATATGATTTGTAGCATAGGACTGCCACGGCTGGCTCGGATGTAGTCCACAATCTGAACGTCCAATTTTCGATGACTTTTTCCAACATTTGTGGCCGTATATCGGCAATAACACGGCGAATGTTGTCTTCCAAATGGTCAAGCGTTTGTGGCTTATCCGCATAGACCAATGACTTTACATAGCCCCACAGAAAATAGTCTAGCGGTGTTAAATCACAAGATCATGGAGGCCAATTCACAGGTCAAGAAACGTGAAATTAGGCGGTCACCAAACGTGTCTTTCAATAAATCGATTGTGGCACGAGCTGTGTGATATGTTGCTCCGTCTTGTTGGAACCACAGCTCCTGGGCATCATGATTGTTCAATTCAGGAATGAAAAAGTTAGTAATCATGGCTCTATACCGATCACCATTGACTGTAACGTTATGGCCTTCATCGTTTTTGAAGAAGGATTCCACCAGCCCATAAAGCGCACCAAACAGTCAGTTTTTCTGGATGTCATGGTGTTTCGACATACACTTGTGGATTAGCTTCACTCCAAATGCGGCCGTTTTGTTTGTTGACGTAGCCATTCAACCAGAAGGGCGCTTCATCGCTAAACAAAATTTGCTTATGAAAATCGACCATTATTTTCGAAATAAAATTGCACAATTTGAAAGCGTTGTTCAGGCGTGAGTCTATTCATGATGAATTGTCAAACCAAACTGAGAATAAATCACTTGACAGCTGTTGAATCGGTCGCCATCTTGGAAAGTAATGCCAACTTAAACTTCTATACCTGGAAAAAAACACTCTGTATAATTTTGATTAACACTTTTCAGAGATTTCAGTGTGATATGCTACCCCATCACCAGCAATTACTTCCCCACCTTTTCTCCTTAAATCAGTACTAAATTAGTTTTCAGAATCCATGGTTTGCATACTCTTAAGCCAAACTACATTTGTGTAAGAACTTTTTCGTCAGCAATCGCATAAACTTTTTTCTAGCTAACGAATCGTGAATTCCTTAGAAATAAGATAATCTTCTGATATAGTGAGGGTAGCTTTCGTACAGAATTGGGTTTGGCGTTACAATGTGCGAACACTTGATTTTTTACCCGGGAGTGGACTCGTGGGTACAGAGTAAACCCAGGTTCCTGAAACTAAGATATCTCAGAGGTGTTAAATTTCTTTAGAGGGCTAAAAATATAAACAATTTCAAACATGTATAATTTTTTTAAATTTAAATTAAATAATTCGAATGTTTTACACATTATTTAAAAAGGATTATGGCTTCAAAAAGTACAAAATGTTTGAAAAGTAATCATAATTTTAAAAATTATAAGCGTATGAAAATAAGAAACAATTCTGAAAGTAATGTTTGCGTTGCACACGCTACTTTCTAAAATATTATCCTCTGATGTATGAAATTTTATAGAATTATGAAATGTATCATACTATATAAACCCTACATCATTTAAGAATAATATATCTTTTGTATTCCATTTTAAAAAAATTTGAAAATGTAATTGTATTATTTTTTTAAAAATATATAATTTGTTATTCTATTTATATCTTAAACTACTGCAGTGTAATAAGGTACATTTAACTTTATAAATCAACTTATAGCTAGTAATTAAAGCTTTAAGTTTAGGAAATATCATGCGCAACGTAAAACTTAATTAATATTACTTATAGAAATGTTTCTTATTTTCGTATACTTATAATTTTTAAAATTATGTTTAGATTTTAAACATTTTACACTTTTCTGAAGCCCAATTCCTTTATAAATAATGTGTAAAAGATTCGAATTATTTAATTTAAGTTTAAGGTATCCGACTACGTTGAAAACGTCATTTTCGGTCAAAAATCACATTTTCCTTTTATTTAATATTTTTAAAATTCAAACAATTATCTTTCTAAATCTGCCTTTGTTTTGTCTGTGCGATAATTAGAAAAAAAGTTACAGGTTTTTAAAATATTATTACAGCGGTGCAATTGAAACCGGAAGAGGTGAAATCGAAACCGGAATTTGACTGCTTAACATGCATTTTACCCATAATTTTTGCAATTTCAACCCATTATAATTTTAAAAACAATTTCTGACATTTTTCTAACTATTTTATTGATAGGCAACAATTTCAATCTTTTAATTGAACTTTTGCGATTGGCAACATCTGTTTCTTCTGACCTCACATGTTTTTGTTTTGATTTGAATCTATCGAATGTTGCTCGCAAATTTCTTCAAAAACCGGGTTTTTTTTGCTTTAATTGTACAAATTTTAATTGTTATTGTTTCTAAACGTTCTGCTTTTGATATTATCTGCTTATAAGGGTTAAAAAATGAATCAAATTAACCTCTTGAAAACGCAACTATGCTGGTGAGACATTTACAAAAACAGTGGAAGTGTTGACTTGTAATGTTCTTGACTTGAAGTGCTCAAACTTGTAATGAACGAAAACTAGGATAAGTAAAGGTATTTTCACAGAACAAAGAATGTTTTAGTGGAACATTAAGAGGTAATAGAATATTTTATTTAAATTGGGAAGTGTGTTTTCAAATTTGTGTTTCTCCAATTGTTTTGAGAACAATCTGTACATGCATGAAGATTACATGTTTGGACTGACTTCTAATGTGACTCCAAAAATGCTCCGATTAAAATTTTATCGTCCTTTTTTCAGCTACAGAAAAGCTAAAAAAGCAAAGTGTTATTAATTTGCAACTTATTTGTGGAAGGTGAGTGATTGAAAGATGACATTTATCTGTGAAAAAGCTATGTGCTAAGCTGAACTGGCCTTGTATGACAAAAGGAGCATTTAGACTTTGTGAAAGAAAGTCTTGTCTGTGCTGCTACACCAACAGCTAAAGATGTCATGAACGACACTGCTTTTTAAGCGAAAAGCATTATAAAATGTTTCAAAATGTCAGTTGAAGAATGTGGAATATCCGTTGACAGCAGAGACACATGGACATTCATCGCTAAATGTGGTTTTTATAGAAACTTTATACATTGACACTGGGAAATTCTACATTTGGAAATGTTATCAAAGTTTTTAGAATTCTATAAGTCCAGTCATACATGCGTGTTCATGCAATCATCTGGGATTTACTTCAAACATAGTGCGTACAAAATCTTTGTATGTTTTTGCACTACGAAACCTTAAAAATATGTATTTCTTTTTGTGATGGTGATTCCAAGGATACCTTTCTGTTAAAGATGTGTATGGTGTCAACAATGTCATCATATGAGTGCATAAGATACTTCTAAGAAAGATTGAGTAGTCGGAAAAGAAAATTTTTAAAAAGGCGAGAAAAACCTCGGTGAGAAGGAAAAACTTATCAATGTTATGTTTAATAAAATTCTACACTGTTTTAGCACTAACACCAATCACGCCAAAGCTATGCTAAGTGCTACAATAGCAGTATTTTTTCACTGTTGCTCTAGCAGGGAGAAACCCATATATGGGCCGTGCCCGATTTGAGCTGAGAACTGGTGTGACTATCAACGAGGAAACGACACCAGAAAACAATAAACAGAAAAAATTGTATGTATTTCTGTGAAACTTTAAAATATTGTTAAACCTGTGTACACAAAGCAGAGTGATAAGCAGTTATTATAAAATTGCCTCCACGGTAACACACAAATAAAAATGTATCATTTAACCCTCTAACTGGATACCTTCCTCCTGAAAAGTTATTCCGAAAGCGTTTAACTCTTATTTTGCGATTCCCTTCAAAAATGCAACAGACTTCTTTCCTTTCCCCCTTTTAGAACTTGGGAGGTCGAACGGGGACAATTTTACGACCCAGTTCAGTCCTTTTGTAAAAGTAAGAACCAACAGATCAATCGTTTACAGCTAGCTCTTAAGTTGCCTTGGGCAATCTTCTTTGAAAGCGTAGATATCCTCTCTTGATCAATCCTCTTTGAAACTTCCGGTGTTTCTTTCTCCTATATGTTCAGTCACAGTAAAATTAAAAACGAAATGAAAGGTAAAAAAAAAGAGGAAAAATGAAATAAATAGTATGTTAGAAGTTGAAAAATAATTATATTTTCTTCAAAGAAAATTTATTTTTCTGTCATTTTTTAAAAATTAAAAAATATATATATATATTTTTTTTTTTGGTATTGCGATTTGAACCAGAAAAAAAAAAAAAGCATCCTGTATTCATTTTTGAATATGAGAGTAAGAAAACGCGCTCACTTTCCTGTTTTTAAAAAAGTAATGAGGTAAAAAGAGCAAAGGCCCTATCTCATTTTTAAACAATAACACAATAAATATTACATACGATGATTATACTTATGAAATAAAATCGATCTTTCTCTATTCAGTTATATTTTTAATTTAAAATAGCATAAAAAAGGATTTCAATACTTTTAATTTATTTTAATTAAAATCATATAAAAGATATTTTTATGTTAACTGAATATTTTTCGGAAAAAATTTAAATTTTCCTTCCTAGTGTTCTCTTTTTCGAACTTCTTGTATTAAATAAAAATTCCTTTTCTACATAGACATTTGTGATGGACATAACACACATTCAGTCAATAATTTTTAATTTTAATGGGGGATATACTTCTTCAAATGCGCATGACAGTACTTCTAACCATTTTCTACTCAAGTTAAATTTCTTATCTTTCTGTTTCTTTTATTACAAGGAAAAATGTCACACATCGATAACTATATTTTCACACAATTCAGTCATTACAAATTCTATTGTGAGAAAAGTTCTCCCTAATTAATTTTGTCTTTCAAAACAATACACTTAAAACAATTTTGTTCAGTGAAGTTAACCAACAGTTCCACAATGTATTCATACCAAATTTAAAAAACAAATTTAACACTTGAGAATGTATCCTGTATTAAAATTTTCAGTATACACAAATATTTCCTGCTGTAGGAAAGATATAGTATGAGAGATGTGGTGTGCGGTTGTGAAAGAATGTTTTCGTACGTGTAGACTATTTTTGAAAATTTAAATATCACTGAAGCTGATCATATAACTGCAAATGAGTCTTATTTTAGTGTGTGTTGGTATAAAAAAACACTTTACAATATTAAACAGCCTATGGGTTTATACTCAACATCAAACTATTCGCAAAATGGCTTACAACTTTTATTCAAATTGTAAAGAAACCGAAATATAAATATATCTTACTGCAGTCAAAAAATATTCATAATATGTAAATATCCTATTCCTCCACCTATTTCAGTACATTTTAAAAACTGTAGCTGAATGCAATTTTTTATATTTATAAATGAGGCATAAAAGCTCACAGAGTCGTAAAAATGTCTTTATCATTTTGAAATACACTACTATAAAACGTATATGGATTGTAAGATCAGTCGTAAAATCCTAAAAGCTTTTAGAGGAGCTAAAAACATGTAATTTTGGATTGATCAAATTTTTAATATAATACACAAAAATACATGTTATTAAGCAAATACATTTGAAAAATCAAGCTTCCTTCTGAAATAAACGTAATTGAAAGAAAAATGTTTAATTGCAAATGAGTGGAAATACATGTTTATCTAAGGGGTATCCCCAAAGTGAGGTAATCCTCAAACTTAAGACTCAAACTCAGAAGCACAACAATCCATGAGGGCCAGGAACTACTGTGTCCATCATAATACACGTGACCATTGGACGCTGAAGTGCATGAACAGATGTCCCGATTTGGTGGTCTGTCTGAAGAGAGACCTTCAGTGTTTAAGACCCGAAGCAAGCTTGGTACTCATTTATCGACCCAATGTAGCGGGGATGAAAAGCAGAGTCGACCTTGCGCAACAGTTTTAATAGAATCAAAAACCTGTGGTGTGGAAGCACTATACACTACCACTCAATCCTATTCGGTGAAAAATAAAATTTAATGTTAAAATCTTATATAAATCCTAATGAATGAGGGAGTCCAAACTTTTTCATGTAAACTGTTTAGACGGAAATGGTTAATTATGAACATTTCACAAGTTGCATAAATTAAAATTAACCGTTATAGTTTATATAAATTTTTAAGGGTACAAAAGGTGTATTTCGGCTGCACGAATTAATTTTAAAAGGAATACGGTTACGAAAAAGTAGTACAAATCTATCTAAAGTAGGGTTGGTTACCTTAGATATTGTCAAACACAACAATGTCTTGGAAGCCAATTCCACAATTCGTTGTTATAAAAATGTATGGAAAATTACAAGATTTATTTTTGCATTTGTAATTTATATATATATATAATTTTTCCTGGGAGCTTTAAAAGCTAGAGTGGCATCCATCAAAACCGCGGTTCTCTCTCTGTTTTTCCAGATCGCCCTTGACTAAGCCGGCTCTGCCATAGTAAGTGAAAATGCCGGATTTTGTTTGTCAAGATCATTTTATAGCAGACTGCATTTTTCATGCATTTTAGATGGTCGTTTTATATTTTCTACATCAATATCTTAATGTCTGAATTTAAAATTACATAAAATTCTTGACATTCGCATCAATGACCATGATAATTTTTATTAGTATATGAATGTGTCATCAAACGATTACATGACTAATATTTTAACACATTATTTTAACCATTTAATTATTATTAAGTATAACATAACGCACACAAATTTTCTAAACTTTAAAATAAGTATTTCGAAAACTACTTCAGATATACTCAAAATTTTTTATTCTACGCTTTAGCGCTTCTCAGTTTTGCTTCTATGTAAGAATTTATTGTAATTGTATATTCATCAATTTTTTTTTTAGTATATTTTTGCTCGTAGCATGCGGTTTTCAACTGAATTGTATGAAATCTTCGAAATATATTAAATGAATGATTGAATATTAACGTCACACTGTTCAGCTACACGAGGGCTTTGGGCGACGGACCACGTAATTTTGAACCATGGTCAAGTGACGTGGACGACACCTGAGCTGGCACCCCCTCTCCTAACTACCACACCACACCAACGGGAGGACGTTTCAGCTCTCGACAGATTTAACGTGCATCGCTGCCCTGCACGGCGGATCTTTAGTGGTACTGGGCTCGAACTCGTGACAAAGCAAGCCACGTTCCGATACCTATACCACTCGGCTACCGCGGCCGAAATATATTAAAAGATACCAAAGAATTTATATAATAAAATTTGAAATTTTTATTATACTCAAACAATTGCTAAAACTTATGGTAAATAATTTTTAACTGCGCGATGCATTTTTTTTTCGAAATTTCAAATGGAATTTCTAACATAAAATTTCTAGCTTTATAAGGTCGAGATTTCAAAAAATATCCAGATTTTAATTACTTATTCAGTTAGCCTTTAAGAAAGATAAATGTTGAGGGTATTTTGTATAAATAGATATTTTTGAACAATTTATAATTCGAATGTTTTTCAATAGCTCGACTTTAAAATTGATTTTTATGTTTATTTATATGCATAAATGTCTACTGTAAATGTTTCCGTATATTTTTGATTACCATTTATTCAAACACTCAAGTTATAAAAACAAATGTGTGAAAATCTTCATTCATGTTGTCTTTGATGTAAACTGAAGTTCAAGCACTTAAAATTCAAATATAATTCAGTGTATTTTAACAATATATAACCAGGCACTGTACTTAAACTTCCCTGAACACTTAGGCTTTGAAATCTAAAAAAAAAAAAAAATAAAAATCTTAGTTTTCTTTTCGTTATTATTTTTATCAAAGTGTAAGAAAATGTTTCAAATGATTTGATGAAGTTTAAAGTTATTCATTTTTAGTGGTTGGAAAATTGAAAAGGTTCCAAATTTTAAAGAGTTTGGTGTTTTATTAATTTTTCGGTATCTTATAATAAAATAATCATGTTTCAAAAACTGAAAGCTTTGATTAAAATAAGAAAAATGAAGCGAAAGAATATACTTAAAAAAGATATAATTTGTCTAACTATATAAAATAGCAGATTGCACTGACACGCCCCAACTTGTTACAGTTTCAAATTAATATGAAACCAAAAGGGAATTGTAACATATTTTACTTATGCGTTGGGACTTTACAAAACTTTAAAAAAAACGAGGTAAAACAAATTATCACTTCTTGGGGTCTAAAGAAATTTCCCCTCGATTTTTTACGATTGCCCCAGGGTCAAAACACGGGGTTCCCTGCGAGCCATAAAACTCCTGCTGTGTTTCTTCCTCCGTCCCTCATTATCTTTCAAGATGTTAAACCTTAAAAGAGGGAAAGGATTTCAGAAAAGTGCGGCTAATCCGCTTTTGAAAACGTTACTTGAAGGCAGAAAAATCCGTGCAGCCCATTTTCGAAGCCTCTTTACACTGATGGAATTTTCCGTGCTATCCGGTTAGAGGGTTAACGCCTGTTTGTGGCAAATCATTTTGAAAGAAACTTTTATCGAGCTAAAAGCATTTTCTTTCGGTACCCAAATATTACCGTCATTATTTTTAAACAAGCTTTCATTGATGTGTTAGGTATTTTGAAAGCATTTGGCATAAATGCAGGGAATTATATACTGCGTGATGAGAGATTTGTTGACATCTTTCGAGTCGGTGACTCGAAACAACATTCTTTGCCTTTTTTAAAATCAACCAGAAAAAAAAAAGGAGGCCCAAAGAAAGAAAAAGATTAACAAACTTCCAAAGAGTGGGAGTGTTAATTATAAATCAGGAGAGTTTTAGTAATATACTTGTCATATTTTGTTTTGAAATTGATTTTATAAAGTTTAAATGCATTTTTCTCAAAACCATTTTTTTTTTTTTTGTAAATTTCATGATATTTCAAACATGATATCTAAAAAACTATTAGAGATACTTGTATGAAATTTTACACAAATGTTATTATTGGTATTATCTAGAGAATGACCTATGAGATATGAAATTGAACAATTTTTAGTTATTTTATAGTTGTATTTCTTTCTGAAAGTTACGATAATTTGATTGAATTTCCTAGTTCGCAAGCTCGACTGGCCATAACTTTTGATTCTAAAGAAGTAATTTAACACTTGTAGGTCATTCTCTAGAAATGTGTTTTAAAAATGTATTGCAGCAATATTTTATGGAAAATATAAAATATTTTAAAAAATAGAGTGTTTGAAAAAATTCCAAACTTTGATTACAATTTCTTTAAAAATTTAAATTTTTGCAAATTTTTATGTACATATATTATTTCTAACTGTACTTTTTATTATTGTGTATAAAAGTGAAACTAAAAATGTAAAAATATTAGGGATTTTTTGAAAACTTAAAAAAAAAGTCTCCGAACGTAGTCGGATACCTTAAAAGAATTGTACCTGTTTCAAAATTGTTTAAATTTTCAGCCCTCTTGAGAAATTTAACACCCCTGAGATCTCTTTTAATTAGGGGAAATTCTGTTAATTTGTTTTCAATTAACTTGACAATATCCCCCTATTCTTAAGGACTTTGGGCTGACTGAGTTCACCATGGCCACACTTTTCTTCCAAAACATTTTTTTATGAACAGCCTACATTTTTCCTTTGTTCACTTCAAGTGACTTTGATTGATGTGTGTACGACTTATTATGGATAATAAATGTAAATATACAGAATAAAAAAAAAAAATGGGCAAACCTGGATATCTATTGAATGAAGTTGAAACTGATCAAGAAAGAGGAGAACCTGATGAAATAATGGATAGTAAACATAGTTGTGAAAGGGTAAATTTAAAAAAAAGAGATGCGCATGAAATGTTGAGTTGAAAGGAAAAGTTTCAAATGTAGCCTAAGAAATTCCATCAAGAATGATTTGAAGCCACAATTGTGGCAGAAAGGCATACTGTGCCTTGTCAAATAGACAAAAGCAAGAAAAAGTACACAACACGCTATTTGTTGATCATCAAGGGACAATAAAACTACAATAACTTAAGCAAACCTTATTACTACAATGTTAGAGAAAAGTTTCTAGGATTTTTGTCCTTTATTAAAGTCACGCATATTTCAGACATTTTAGTTCAGTTTGATTCAATTTTTGATGTGTAACATTTTTCCTCTCGATTGCTGTATATTTGTTGGAATAATTTCTTGAAAAGGGACGGATGTGGGTAACAGGAAGTGACGTAAGCGCGCTATTTAATTTGACCAATGAGAGCGCGTCAAATCAATAGCATTTGTCTCTTCGCTACCCTCGCATTCTTATTACCCATCCTAAAAGCTTACTTTACATCTTTCCAAGAGCTCTCGTCGCCTAGTGGTTAGAGAAGCTGACTTGAAATGAATTGCCCTGGGTTCTATTCCCTGGAGCTTGCTGCTTTCAAATATACTTTAATTTCCTTCAAAAATTATTTCTCTTGTTTAAATTTCCACGTTCTTTCTTGTTTTTTTGTACTTTATTTTTATTAACACATTCAAAACACACACATTGACTTAGCTGTTGCAAATTCTTAGTTTCTGTGCAAACAAGATGCAATATTAAATAAAATTCATCAAAAAATCAAAATGGATGGGGCAAAATTTAAGTTGGAGATAGTTGAAGCATTATGAGCCTCTCCAACTACTAACAAAAGTATTTTAACTGACGATGTAGACAACAGTATTATTGTAATTCCACTCGCAAAAAGATCGAAGCATTATAATCCACCTGCTATACATGTCACAGCTTTTATCCTGGCCATTCTAGGATAAAATATTTTACATGTATAGCCATTTTCGATGTGTTGATCGCATTTCAGGGTCTCTCAAGAGCATATATGAAAACTACGAAAGCAGTTCGAAAACATGTGAAAAATGCAATGGTTATGTATACTTGCCAAAAACAAAACAAAAGATTTTTACAGTAAATAAATAATGAATTAATAAAAGCGTTAATTGAACATCAATAATTTCTTTATTTGTAGTAACAAGTTTAGTTGAATTAAGAGTGTTTCTTCTATCAACTTAGAGCTAAAAATGTATAACTCGTAAAATTACACAGGTGACCTATTTCACAGATAACACCCAACCCGCACAATCGGACGGGTACCGTCTATGTTCCGGGGGTGGGGGGATTTTTTTAGTATTTTTCCAGTGTCATTGGGGTCCATATAGTATTAATAACCAGAAGAATTTAATATTTAAAGATAAAAATAATTCGGGTCTTAAAAGGATATAGCGAAAGTAGCTTGGATTTAAAAAAAAAACTATCACTGGCTTCTCATGATATATTTAGTGGTGATTTTAATTTTAACATCAGTTTGTCAAACGCTGAGCTGCCCATAGCTTTTCGGAATGATGAACTCAAGCACGAAATGGACACAAATCAAAATGTTTCAACTACTAACAGTGTTACTGTTATTGATGCTGTTGTTCAACGGTTTTTAAATACTTTGAAATCACAATTCATATTTTAGTTATCATAAGTCTATTACCTCCGCTCTTTCTTAATTTGAACAAGAAAATTATTTTTGATAAAAAAATGCATTATTCCTTGTGCTAATTAAATAAAATTGTTATTAAAGATAAAGTAATTCGATAAAAAATTATTTCCAATCATACTCGATTCATTTTTTTTCATGATATAAGTTACTATTGCGTATTTACCACAACATGTCAGATGTTACACATCATATGCGACTACTATAAGGCTCGTTTCTTTTTTTTTTTTTTTATAAAATTATCCAAGAAAATTTGAAAAGTCTTTAAAAGTAGAGATTAACATATGTTCTCTTAATTAAATTATTCACTGGAATTATGATTTTTACAGTGTACTATAAATTTATTATAAAAAAAGGATTGGGTTGACTCTATAACCCCACGTGACAATTAAATAATTTGGGTCAAACTACTTTGGTACAGATTTATGG
The DNA here is from genome assembly GCA_019973935.1 of Trichonephila clavipes. Lineage (NCBI taxonomy): Eukaryota > Metazoa > Arthropoda > Arachnida > Araneae > Nephilidae > Trichonephila > Trichonephila clavipes. The sequence goes on along the minus strand of BMAU01020252.1, from coordinate 379,327 downwards.
AGGGAAAGAGTGCATTCTTCAGAAGTATGAGTCAGGGATTAATATCATAGTACCCTGAAATCTCTGAAAAATGTTTAAACAAAATTAATGAAATCAAAATCAATAATCGAGCAAAAACGTTTACTAAAGTAGCAACTAATATCGGATAAAATATTCGACCTAAATGTGCGAATAAATTTGAGGTGGAGGAAGTATGATTTTTACATATATGCATTATGCTAGTAGATTTTTTTTAAAAAAATGAAATTTTGGATACATTTCTTCATTATTAATAAAAGTTCTTTAGTTTTCTTCCTTCGTCTGTATTTGTAGATATCTTAAAATTATTTTTACAAAAAAAAAAAACATTGAGCCTTTAATACAGAAATTCCTAAATTAAAACTAATAATTTTTACGAAGAAATAGCGATATTTATTCTATTAAATCTCAAAAGCAGAAAAAATGGCAAAACAAGCAACGTGTGCTTTTGACAATCCCTTATTAACATATCAATGACTTTGTAAGTGTTTTTATGAAATGAAACATCGATGTAACCATCAATTACATACTATGTATTTTTAAATATTATTCATTTTTTTTAAAATTGTATCTTCTTTGAAATACTTAATTTGCATATGAAAGATTATGCATATACTTTCATTATTCTTATAACAATTGACATTTTTGAAGTCAGTGTTCACTTATAATTGAAAAACATTCGAATAAAGAGAACACAATTAAAGATAAATATTTTCTTTCGCGTAAATCCAGATATCATGCTACTAACTTTTATGAATAGCTTGATTAAGCAAAATATGCATTTGTTTAATGAAAAAAACCCATTTTTAATGCATTGCTTACGTGAGAGAAGAGAGTTGAATATTTTAAAACGTTTCGAAAATCTCTTCGAAGGGATTCAGGATTTTACACAAGCAAGGTATCAATTCATATTTATTTTTAGGAAACTTTAAAGGCTGCAGATAAAATTTTTCCGGATTGTTCCTTTATATTTTCTACAAGAATTTTTTTTTTTTTTTCTTCCATACTTTGATGTTCCAAAACAGTTTATTATTATTATTATTATTTTATTCAATACAGATTAAATAACTCCCGTGCACCACAAGTGTATCACACGGGACTTACACAAATAAAAGTATAACAAACAAAATAAGATAAACAAGTGATATAAAAAAAATTAAGTCAATTCCTACTTAGATCATCAAAGAAAAATTTTTATTATATTAAATAGTTACAATTAATATAAATATGTATATGCATATGATAGAATCACAACATTAAATGGTAAATAATTTTTATTCATTATCATTAAAGATCGTATTATCATTCAAAACAATCGTGTATATAAAATTTCAGTTCAACTGAATGCACGTGAAAAAAAAACCTTTTTAAGTTTTGACACAAGTCACCAAAAGGGTCATTAAGTTGCTAAAAATGCTACCAAAGTGGCTGTATTTCCAATTTCTGAAATAATTAGTTTTAATCAATAAATTTTATTAATTATAATTAAATTACTTATCATCCAAAACAAAATCATGTACATAAAATTCTGGCTCAATTGAAAGCTTTAAAATGTATTTTATTAACCATTGAAAATTCCACCAAGATAAATAAATAAATATATACAGAGTGTGACCTAATAGTAGGAATTGAATAAAATAAAAAAAAAGTAAACTACAAAACAAAAGCTACTTTATAACGAAATAACAAAGACAAAAATGTATTACAAAAGAAAACAATTACGAAACAAAACCATTACAATAAAGTTACAAAAATAGATAATTGTAAAATTTACAAAAAATCACAAAACCAAATCTATGAAGATACAAAATAAAATGAACGAAGTTATACTTGAAACAAGTTGAAAAAATTAGAAAGCTAGTTGTGATCTCAAGAACATGCATTTTGACTTCCAGGCATTTTTTTTTCTTTCTTGAATTTTGAACAAAAAGGGATAAAACGTTCTACACTTTGCTCACCATCAACATTGCAGTCACAAAGTCTGGAAGGACATATGTTAAATCTATTGAGGTACACTTTAAAATTACCATAACCAGTAAGAAATTGCGTGATTTTACACAGTTTGTAAAAGAGTGATTACACAAGATAGTCTTTGTGAAATTTCATCACAGTTAAAAGTGAAAACTACTTGTGAAGGTCCCCTTGGACCTCACTTTGAGAACGAGAATAAGTTGGAGCCATATAAGAACCAGTAGCCATTTTTATAAATAACTTTCTTTATTTGGTTATCTTTTCCAAATAGAATCAAAGACTTAGCAAATATATCTAGATAGTTATATGAGGTTTAAAAAGGGACTTTCCTTTAAATAAACTTAAATATTTAATGATCCAATTAATTAACAATTAGAATATCGATCACGCAGAGATTACCGCGATAAGAGATCCCAGATTTATATTCAATAATGTTCCTATTGAACATTTAACTTTAATCTCACTCCTAATATAAAACTTTAACGAGACTTTAAAATATAAATCAATATTTACCACACTGCAGCTCAGCTCCTCCCGAGATTTATCCACCTAGAAATCTAACTTCACCGTTATACCTTCCTGCTTCAATCTCTCTCTCCTACTGCTTTTTGCTTTACTATTCCGTTTGACTTAAATACTTTATCTAATCTGCATAACAAGGAATCCTGTCCTCTTTTTGGAGCTGATTGGAAATAGGTAGGGGAATCAAATTTCTCTAAAAGAGACGACTCAGAAGGTTAGTGATAAAGTTTCGTATAGGTTTGTCACATACTTATGAATTGAAGTAGAGCATACACATATATATTTTATTTGAAACTAATTTAAGGATATATTTTAATGATTACATACAAATAAACGTTTCCACAAAATTTTAATAGTTATAAAAAATAGAATAATTTCATTAAATATTATTTAAATGTTTTATTTACTAAAAAGAGACTGTTTAAAATGTCATTTCATTTCTGTTGATGAAAACGTATATAATGCATAAATCTCCAAAATTTATATATTTTCATCCAGATACATGAACTAAAAATACAACTGTTTCAAAGTTTTATTTGATGCATATGTAAAGATATATTTTTGAAATATATCTTTACATATGCATCAATGTTTTAAGATTTTTTTTTTATATTTTCATTAATATAGCTTTAATCATCATTTTCCTGACGAAATTTCGCTTGTGTATATTGCAATTTTTTTTATCAAGGTATATTTCAATTCTATAGTCTTACTAAATTTATGCTTATAAATATATATATATATATATATATATATATTCATATCTATAATTTATAATCATACCAATTAAAAGGGGACTGATTTTTTTACTTGTTATAAATTTAATATCAAAATACAGATTCAATTATTTTACAAATTCGTTCTTTAAACCTGTTTAACTGTAATTGTATACACATTCCAATTTTGATCATAAATTCAAATAACCAATAATATTGTTATTGAGTAATTTCAATTTATATATTTTGGAGGACTAATTTATCTTCTGCATGCTGCAGCATTTTCCGTATTATGGGGGGGTTGCAGCTCTAATTTAAAATTATTTGAAATATAATTTAATAATTTGATTCCATAGTTTTCTTGTACATCTTTCTCGGTTGCTATGCATTTTTAATTAACCCGTGAGAAGAACGGTAATAACAGTTCGTAGAATATATTGTTAGAAAAATTATCCGTCACAGATTTCTTACTTTAAATCGATATATCTCATATCGTAGAAATCTTTCAATAATAAATAAATATACACCGGCTGGGTGATGGTGTTGGTTTGTCGCTGGCTTTCTGTACCCAAGGTTGAGGGTTCGGTGGATTTTCCTGATGCACAAAATCAACAGCGGCCATGTGGTATGATTATATGGCGTGAAAAAGATCCCTTGAGTGTCCTTTTGGCTTGTATCTTCTAGGAAAAATTAAAATTTCTAAGTTCAAATTTCGCATCGGCAGAGCTCAGGAGACTCTATCTGAGGAAGAAACTGGGCGTAAAAATTACTTGCGGCAATTGGTATCGCCTAAATGGGTGCCGCACTCAAAAGTGATACCAGCTCCTGGTGAATGTACTTCTCCCCTGGTCTCCTGGGGTATATATATATATATATATATATATATATATATATATATATATATATAGTCTTATTCTCTACAAACAATTGATAAATATCCAACAATCACATTCGAAAAACACATAGACAGTAGGAAAATCACACAATGAAGGACACATGAGCAAGCGAGATTAAAATTATAAAATGGATGATGCAGTATTATAAACATTGCTGACTTAGGACAACTAATATATAAAATAATTTATATAATAGAGGGGCTGAACATAGTTTTTGGCCAACCAACCTTCCCCCTTTATGTAAATAATATTGAGTAAAAACCTATTGAAAGTAATGAATAGGAATATCTAAATCCATTACAAGTTAGAGGTAACTTACCTAAAAATTGCATGCATATATATATATGAATTAGAAAGTAAAGTTATTTCAACTAAATATCTTCAGTTCATAATTACTTAAATTCTAACCAAAATGATATTCAGAAAAGAAAGCATGTTACTAGCTAATTTAATATTCAGTTTGAATTTTTTCCTTAGTGTTCTATATAAATACTGGGATGTTATAATTAAAGTTGTACCATTAAGAGGGCTAAAGTACCCGTTCCGATTATCGAATTTTTATGAAACATGGAATATATACTGTATGGATTATGGGGAAAAGAATTCTGTGCTATAAAAAGAAAGTTTAAACGTTGACCACTAGGAGGAAATGTGTTGTAAAAACAAAGACGAAAAATATGTCAGGATTGTTAAATTTTATTCTGTTACGGATTATGCTCAATAAAAGCTCCGTTAACATCAATAACAAGTTGAAAGTGCATAATAGGGTTCTGAATGGTAACGTGAAGCAACTCACGAGGTTTTTCAGCCACATGGCATATAATGGTATATTTTAAATCAGATAAAGTCCGAATTCCTCTTCTGTAAACATGGTGTTTTAGAAATTCTCACAACCAAAAATCTTAGCGATTTAAGTCAGAAGGCCATGCTTCCGGATAATATCCAGATATTACGCTATTATCGTCAAAGTTTGCACTAAACAGTGCGTTGACTTGGCGCCTAATGTGAAGAGTTGCTCCGTCGTGCGTAAGTATAATGGTTGGCAAACATTGCCGCTCCTGTAGAGCAGAAATGGCATGCAGTTGAATTAGTTCACCGTATCGTGCACTCATGAGAGGACATATTTTAGGACTTTGTGCAGTGAGAGTTTCAAAGGAAAAAGTTTCGAGGATAAACTCAGCAGAGTAAATTCACAACGAGCAGTCACGTAATCAAAATGCAGTGATTGTAGATGCTTAACATTAGGAGGGGAAATACCCTATATGAGTCAATTTTGACTATTCACTGCTCCATCTAAATATGTATCTGACCATAAAATTTTGTAAGGAAATGCGTCATCAACTTCCATTCTTGCCAAAAATTGACAATCAGATTCAAGGCGTGTTTTGGGATCTTGAGGTTTCAGCGATTGCATCACGGATCTTATACGAATAAAACTTTAAAATGTATCGCAGAAATTTTCGTCCAGTCGACCACAGAATCTCCGACTGACACAGATCAACACCTCCAGTGTGACACTGATCGACCACTTGCTAAAGAATAGATGAAACTGGTTCCTCTTGCAACCACAACAATAGCTATTTCTTTGACAGTTTCAGTACCAACCGGTTTCCGTCCTCTTCCGGGCAGCATACCCAAATCTACAGTTTCTTTTCGAACCAATCTGCGATGTGGGGCCTTTTCGCAGATCCTTCAAGGACGATATTCTGGCAGAGTAGCTGAGTGGTTGTTGCCGTTCTGTTAAAACAGTTTTATCAGTAAAGCTTGGATTTTTTTGTTTTGTTTTAAAGAGCTTGATTAACGATGACAAAAGCACGCTGAATGATTATCTGGATATGATTGCAAGTTTATTTAAATATTTTACGGATTTGTATAAGGAATATTTCATAAAAGCCACCTAGTGGTCAAAATTTGTACCACTTTTTTGTTGCAGAAATCTTTTGTTCATGGCCTGTATGGTATATATTCCGATTTTAATCAAAATCATATAAGCAGAACAGGTTCCGCATGCCTCTGAATAGTATAACTTTAATTTTAGGACCACACCCGGTAATTTAAATTTCAAAAAATTTTCTTTTAAATATTGTATTGTTTCTTAGTTTTAATTTATACATTCTTTTGAAAGAGGAATTCTATAAAACACTTGTTACGTATTATCGCAATCGTATTGGCACCATTATCTGAAATGATGAGCATGGTTGCCAATTGAGGGCGTACAACACATACGAAATTAGGGCTGTTAAATTTTATTGAGATATATTGAACTTTGTCATTGTTGTTGAAGTAGTAGGTAAGTACTAATTATTTGAGCATTCGTTATTATTCAATAATATACATTTTGTAGAATGTATGTACATCTAATTAAATTGTGATTTGTCTAAAAATTATTTAAACTTTCATTTATTTTAATAAAATGAGTTAAATTAAATACCTCATCAAAATCAAAACAAACTACCAAACACCTTTAAAATCAAAATAAAAACTATTTGAAAATATTATTTCTTTAGAAATTTTCAGTTTCAATTAATATTTTATTTTTACCACAAAAATTCGTTTTTTATCAAATAAAGTATAAATATTACGTTTACGAAAAATAGTAATAAAAGTACTTTTAAAAAGAATAACTAAAATAAATCGAAAGATAACTAATTTTAAACCACAAGCAACTTTACAAAATGTTTCAAAGAGAATCGTAAAAAAATATACTTAAAAATCTTGCTTAAAAGAAAATATTGCTTACATAGACTTTTATTAAAAACTTGCTAGACTTTTATGAAAGTAATTTTATGGGGAAATAATTTACTGCTAAAAGTTTATTACTGAGGCAAAGTAAAGGAACCTTTTGTATTCTTTATCAAAGAGCGGTATATATTTAAAAGGTCGATGCTCTTTTCGCGGAAGTTGTCCTAAAATTAGAGTGTAATCTTTTCCGTTTCTGTGACTTTATTTCCATTAACGAAACTCTGAAAATTGTTCTGTTGGTACATTTTTCTATCGTCTACATGCCTGCAGCCATAGGGTTTGAACTTACTAAAAGTGAAGACTACAATGGATAATTGCCATTTTTGCTGAGGAACTTTCTGGAAATACCTAACAGAAGTATTCCGTTAAAGAAAGAGAATAAATTCTACAATGGAAGTTTCAGAAAGTAAAAACTAGAATGGAGCCCCGTAGGCCCGGATGCATAAACTCATAAAATGAATGTAATGCCTTTAGAAAGAAATGAATTAGAGAATTTAAAGAATTGTTGGTTGTAACATTTGGAAAAATAGTTGTAATAAAATTGTTACTTTTCGTGTTTTATAAATACATTATGTTAACATATAAACATTTAGGACAATTTAAAATTTAGCAATTCATTAATTGTAAAGAGTTCTGATATAATTATCAATTTTTATTCTTCTTCCTACTGTAAAACAAAGAATATCTAAGCAAATTTTTATGTTTTTGAATCCGAACGATATTTGTTCGTGAATTCATTGTATTGATATTGCTTGATCTTTTTAATCGGGTGGCATCAAAAAATTATTCATCTTTAGAATTATGTTAAAATAAAACAGCTCGGTGTTTCAGAGTTTGTCATTTAGAAAAAATGCAGCGAGACTCACTTAAAATTATAGTAGAGATTGGCGGAATTTGATTTGCTGATCGTATCTTGTAATATGTTTAAAAAAATTCAAAATATAAATTTAATGGAATGTAGAATAAAGAGAGTAAGAGGTGAAAATAAATTTTGAAAAAGTGGTACTATTTTTTTTCAATGGAGTTGCGCGGGTTCGTATTTACCATTCCAGATCTCAGAAGCTGCTACATATTTAAGCGCTGCACCATGTAGGTAGAATATCAAATGTATTATATGTTAATAAAAACATTATATATATATATATATATATATATATATATATATATATATATATAATGATAATTAAATTAGATTAAAAATTAAATTCCATATCTAGCACTTAACTCATCTTTTTCATTTCATCTTCAAGTATCAAACTAATCACCCATTTATTTCCTCCGAACATATGGCCTAGCCAATAAACATGTATAATTCTATATCGTTAGATATAATAAAACTATATGTCAGCATTAAATTTCAAGTACAATAATAAAAGCTGCGATACTTACCTCATCGGTGTTTAAAGTGCTTCCCACTTAGTTTTCACGGTGACGTTCTTTTTTCTCTCTCCTCTCAGCGTCAGAACTTGTATAGATTTAATCAAATAAACATCCTTTTTAAAACTAAGTCTAATTCTGGCTAAAAAACATGTCATATATATATATCACTCCAAATGCGACAGTTTTGTTTGTTGACGTAGTCATTCAACCAGAAGTGCGCTTCATCGCTAAACAAATTCGCTTATGAAAATCGACCATTATTTTCGAAATAAAATTGCACAATTTGAAAGCGTTGTTCAGGTGTGAGTCCATTCATGATGAATTGCCAAACCAAACTGAGAATAAATCACTTGACAGCTGTTAAATCGGTCGCCATCTTGGAAAGTAATGCCAACTTTAACTTCTATACCTGGAAAAAAAACACTGTATATATATATATATATATATATATATATATATATATAAATATATATATGTATATATATATGTATATATATATATATATATATATAAATATATATATATATATATATATATATATATGTATATATATATATATATATATATATATATATATATATATATATATATATATATATATATATATATATATATATATATATATATATAAAGGGTGTTTTTTAGAGGTGTAGAACTTTAAATTGCAATAAAACAACGATGTATTGTTCGATTGACATGAATTTTTTTCCTTCGAAAGATAATCTTGTGGCATTACATTTTAAATATGATCAAGCAAGGCGTAGATTCTTCGAATGGGCCCAAAACGAGATTGCCGTTGTTCCCGATTTTCATAAGCGAATTTTGTTTAGTGATGAAGCGCACTTCTGGTAGAATGGCTACGTCAACAAACAAAACTGCCGCGTTTGGAGTGAAGCTAATCCACAAGTGTATGTCGAAACACCGTTACATCCAGAAAAACTGACTTTTTGGTGCGCTTTATGGGCTGGTGGAATCATTGGTCCGTACTTCTTCAAAAAAGATGAAGGCCACAACGTTACAGTCAATGGTGATCGGTATAGAGCCATGATTACTAACTTTTTCATTCCTGAACTGAACACCGTTGGTGTGGTGTGGTAGTTAGGAGAGGGGGGTGCCAGCTCAGGTGTCGTCCACGTCACTTGACCATGGTTCAAAATTACGTGGTCCGTCGCCAAAAGCCCTCGTGTAGCTGAACAGTGCGACGTTAATATTAACTCAACTCAACCCTGAACTGAACAATCATGATGTCCAGGAGCTGTGGTTCCAACAAGACGGCGCAACATGGCACACAGCTCGTGCCACAATCGATTTATTGAAAGACAAGTTTGGTGACCGCCTAATTTCACGTTTTGGACCTGTGAATTGGACTCCAAGATCTTGTGATTTAACACCGCTAGACTATTTTCTGTGGGACTATGTAAAATCATTGGTCTATGCGAATAAGCGACAAACGCTTGACCATTTGGAAGACAACATTCGCCGTGTTATTGCCGATATACGGCCACAAATGTTGAAAAAAGTCATCGAAAATTGGTTGTCCGGATTGGACTATATCCGAGCCAGCCGTGGCAGTCATATGCCAAAAATCATATTTAAAATGTAATGCCACAAGATTATCTTTCGAATAAAAAAAATTCATGTCAATCGAATAATACATAGTTGTTTTATTGCAATTTATAGTTCTATACCTCTAAAAAATTACCCTTTATATATGAATTTCTTCATAAATATTTTCATTATTAGACCGTGTAAAGTTAGAAAAGTCTGTGTTTTACACATTGATAATGTATTTAAATGTTATTTGTTTTAGTTTCTTTTTTGTTAGTTGTTTCAGTTGTTAAATCTAAATGTATCAATACATCAATTATTGAACATATATTTAAAAAAGCATTTAAAAATTTAAGTAATTAAATTAAAAAAATTATAAATTATTTATATTTAATTCGATGATAGTTTAAGTATAAAATTCTGTATTAATAGTATTGAATTGATGGGATGATTTTGAAATCCTTATCACATTAAATTAATAATGAAAGGTCAAATTTAAGATTAGTGTTTCGCCTTCCAACTAATTTTTCTTACACGTAATAAAACGATATATTTTTTGGTATTTTTGAAACTCTCCACAAACCTACTCAGATTCAGAAAACGTTTAAATGTTTTACAAATATTTTGAATAATAAAGGAATCAGTTCAAAAGTTTGTAAAAGACTCGCAAGGGTAGTTCCCAGTACTTTTTTACTTAAATTTAGGTAGATACTAGTAAATATAAATCTGACGAAAAACATTTTGCTATTTGCGTAACTGAAATTTTTTCGTTTATCTGTCCAGCACTAGAGAAAGTTTTCATTTGTTCGTATTAGGTAAATATTTTTCTTCGAGAATTTTTATGTATTTTAGGTTCATAGCTTATGATTGTAAATATTTTCTGTGTGTGAATTTGAAAACATTTTTCTTTCATTTTTACCATCATTAGGGATAGAGTGTTTAACATAAAATCCCAAAAGAAAAAAAAACACCCAGATAAGTATAATATAATTTATGATGTTCTTGAAACCACACAGTTAATGAAACAATGCTATTATTTTAATGCAGAGAAAAAGCCAATCAGTAAATAATGTATTTTGCTTGATTATTTTTGGCTATTTGTTAGTAAACACACGCACACACATACATACATAAACACAGTTGCCGAGAATGACTTATCACCTTTCACTTATTTTTTTTTTATTTTTCCTCAAATTGCAACAATAGAAAATATTCATTAATATCTTAGAAAAAAGTATTTATCAATGTAGTCGACTCAATTATTTAAAGTTAAGATAGTTTTAATTTTATGAAACTAATTATTTTTGTTTTATCATGATATTGATGGAAGCTATTAGTGAGCTTAAAAGATGGCAGATTGATTCTTTGTGACATAACGGCTGAAAGTTTCTGAAATTTCAAAACAACCTATAACATGAAACAGAAGCATAATATGGATATATAAAGCATATTTAACAAAAGGTGGCTCAAAAGCTTCATCATCTGGGATAGGGTTACTCAACCGTTTTTTCCCACAGGGCCACATACATATGACAGATATTTCACGCTGGCCGCAACAGGAGTATTATATGGAAAAAACACTATAGGACCAAAGTAGCATTGGACACACTAAACTTGATCCAAATATTATAAATCTCTCATTTTCGGCTTTTATTTTAATACATTATTAACCCCCTTCTGTCAAACATATTTATAAAAATATTTGCATTTTTCACTGGGCTCTGAGGTATATACTATTTCCTTTCATACATGACCAAACCTCTTGCTTACATCCAACTATTAAAAAAGGCAAATTGATAGATTTTACAGTTTCATTGATAGAATTTCTCAATAAATTTTTAGTACATTTTTCTTAAATAATTGAATTTTTTAGTGCAATGGGCCATAGCCGGGACACTTAGAACAGACCACAGGGCCACAATAAAGCCGCATGTTGAATATTACTGAGCTAGGGGATCTACACCGAAGAAAATGAAAGTACGTGATGAGAGAAAATTGAAGCGGATTATGAAGAAAAATAGGGAAAGAAGAAAACTCTACCACTTACAAAAGAGTTCAATTTAAACTCGAAAACAAAGATCTCTCACAGAACAATACGAAGATAATTTTTTATGTTTGCACTTGTCGAAGACCAAAACACAAACCCTATTTTTCAGCTTTTTAACATTTTTTTCAGTTGATATCGTTATGCTTGGACTAAAGTCTCGAAAATCTGGAACGTAGAAGTGCAGAACAAAATTGTATGGACCGATAAAAGCTGTTTTAGACTTTTTGCAAATGATTGCAGCCATGGAATTCATCGGAAACAAAATGAAGATTTTCATTCAGATTGTATACAAACAACCATGCAGATTGTAGGTAAAGGATTAATGATCTGGGGGGGTGGAATGGGATCGCGCTCCTAATCACTATAAAGGGTCACAGTGCTGGGAATGAATACTTATCTCATCTGAAAAATGTTTTTGAACCATTACCGTATCCAACTCCCCTAAAATTATGATTTTTTTAAAAAGAATTGATAACTTTTTTCTTGATTTTATTTTACATGCCATCTTATTAGCTTTATAGCAAAGCCAAGTTTTGTTTTATTTACCATTCACTAGAACAAAAACTACAAGTGTTTTAGTAAAAGTAGATGCTATAATTTTACACAAGATGTTAAACTTTGAAATGCGTTTTACTCGAAAAGTGTTTTTTTTTTCGTAAAGCTCAAACGGGGATAGTGGTTGTTGAAAAGGTTGTTAAAATAACTTGCTGAATTTTTTGTGTATGTTCTGTATAACTGTAGAAGTGTTTTGACCTTCAAATTTATCAATCACTGTTTTATTACAAAATTTTCAGTTCTTTATGTGAATATAATCACTGTTTTTTAAGCTATGTCATATAATAACTGAGATAAAGTGGGCTAGTTTTCGAAAAAAACTAAAATATCTCTTATTCTGAAGGTCATTTCCAAAATGAATACTAAAGTAATACATCAAAGTAGAAAAATTGAGAATTTGTTCATATACTACTTATACAGAGTTGGCCCCGTTTAAGTAATTTTTTGTCAATTTTTACCCAATTTTTCCATTTTAGCATAGTAATACTACTCTACTTAATTTTAGCCTATTTTTCTTAAAATGTACTAAATATATCTTAAAACCACAAAAAAAGCTCCACATCTCTATTTCTTTTGTAAAAAAAAGTTGTCGCAAGTAGGGATACCTTAATGGAAGATTGGGTTTCAGATGGTGTTGGAATATATTTGGACGATAATGCTACTCCTCATCGTTCCAAAACTGTATAGACGTGTTTTAACCATACCAGACGTGTATTTCTTCATTTCAAAGGACCATCAAAAAGTCCTGATATTAGTTTAATCAAAAATCTGTGAAATTAACTAGAAAGGCATTTAAGACAGTCGAATAACCTTCCGACAAATGCCAAAGAACTAGAAATATCACTTCAAAAAGCATGGTCTTATAGCATTATAGATATATGTCATCAGCTTATTGCATCACTACCACGATGAGCTAATGTTCTACATCAGGGGTGGGCAGACTTTTTGGGGTACGGGCTACTTCTAATTTTCTCTAGGTTTTGCGGTCCACCCAGTGACGTAGGTGTTGTAAGCCAAAAGAGAGAAAGTATACAATGCAGTCGAACCTCCATTTTATGAACCTCTATTTAGTGAAATTTTTCCTGGAACCAAGAACATTTAACTATTTTCTTCGTAAAATAACCTCCAAAAATAGCTAAGTGCATTATCTTTTCAACGAAATTTTCTCTTATATGATTCTATTTTTTTAAATACCATATTTACTCGAATCTAAGCAGCAATTTTTTTCCCAATGTTAAGGCTACCGGGCGTGGCTTAGAATCGAAGGGGTAACACATTGTTGGATGGGGTAATTAGAGAAATCACAGCTTCATGCATGTATTTAAAAAAGTTTATAATACCGATAAAATAACTAATTATTCACTTATTAGTTTTCCTTTAACTTTTTTTAATTTCATAAAACTGGATTTTGATAAACCATTTTAGACTATTTTCATAAAATCTTTTCGAGAATTCGAGATGCTTCTCGGAATTGATGACTGTTCAAATAAATACTTTATGTTTCTAGACCTTCGTATGATGGAATGATTATTAGATCTTAGTGAAAGTGATCACCACAAAATGTCTTAACGGTCCACCGGTCAATCGTGATCGATTCAATGCCTACCCCGGCTTTACCTAAAACAAAAAGGTAGGAGTGTAAAATATTACATGAGGTGTCACAGATAATTGCGTGGGATTTATAAATTTACCTGACTGTTAAGAAAGGAGTTCTATGCTCGAATTTTCATGAGCATATTTGATCCTGGGTTGCTGTTAATGGAAGATAATGCCCATCTATGTAGGGCTGAACTGGTCTACAATTACTTTATAAGTAAGTTTTTTATTTATTTATTTATTTTGGCAGTTGAACAGTCTAGCACAAGGGTACTCAACCTTTTTTTCTGCCGGGCCACATTCATATGTTATCTTTTTTCACTCGGTCAAAACATGAGGATTAATGAAGGAGGGGGGAGGGAGAGAAATGGTTTAAGACCAAGATAACACACAAAAAAAATTTATATATATTTTTTTATTTTTGTCACTGAATTTTTCTAAATTGAAAGCATTTAATAATCACTCCTTCACAATTTCAGCATCAGTAAACGTTTCATATGATTACCAATATTATAACAAACTTCATAGGATGACTTTGTTACCACTGTGATACTACCACTGACAAAATACTTTGTAGCAGCTGCACAGATTATTCATGAAAGTCTATTTATCAACTCTGAAAAGAGATCTTCGAGGAAATGCGTCATTGAACGATTCCTGCTTATAGGTAGTTTTTAAATGCAACACTCTTTGGTGACAAATCAAACAATTACTGATCCATGCTTGTTTTTTCCTACAGAATATTCAACTTCCCAATCGTCTTGAAACAACCTATTTTCTTCGAAAATTTTTCGCTTGGAAGAAACAAGATAGTTAAAAATTAGTTCCACTTATAAATTGGTCGTTACTCCATTGTTGTCTATTAAGATTAATCAGAAAAAAATATATCAATTCGCCCCTATACGACATCGACAGCCAAAAATCAGAATGGATACATTTGATTTCTTAACAAAGAATTTACCATTTATTTTTTATAAATAAATGAATTTTTAGAGCAATGGGCCATGGTTGGACCACTTAAAAAGACCCAGTGGACCGAAGGTTGAGTATAGCTGGATAAGAAGATCTCTCGATTTTAATCTGCATACACTGTATATGTTCTTTAGTGCAGGAGAATTTTGATAGAGCAATTATATTTCGCTGTACCCCTGAGAAACGACCCGGAGCTAAAACTGAAGCAATAGGATTGACTACCTCCTGTTTAGTTTATCTATCACGTATTGTAGACATTCTGACTTATCTGGCTGTGAGAGAAAACCAATATTAAATTCATTTATTTTCAATTCCATATTACAACCTAGAATATGAACATAGCTACACGGGGAGTATTACTATTAACAATGTGTAAGTAAAATTACTTTTGAATGGTAAATCTATTTCTTGTTTATAAATAATATATTAGTTCCAATATTCATTGAATTCTATTCATTATTTTTGCATGAAGTTCCACGTAATGCTAAAATTTTCTTAATTTTACCCACGACTGTATAGACCCATGTTAAAAATTATGTACAGAAACTGCATTTAATTGTTTAACCTTTTTTAAAAAAATAACTCTGAAAAGAAGTACTAATTTATTTTTATCATCAAATAAATGAGATAATATTTTGATTTAGCACTCATATATATATATATATATATATATATATATATATAGTGGTACGAAAATAGAAACTACTCATATAAAACTAAAAACTAATATTTAAACTATTCAAAACTATAGGATTAACTTCTCAACTATATTCTTAACTTTCAACTTTTTACTCAAAAGTATTAGCAAAATTAATAATTCTGATTTTTAAGATTCTTTAATACATTTTTAAATATATGAGTGATGAAAAAAAGAAAAAAAGGGATGTTTATATAAAGCCTTCTTTTTCCCTAAAAAATGATTTTTAAAATGGAATATGCAGACGCTTTTCATAAAAAAAGTAAAGTTAAGAGCCAATCTTATCGATAAAGTTAACTGAGACTTTTTTCTTTATTTTATAAAAGAAATCTTATTTAGGAAGGAGAGAGAGTGTGTGTAGTTGCGACGCGTAAAAGGGGATATGAATCGAACTTCCGCTATAAAAACCAAAGTCATCACAAGCAGAGCAAAGAAAACATTGCTGGGTAAGTAGCCGTGTTATAGAAACTTTTGCCTTCGCCACCTGCGTTTACAACCTGGCTAAATTTTACTGTGTATTCGAAAACTTGTCAAGTTCCGTCTGAAGAAAAATAACTGTTCTACTAAAACCCTAGTGTTGCCTTTGGAAAGTTGTCATAAATTCAAAAATATTATATGAGTTGTCTTGAAAATAGGGAAGAAAATAAATGAAAAACTGAACCTATAACCTGAATCTCAAGCGCAAAATTCATCAGTTAAGTAAGTATTTTTTTTATGCTCTTTCTTAGAATTTGTTATTATTTTTAATTAATTTAGAAATATAAGTTATATGTACTGGAAAATTCTAAAGCATTTCGGGCTGTTATTTTTTTCTAGTTATTTAAATACTGTGCGTGCTAAATTATATTTATTTTCATAAACTTACAATATGTTATTTATATCATTCTAATGACATACAAAATAAGTAGATTTACCAAATATTTTACCTTTTAAACATTGTTTTTAAGTACAGTGGTACAAAAAAAATGAAAATAAAAAGTAATTAAAAGAAGAAATATAAAATTGAATTGCCAGTTTCAAAAACTGACGCCAATTTAAATTGATTTATGATGCACAAATGCAATTCAAAAAATATTTTAATATATTTACATACACATATTTATATACATGCTCTTGTGAATTTTTATTTATTTATATATATATATATGTGTGTGTGCGTGTGTGTGTGTGTGTGTGGGAGGAGACAACAAGGGGTCCAAGACATTTGTCTTTCTTCAGATTTATTTAAACTTAACAAAAATTAATTAAATAAAAAGGTAGCTATTCTACAATTAGATTTCCATGATGTGACGACGAGAACGCCTGCTCGCGCACCTCAGTCTTTCTCCGTTCTTTTCTCAATGGTCAAAGTTTTTGTTTCACTTTGGATTAGCTGCGCCTGCGCGCGAAGACTGCGTTTTTTCTTTCGTTGAGAGATTCAATTGGATGACGACTCCACAACCGATTCCACAACGGCCAACCTGACCGTACGCTGTCCACAGCGGTACTTATCCTTTTTTTTTTCATGGAGACCAGAGGAGAATCTGAAACGTACAAAAAAGACGGAACAGACAAGGACTATACAACAAATACACAAAGATTTAACATATCATAATTTTGCTGAACTAGACAGTTTATCCCCACATCTTCATGTGGTCTGCTGCTGTGGATGTAGTATTGGTCCAATATCATTCAACGATATTGGAGGTTCTGGAAGAACAGAGAGAACAATTTCCTCATCATGTGAAGGCACCTCTTCGACATCCGGAAGATTCAACAGGGAAACATTGTGTTTCATAGGCATGGCATGGTTCTGAGATGACGATAGTACGATAGGAAAACCAGAGTTGGTAACCACAACGGTGTTGTAGGTTTCTAAAACAGAGGACGACGTATACGTTACCGACGGAGAGTTATGCTGCTTCTCACAGTTTCTGACATGCCACTCTCGGGCCCAAACCCGTTGATTTGCGGAATGTGGTTCTGATGAACGGAATCATTTATTTTTCTATCTTGGTCTTTATTAGCTCCATCAGGCATAAGAACGCCCTTTTTAATAAGCTCTTTGGTTGAACGCATCGATATTTCCTCTGTAGAGTTCTGGACGTCTGTTCAAAACGATAGCTCTTTTTCTTCCGTTTCCACTTCCAGTGCTTGAAGAGCCTCCGTAGCATCGCGAACCGACTATGTTTATAATTCTTAATTAGAGAACTCAAATCATTTCTAATATTAAAGTTTTTAACATTTGACAAATCATAACTAGAGTTTTCTATCACATTTGAAACATTAAAAAAATGCACCTAAAGAGGATTCACTTTCATTCAATAAAACATCGCTCTTTGCGTGGCTTATTTTCTTTATTTCAGTATATACACTGGGATGTATAATAAATTCTTCGGTCAAGGTCGGTGATATTGCCGTTCGAACACTTAAACTGGAGAGTGCTGAGTAAGAGAAATATTTACTGGCGTTACTTCTACAACGCGCTTTTCGTTAAAACATGAGCTTAATGTTATTATTTCTTCGGAAGGTTTGTTCAATCTAATTAGTGAGGAATTTAGAACTGAGATCTGGCAACCTGAATCAATCAAGGCTGTTACGGGCTGATTTTCTACAAAAATGTTTACGCATTGGAGCTGTTGTGCGAACTCGTCGCTTTTTTGTTTTTCGCTCTTGACTTTCAAACTATTCGCGTTTTTTCTATTATGGATGTGGCCGTTAGATTCTTTAGGCTTAAAACGCTTCTCACAATATCTTGCGTAATGAGATGAATCACCGCATATGTAGCAATTTTTATTTTGTCTTTCAAGATTTTGGGGATAGCTATCTTTAATCTTTGGATTATAGTTTCGTGGTCTATTTTTAAAGGGGTCTTCGGTATATCCACAAGTAATAGGAGTTTCCTTACGTGATCTGCTTCTAGATGAAATATAAATATTGCACGCTTTAGCTAAATCAATTGGCCTAAACCAATCTTCCGCTTCTCAGCTAAATCAATAGGCCTAAACCAATCTTCCGCTTCTCGAATGCCAATATGAGTTGCGGTTTCCTTATTTAAAGTTTCAAATAATTTATCAGAAATTAAAAGATCACATAGAGATTCAAAGGAATTAACTTTTCTTAACGAACAATAATATTGGAAGTTTGCCGTCAATCTTGCCGCAAATTGGATGTATGTCTCGCTTGATGATTTTACAGCATTTTTAAATGAGTTTAAACACTCGCGAGGGGTTACTTGGAATTCTCTGAGTACTATAGATTTTAGTTTTTCATAGTCATTTAATTCCTCCTTTTTAATATACAATAAGACATTATATGAGCTCTTTCGCCCAGAAGATTTATTAAAATTTCAGATTTATATTCGTCATTTATTTTCTTGGTTAAAAATGGGCGTTCTAATGATTGGAAGAACAGATTAAAATTTTCAGATCTGGTGGGAACAGGAAGAGATAAAGTTTTAATGCTTTTGATCATATTTTCTATGTTTGTTTCGAACTGTTTCTCTTCGACTTTAGCTGCAGGATTTAAACTTAATACTTTATTTTTAGCCGTTTGAAGTTTGACTTCTTTTTCTAACTGTGCTAATTGTAGTTTTGCGAGCTCAATTTTCTGTTTTTCTAAAGTTGCCTCTCTTTCGTTTCGCGATACCCTCTCATCTATACAGTTTTTAATTAAAGTTTTAACGAAATCTGCATCACTTTCAAATGTACTACTCTTCTCAATTTTAGTCTTTAGTTTAGCTATGGTGTCCGTACTCTCCACAGTACCATCTAGATCCTCAACAACTCTTATGAGATCCTCTTTAAGAGCGTTTTTATACATTTTAGAAAAAATATGGAAATATCCTACCTTTTTTTTCTAGCTCCCTTGTTGCTCGCACGTACGATGTATCCAATAATTGAAGAAATACACTGATTCTCTTCCACGCTGAAGAACACAGATCTCACAACCTCTTCGCAGGTTATATCGTTAGACGAAAAATAATTCTTGAAAATGACACCTCTTCGCAGGTGTTAGATCAATAGTTCCGGCCTCTACACAGGCGGAATATTCACGCTGGTTTCGAATGAAAAATTCAACCTCTACACCGGTTGAGCGAAGCTTCCAAAAAATGGCGGCGCGTCTCCTCCACGGACGCTTCTTTTGTTCACGCGTTCCAAACTTTGATCAAAATCGAAATTTTATCTATCCCGGCCGAGCCCCCATAATTTCTGGGAGACAACAAGGGGTCCAAGACATTTGTCTTTCTTCAGATTTATTTAAACTTAACAAAAATTAATTAAATAAAAAAGGTAGCTATTCTACAATTAGATTTCCATGATGTGACGACAGGAACGCCTGCTCGTGCACCTCAGTCTTTCTCCGTTTTTTTCTCAATGGTCAAAGTTTTTGTTTCACTTTGGATTACCTGCGCCTGCGCGCGAAGACAGCGTTTTTTCTTTCGTTGAGAGATTCAATTGAATGACGACTCCACAACCGATTCCATATATATATATATATATATATATATATATATATATATATATATATAAATTTATATTATAATAACCACTTTTGTGTAACTAATAAACTGTTAGCTTAGCCACCGAACGGAAGTTAACCATTATTTTTCCATTGCAAAATTATATACTCAGTGTTTTTTCAATTATTTGTTTCGTAACCCAATTTATACGATTGCTGTCTACCAATCGAAGGAGCCTTTCACGGAAATCTTGTGAGTTTGGAAATTACCGTTTAGTATTTTGTATAAAAACCGAAAGTCTATGTAAAATTCAGCCGCTTCTTGTCCGCACCATGTAAAACACGAATGTGTCTTGTGTTTTCTTTGTGATCTATGTTCGTGACAGTGTTTTCTACATACATAATAAAATGAAGATGTAAAAAAAATCACCAAGCTTCCTTTTCTGTTGTGCCACAACACTACACAATATATAAATGTAAGGATAATTAAATTAGATTTAAAATCCAATTCCCAACATAACACTTGACTTTTATTTTCCATTACATCATCAAGTATTAAATTAATCACCCTATTATTTCTCCGAAACAGAGGGCCCAGCCTCAAAACACTGCTGATCCCAGATCATTATTTTTAAAGTCCATATATCAGCATTAACTTTCAAGTATAACCTATAATTAAGAAGGTACTTCACATCTGGGCTTAAGTGGTAAAAACACTTAGATTTTACTTTGGCGTCGTTTTTCTTTCAGAGACAGAACATGTAGATAGATCGCTGAATAAAAATCGTTTTTAAAATTAAGATTAGTTCTGACTTGAAACATGTCATGTACACTGGTGTGCAAAAATTAAGGACGAGACGGTTTTTTCAATATAACTTTGTACAAAAACTTTCCAAATCAACACATTTAATACCGTAAGATCCCCAATACGTAAAGACATGTGTAATATGTAAGCAACACTTACTAAAAGATAAATCAGAGGGATAAAAAGAAGCTTGATTGAAAAAGTAGCATGGAGCGCGATGCGACGGAAGGCCGAAACATCCCTGTGATGGGTGTCCAGCAAGAAACATCCGGTCTTTAGTAGGGAATATGATCTCCCTGACTGCTAGGCAGGTTTCACAGCGTCTGCCCATGCTAAGAATGAGGGTGTCAATGAGTTGTTGAGGCATTGCTGCCCATTCGTCTTGCAGCTCCAATCGAAGCTCCCGAATCGTTACTGGTGGTAAGGAACGAGCTGCCAAGCGTCTGCCTAGAAATTCCCATACATGCTCGATGGGAATGAGATCCGGAAATCGTGCCGGCCAATCCATACGTTCAATATCCTCACTCTCTAAGAGCTGTTCGGCAGCTACTGTGCGATGACATGGCGCATTGTCGTCCATCAAAAGGAACTGCAGACCCATAGCGCCTCTAAAAAGACGCACATATGGAAGAAGGATCTCGTTAAAATAATGGGTCCCGTTGACTGAACCTGCGTCGAAGATGTAAAGGTCTGTACGACTACCAAGCATGATGCCTCCCCAAACGAGAACACCGCGACCTCCATACTTGTCCCTTTCAATGATGTTCGAGGGATGATTGCGGCTTCCTCGCTCTCTCCAGATGAGTATGCGATGAGAATCGCTACTCAAACTGAATCTGCTCTCATCTGTAAAGAGTACTCGTCCCCATTCATTGTCTCTCCAATTACGGTGTTCTAGGCACCACAGAGAATGCCTTCTCCGATGGGCAGGCTTTAAAGGTACACACCGTACAGGGCGTCGTGCAAACAGACCACCACCGTGCAGTCTTCTTTCCACGGTAAAACGCGATATCGGTCGTCCAGTCGCCTGTGTCGTGTGTCTAGCAATTTCTCCTGCTGTCTGCCGCCTGTTTCTTCTGGCCTGTAAGACAATGTACCGGTCATCTGCGGGTGTGGTTCCTCGTGGACGACCACTACTGAACCCCCGTATAGCTGTTCCTATAGTTTGAAATTGTATCCAAAGTCGTGAAACGATGCTGTGAGCAATTCCGAACTCTGCAGCCACACTTGTCACACTGCTGCCTTCCTCCAAATTCCCAATGATTCGACCTCGGGTAAAAGCATCCAGATGTCGTCTAACAGATTGCTTATTCGCCATTTCTCGCTGAGGCAGCAACTCGGTGTGATTTTAACTGCTATACGGCGTGCAATCTCTTTGCCAGAAATACTGATCTTACACCGGCAACATGCTTTATACTGCTCAGACACTCCCCCATTACGTCTACCTGCATATCTGCGCATGAGCTACCGTACATCACCTTACTTAATCTCCTGATTGGTCTTTCTGTCCGCTCTGCCTCTTCGTTCAGCTGATATGCTAATTTTTCGACTTCGTCCTTAATTTTTGCACACCAGTGTATATATGACAATACATCTTTAGGTAAGTTCTATTTTTTATCTTATAGTTGGATTAGAACTTTTATCAATTAAATTTGGAAGGAATTTACTAGATATTAGAAAAAAGAAGGAAGATTAGCTAGCCACATAGCTGGTTAAACCCCGCTTTTACTCAAAATTAAAAGCTGTTTTAAGTCTCTCATCATTGTTTATTATACTGCACCCTCCATATTTTTAAATTTAGTGCTTAAATAATCGAAAAATAGTGGCTGAGTGGCAGGGTATCACACTTCCGTACACACATAGATCCGAGCTCAAACTTCAGGTTGGGATAGGGTGCCTCAGCCTTTCATCCCTGCAGTGGGTCGATAAATGAGTACCATACTTGCTTGGAAACTAAAAACTGGGTTTTCTCGTCAGACTGACGACCTCACCGAAACATCTGCTCAGGCACCTCAGTGCTCAAGCTCATGAAACCTGAGATGGGTCCAGTAGGTCTTGGCTTTCATGAGCTGTTTGCGCCACCGTGTTTAATGGGGTTCACCCATGTAATGGATTCAAAAAATCGAAACAAAATACATAAATGGTTTCCTTAACGTGTCTAGAATTTGGTGGTTAGGCGACTTTTTTAAAATTCGAAGTCGTTATAAGAAAGCAGATGTTAGAAGAAGAGCTGTTTAGAGCGCTTAGTTGGCAATCGAAGGCTGGCCTTAATGTGTACAGTCGACTTGGTACCATTGACCCTTTTATGTAAATATACGTTCATACAAGTATAGAAGAGTTTTGTAGAGTTTTAAAAGGAAATATCTACAGTTATTGAACATTTCGTCGAACTTTTTTCAGTTTTATCTAAGCTTCGATGAACATCTCCGATCGAGGGTTAGTTAAAATTTTTATTGTTTTAATCGGATCTGAAACTTTTTAAACGCGTTTTTCTCAAAACTGTGTTTTTCAAAAATTCCTCCATCATATCTCAAGAATGGTTTGACCGAATGACTTCAAATTTATAGCGTGTAGACTCAGCACATATACACGCATCGAATGGATTACGATCATTGCAAAATTCAGAATATTTTATTTTTTATAACAAAAACACATAAAAAACCTCATGAAATTCGAAACTTTTTCTTCAGAGATCTATTTTCAATTGAGTAGAGTCCATTCTGTGCATTTAAGCTTACAGTTTATAAAGCCGTTATTTTTTTAATTCGAATAAGCCAATCAGCCAGAATCGTGGAGGTAGTGAGCGTCCATTTATTCGAAGCGGGTGTGTTCAGAGCGGTATAACCCACGTTCTATTCGATATTTTTGGCTAAACACATTTATGTAGATACTCTTAAAACACATATAAATAAATGATAAAAAACTTATAGTTCTACTGTGTTTCACTGGTAGTCGAAAGGAATTCCCTAAAAATGCTTAAAAAACAGGCCGCCGCATGGGTGAGCCCGCTTAATTTAGTTTAAATAATCATTGTTTATCAAACAGAGATTACTAAAACTTGGTATTCATATTTTTATATAACACACACACATGCAAGCATACAAACTAACATACCCGTACATATAGATACACACATACACACACGCGCATATAATATTAACTTTTCACACTTTTCTTAAAAATAATTTGATTTCATAGTAAAACGAAGAATTCAAAGATGGATATATAGCAAATTTCCATATTAACGAAATTTGAAAGCAGGCGCATTCGAATACCTTTGCACCGTAAATTGAAATTAGCACTAAAACATGTGTGGTATGTTGTTTTAATTAACTGAAATTGACTTAAGTAGTTTATTGAAGTAACTTTTCAATAAATTGCGTAAGTCGTATTTCATTCCTTACAATAAGGATAAATATTCCTTTAAAATGTTTCAAAAAAATTATCTCTTATTCTATTACATATACAGCTGAATCTAGATTTAGTACACACAGTAGATTTGTATTTAAAGATATATATTTCATATTTAATTTTTTAATGCTTTTAAAAAACAAAACGTATAATATGCACTTTTGTAAGAAATACTATAACTTATTTTTTATTAAGTAAAGGAAAAATTATTAGTAGTTTCTCATTTCCAGAAATAGTAAAAAAAACCCAATCATTATTAAAAGCTAACATATTCGAAGGTTTTACCTCTTCCTCGGTCCTCTTATCAATAAAGACCTTATACCTAATTAATTTAAAATATGTATCCACATTCAGTCGAAGATATCATTTATTCTTTTTAGAATGCATTATTCATTCTACATTACGTGCTTAAGATTTGTATGGTTTTTGGTATTCCACCCATCCTAGTACTCGTGTCACCCCCAAGGCAGCTATTTTTCACCGTATCATAACAATCCATCAAAGACAATGATTTCTAGTCAGTAGACAGCTTCCATCGTAAGGGATATATATATATATATAATTGATATATATATATATATATATATATATATAATTGATATATATATATATATATATATATATATAATTGATATATATATATATATATATATATATAATTGATATATATATATATATATATATATATAATTGATATATATATATATATATATATATAATTGATATATATATATATATATATATATATATATATATAATTGATATATATATATATATATATATATATATATATATATATATATATATATATATATATATATATATATATATATATATATATATATATAATTGATATAAATATATATAATTGATATATATATATATATAATTGATATATATCTATAATTGATATATATATATATATATAATTGATATATATATATATATATATATAATTGATATATATATATATATATATATATATATATATATATATATAATTGATATATATATATATATATATATATATATATATATATATATATAATTGATATATATATATATAATATTGATAATTTTTTTTCGTATTAAACCCAGGACAACATGCCATTGTTTCTATCATTTCCTGAAGAAAAATTCGGTGTTGAAAATTGATGAAATCCTACAGGTATGAATAATTGGATAAATATTAAACGATGCCATAACTCAATGGAATGCCAGAACGTATCTTTTATGTTTGACAGCACGTATTATCCCAAAAGCCAACTCGAACCAGTGTAAACTAAATTGTTCTTTCTGATCATGTTTAACAATATATATATATATATATATATATATATATATATATATATATATATATATATATATATATATATATATATATATATATATATATATGTTGTTAATGAAGATCGTTAAAAAAATTCGTTAATAATTAGTAACTTTTTTTATTTCTAATGTGGCTGCAGATTGGCATTTTACCATTGCAGAACTGGTACATTCCATGGAAGCTGTTATTTTTTTTAGTGCGGAATTATATAGGTCAGATACCAAGCTCTGCAGGTAATTTTGACGCCTGGTTTTGTTTCTTCCCTAAATCTTCCAACTTTAATTAGAGACTTTTGTTTTTAAAAGCAACAGAAAGAAAACAATATATAACAATTTGAACAATACCATCGTATGATAAGATATTAATAAAACAAGAGTATAAAAAAAACATTTTTTAAGTCAATTCCTACTTAGATCAACAAAGAAAAATTTTATTTTTGTTACATTTTATTAAATAATTACAATTAATATAAATATGTATATACATATGACAGAATCACATTAAGTGGTAATTAATTTTTATTAATTATCATTAAAGTATCGAATTGTCATCCAAAACAATCGTATATATCAAATTTCAGTTTAACTGAATGCTTTAAAACGTTTTCAAATTTTGTCACAAGTCGCCAAAAATGATGACAGCGTAGCTGTATCTGTAATTCTTTAAATAATTAGCTTTAATCAAAAAAAAAATTTTTATTAATTGTAATTAAAGTATTGTATTGTCATCCCAAATAATAATGTTTATAAAATTTCAGCTCAAATGAGCGCTTTAAAATGTATTTTATTAACGAATTCATTATTATTATTATTAGCTCTCAATGCATTATTTTTCCTTTTGTTTACTATATTCTGGGAATACTTTCCTTATTTTTTTATGACAATTTGTTTCTTTGTTTTTCTCATACTTTAACCACTGATACATTTTATTCCATATACCACTCATATACTCCATTCCACTTTTATCTTCGTGCTTGAGAACTTAACACATCATTATTTTATAACATAAGAAATCTTTTAGTTAATATAAATCGTTACCAGATGAATGTTATCTTCTAGCATGATTGCTTGAGGTATACAACTACGTTCGCAACTGTGATTTTGAAAAAGCGAATAAATGGATAGTTTTCATGATATTTAGTGTCACTTAGATTAGAATATATGCATAAAATTGTTTTAAGGGCATTTGACAAAAATATTTATTTAAGTACAATATTTTGGCAAAAATTTAACTTAGAATAATCTTTTTTCCAAATGTTCCCTGTTGGCGCATGCGCACAAATGCAAATATTCTTCCTTGCCGCGCTGTGCCGGCAGTTGAGAACTTTCTGTGGAACGAGATATAGACGAGAAAATTTCTCTTTAATACTCAGACGTGAGCATTAATATAGGACTCTAATAATCGAAGCTCACAATAAAAATTACTTAAAATTTGCTGCGCTTGTAAATAGCATATATATGTTGTGTGGTTAAATAAAAAAAGTATAAAAAAGAAATAAACGTGGCTGGTCCGTCGACGAAACAAAGACAACAAACTAAAAATAAACATTCCCCTTTTGTGAAAAATGCTTCAATTGTAATAATATTTTGTCTGTACATATCCCAGACCTCTCTACAGAGGCTAAACTAGAATTTTTGAAATATATAACTTAGAAGTGGGTTTATTCATATTTTACGACAACAGAGGGGAGCAATTTTAAGAAAAAAACGCCAATAATTATTTCAATTGGTTGTAACTCTGAAAATAATGTGAATTTTTCAAAACTTCTAGTTGAGCCTCTGTAGAGAGGTCTGAGCTATATACAGCCAAAATAGTATTATAAAAGAAACATTTTTATACAAAAGGAGAACATTTGGAAAAAAATATTGTTCTAAGTTAATTTTTCAACAAAATATTATATTTAAATAGTTTTTTTTGTCAAAATGTCCTTAAAACAATTTTATGCATGTATTCTCATCTAAGTGAGACTAAGTATCATGAAAATTATCCATTTATGTGCTTTTTTAAAATCATGGTTCCGAACGTAGTCGGATACCTTAAGGTTACATTTAAATTTTGACTGATTCTAATTTTACGATAGTTTTTGTTTCTATGCTTGTGTGATCCTTGATTATCAATTTAAAACAGTGGCCTTACAATATATTTATTCTGATTGTGGAGAATTATATACAGAGATCGATACGAGGTTTTTTTTTCACTTGTATGTCTTGAATGCAATAATTTTTTTAAATGTTTTATTGTATTTTATAAAATTAATACATCTTTTTTCAAATATCATACCTAAACCTATTATCGAGTTGAAAATTAATGATATATATATAAAATTTTAAATTAATGGTTTGTAGAGTATTTTTAAGGCTGTTTTCGGCTAATGTTAAGGAATAGGACCCAAATTCGGTCTGTTTTTTCAGATATAAAAGTACTCAAACTTTAATATTATATTTTGGCCTCACTAGCCGGTAAAGAATCACACATTTTATCACTCTACTCATTTTTATCCGAGCTTCGCATTTTTTCTCCCGTACCATGTTAAATGAGCTATCCCTTTATACTCGTATGTTAAAAAGATAAAAAACGAATTATTTATGAAATATTTTCAAATTTTAAATACACTACATTTTAAACAAATCCATGAGTTATAATGTCACCAATTTTTATAAAAATTGAGGCATTTTTTCTGTCTGGAAATGTGTTCCGCGTTAAGTTCACACTCTCGGGCATACGACGAAAACAGCCATAAATATATTTTAATACATTGATTTTTTTAATTATATCCTTAAATAAAGAATGACAATCTGGCTTAATATAAAGTTAACACAGAGATATGTGAGGGTAGGTGCATGGTTGTTATAAATTTTCAATACATGATATACAAGATTGGTATATAAGAGCTATAGATCAGAAAGATTTAAATGTTTTTTATTAGTTTTTATATTTAAATGAACTTTATTAATAAAACAATTAAACATTTTATGTTTGATCACAGAGTGCTGATATTTTTTTTAATAGAGAAATGTTTAAATGGGAATAAGATCCCAGAAATTTATTACCGTAAAAGAGTACGTTAAAGACGATAGAAGATATTTGGTTCCTGAAAGTGGTGTCTAAATAAATGTTGAAGATGATTATAGTGCTGTGAATACTGTGGAATAATATGTACTAATAAACCCTTTTTAAAATTTCTGCAAAATTTTTATTTGAAAATATATGTTGTTTTTCAATTTAAAATTTCTCAAACTATAAGTTGTTATATATATTGTAAATCTTACATGACAATATGTTCAACTAGTACTTTAAGTACAAAAAATATTTTTAATGAATCCCAGAATTTATTGATAGACTAATTAGTAATAATCTGTAAATTATACATAGCAAGGTATAGTGATTCTTTGTGAGAAGAATAATGATTTACAAAGTATATATAAACAGTTATTTACAACTACATAAGTTTGTATAGGCGACTATATTTTGAATTTTAATTATGCTTTGAATTATTTTAGAAAACTTATTAGTTATCAGGCGGAATTATATGTATTTAATTTTTAAATGCAATTTTCAGCCAAATAAATTTTAAAATCTTTGAATTACTGAATGTAAATCGCAGAAAAAAAGCTTTGATAAAAGTACACAACTATTTTTGGAACCAATTGTCATTTGTTATTACAACTGTGTTCATTACAATTTCAGCAAAACATTTTGAAAACACACACATTTGTAAGAAAATCATGGAAAAAAGTAACGGTTTTCATTGATTTTATGCATGTGTAAAACGTACACTCATCTAATGAAATGAATAAAAATGAAAGGAGATTTAATCCACAAAAGCTAGCTCAACACCATATCGAATGTTAAAATCAGTTACTACTCAAGCCTTCACCTGGCTGCAATTTATGCTTGTATAAGCTTGTATATTTATGCTTGTATATTTATGCTTGTATATTTATGCTTGTATATTTATGCTTGTATATGTATGCTTGTATATGCTTGCGTATGGAGTGATAAAGATTCCTAATGTATTCAATTTATTCTGCGAGACATTTATCAACTGCTGCTCCAAAAGCAGTCGTAACCATTTCAAGTGCTTCAGTGTGGTAGTCTACAAAGTCTAATACATTTTTGATTGATGAAAGATTTATTGGCTTTATTGAACAAGAAGGAGTAGACAGCAGCATCGAAAGAGTCGAGAAATCGGTGAATCATGTGGCTTTATGACCTATTTTATTTGTAAATGGCTGCAGCATTACGCTGAATGGATAGCTATAAAACAGGCTACAGGGTATCCTCAAAAAAGCGTAAAGTTAACGAACTATTCATAGGATTAAATATAAGAACAGAGACCGCACATTCAATGAAAGAAACCAAATCGCAAAATTATTTCAGGGTTAGTTATCCTCAGGTGTCCATGCCTTCTTGCGCTGTAAATGAAATTGACTCTTTTAGATTGTGTATCCGCTTTACTGTAGATTGAGAAATACTCAGTCATTGAGCTATTATTCGAGTACATGTACTTGGATTGCTCTCGTGTGGTTGGGAGAAGAGAGGTGGTAGGCCCCTGGTGGAACCCCAGGGTTTTCTCCCCCTAAATTGGGGTGGAACCGAGCAAAATCGTACTGTTCCCTGATGATTCTCAAAGCTAAGGCTAACGACAGGCGTAAATATTCTAACCTTTAGCCGTGATGAATATTACGGGCCTCGATCTGACTTCGTCAGACAGGTGGAGTTAGTCACAACACAACAACAACATGGATTGCTTTCATAAGGATATAGGATATTCAATCCTTCATTGCAATGCCTCTATCAATCCATCTTGATTTATGGTAGCTGTCCTGAAAACCCCATTTTCATGCAACGTTTTGCGCACATATATAAAACATCACTTAAGCACGCCTTTTCGGGAAATGTTAGTGGTACAAGCGTACAGCTGCACTCCCACAACATTCCAAAGCTCCATACGCGATTTGAATGTCAACCAATTTAAAAATTGAGCATTCATCCATCTACTACCTTTGTGATTGGTTCTAAAATACTTATTAATTAGCGTCACATTACAGAACAACCGTAGGGATACTGACGATTGATTTCGTAGTTTTAAATTTCGGTCACGTAACGAGAAGGACACTTGAGAGTTGGCAACCCTTCTTCAAACTATCACACCCCATCAAGCCATTGAAAGACTTAAAGCTTCGACAGATTCAACGAATTTCGACTCTTCTAAATGGCGGGTCTTCTGCGACACTTTTGTTCGAACCACACATGACAGCCACGATTTCGTTATGTTGACCACTAGGCTACGGCGGCCACTAATGCTGGTTAGAAGTGGGATGGGTTGTACAATCATCTTCCATACCCCTTTGTGACGAATCTGTACGGCACTTTATCACTAATACTCTTGGGCGTCTTTGGGGATTGTAAATTCGCATATACTTCCAACCAGCTCTAAAAGGAGAAAACGGGATATGCAAATGAATCAAAGTATTTAAGGAGAGTGTTGTAAGTTAGCAGGAGAAGGCTATTGAGCCAAGGGATACATTGAAGGAGTTCTAAGAAGATTCAAGTTAATTGTGTGATTAGTTTCTGGCTTATTATCAGGCAACGATCTAAATTTGGAAAGTTTGAGCTGACTGGAAAGAAGTGAAGTAGTAAAAGTCAGGTGATATTTAAATTTCAATTATCGGATCATAAGATTAAATAAATAACAGAGTTAATGGAAAGTTAATGATTGCTAGTAATTCAAATTGAGTATATCTCTCGGTCCTCTTATTCCGGTAAACCCGTTCGATGTTGAGTTTAATAGACCCAGTGGGTTTCCCACAACTTGAAGAAAGCCTTTTCAACTTCGTAATAATATGATTTCCAATTGTTTTCGTATCCCTCCTTCAATCTTAACGCACCAGTTAATAATCTCTTTGCATAAGTTTAAAAATAGTTATATTTGAGTTATAAATATTTTGTTCTTTATTCAGCAAATAAATAAATAAATATACAAAATGAATAATAAATAAATTGCAAATAAGTAATCATGGTCATTGCACTATGGTTTATCATCCATTATGAAACTATAATATAATTCTACAAAAAAGAGAACGTCGAAACAATTCCTTCAAATATAATTTCATTTCTAGATGAAAAAAATCAGGTAATTTTAAAACAATATTTATTGTGCTGAACTCTATAAACAGAGACGGTCTTTATTGAGATTTGGATGGATTATCAGACTTATATATATATATATATATATGTCATCGGAGTACATGCATGACCGTGACATTAGGAAAGAAACGCAAGAGAATAATTTTTCACATATATTTAGAATTATTTGAATTATAATATGCATCTATAATTGTTTTAATAATATTATTACTATAAAAATTATTTAAATACAAGTTTTCTACAAAAAATGAAGAAAATAAGGACATATTTTCAAAACCATATCCCTTTAATTAAAATCTTTCTGAATTATTAATATGTCCCTGTATGTAGCTTAGACGCCTCTACAGAGCCTGTACTAGGAATTTTGAAAAGCTCCAATTATTTTCAGAGTAATCATCAATTGAAATAATCACCGGTGTTTTTTTTTTTGTTTTGCTTTTTTTGTTAAAATATTCTTACTTTGATACATTAAAATATGAATAAATCCATAAAATGAACTTTTCAAAATTCCTAGTTTAGGCTCTGTAAAACCCTTAGCTATATTTAGGTCAATTTTTATTACTACAGAAACATTTTCACAAATGATACTGTTTTGAATGTTTGTTATTCTCTTCGTTCTTTTTTTGCCGAAAAGTTCCATTTAAATTATTCTTTTTTTTGAATAATTTTCTTAAAACAGTTGTATATCCATATTCTAATTCAACTGACACTAAAGATAAAAAAAAATATTCTTTTATACGCTTTTTTTTTTTCAAAATCAAAATAACTGGATACCTTAGGGTAGGTAATTAAAAAATATTTAATTCTCAATCTACTATGTATGTACCATAATTCCAATTGATAGACATAAATATCCAAGGTATAAACAATTCTTTATATTTTGAAAACTTTTCTCTTTTTTTTTTTTTTTTTTTGAAATACCAAAAGCAGTTCCGTGTATCGTCTTCAGCTTTTTTCTTCCTTTCATTCCATCATTTTTCTTTTTCACGAGAAATGGCGTGCACATAGAAAGATGTTTGAAACTCGAATAAAAATTCCTTGAGAAAAGTTATTTCATTACAAAAAGTCAGCTACTTGTGATGTATTGAGAGTTTTGTGAATAATATTTTTGATCGCTGAAACTAAAATGTAAGATGTAAGGAACGATTTTGGGTTTTGTATAGAAAAAATAGATTGATCGATGAGATAGACCAAAATTTCTTGTACTGTACTTCTGAAAGAAAGAGAATTGTACATGTTTAAAATGAATTTATAAAAAAAGATTCAAAACATAGAGAAAGATTTTGATTTTATTTAAATGGGATCTTCTCTTCTTGATCGTTCTCACCCTTATTGTTAATGGAAAAAAATTGATAATTTCTCACAAAAAGACTATTTTTTTATTCGTTAAGAATACAAGAATACATTTGTTTACAAATTTGATGATATTCCCTATTTTTTTTTTTTATTTTAAGAATAAATTGCTGACAAAGCAATATGTTAATTTGGAAATCATTTAACCCTTTAACTGCTGCCGGCGTATATATAAGTCTCTTCAGCCTGTTCTGTAAGTGCCCTGAAAAATACATGCGTCCTTACAAAGTACGATTAATTTTTGTTACTTTTTTTACTTATGTATTCACTTTTTATTTCACTACTATCAGTAAAACCATCCCGAAGACTCAGGAATGCAACAAAATGGCCTTGATAATGCTTGCAAAGGTTTTACTTATTTCAGAGGACAATTTTCTTATTTGTACCTTTTCTACCCCCGCCGTTCCAGTATACTCGCGGTTATGTAAAAAACGGTGGCTCTGTGGACCTAATAACGTAATTTTTAATCGGCAGTTAAGGAGTTAAAAAATATTTGACTGCTTTATGGAATAAAAATTGGTGCACTGTTTGCTAACATCTTGTTATGGATAATTTTCAACGTGTATACCGTGTGGCCGCTGTAGCCGAGTGGTATAGGTATCGGACCGTGGCTTGTCTTGTAACGAGTTCGAGCCCAGTATCACTAAAGACCCTCCGTGTAGGGCAGCGATGCACGTTAAATCTGTCCAGAGCTGAAACTTCCTCCCGTTGGTGTGGTGTGGTAGCTAGGAGAGGGGGTGCCAGCTCAGGTGTCGTCCATGTCACTTGACCATGGTTCAAAATTACGTGGTCCGTCGCCAAAAGCCCTCGTGTAGCTGAACAGTGCGACGTTAATATTCAATCAATCAATCAATCAACGTGTATACCGTTAATGAAAATGATTTTAAAAAATATCAAACATCATTCATATATTGCACATCTCACAGAATATCTCAGTAAATTATTAAAACACTGTGCTCTGAGGGTCATTTGGAATATAAAAACCATTTGGTTATACAAAATGAAAAACACAATACCTGTTTTGAAAAAAAGTTTTAACTTATACCTAAATCTTCTTTCCCTTTTTAACACGCTTTTATTTAAACGATCACTTTCTACAGTTAAAAATTTTCCATATTTGTTCATGAGGTGCGGAATCCTCATGTTTCACTCTTCTACCACCAGACGGCTATTTTATATACATACATGTGTATGCGTATGTGTGTGTGTGTGTGTGTGTGTGTGCACATGTGATGTAAATCATAATAGGAAACTTTTTGTAAAAAGACAGTTGTTTCTTTGCGAGAAATCGATACAACTTTCCGCAGAGAGAAAGGAATACCAAGTGACACGACTGGATTTCGAAAATACTAATTGAGCTATATACTTATTACCAGAACTGCTAAGAAATTTTTAATTTATGTTTTCCATTCGAAAGAAAAGCGTGGGATCGTACTTGCGAATCCCATAAAATTTTATGAGCTGAGATTAAAAGCGCTATATTTGGAATATATTTTCTGAGAAATAAATAGCTGTTCGAAGATGTTATGGAAAATAAAAGTTAAAATAAATAGCAGATGTTGTTTTAGATATAATTTATATATATATATATATATATATATATATATATATATATATATATATATATAGTATAATGAAATAAAATAAGACACAAAGTGAAAAGGTTGTATAACCTACAATGCCAAAGAAGAAATAAATTGGAGCTCAAGAGACATACCAAATGTAAAAACAAAAATAGTCTTTGGACTAAAATGAAGACCTATTATGATTTCTAGAGCT
Organism: Trichonephila clavipes; assembly: GCA_019973935.1. NCBI lineage: Eukaryota > Metazoa > Arthropoda > Arachnida > Araneae > Nephilidae > Trichonephila > Trichonephila clavipes. The sequence continues at coordinate 344,399 of BMAU01020252.1, read as the reverse complement.
GTCGATGAATTAGGCCAGCGAATTAGGGTTAGCAATGCCTTATGGATCCACCTTCCCCATACAGCAGAAATTTTCGACATAATGGAAAAATACAGAACAATGTTAAAGAGTTAAGCCTATTTCTAATATATATAGAAAGAGAGAGAGAGAATCTAGACATTCTTGACAAAATATCACTCACAGGGAGGGGGATTTGTGACGATACCTGGGTGTTTCAAATAGTGGAAATTTATACTCTTTTAATACGAATGGTCATAGCAAACTTTTGCGTCGATAAAGAGTAATTATTGGAGGTTTTCATACCTGAAACACTGCGAAGTATGAAATTCGTTATTGTGAGTAATTAAGTAGTTCACGCTGCCACCATCCAAACATAAAAGTAAAGATTACTTTCTGGAGGAATTGTAATTCTTTGCAATAATGCCCGACCTCATACTGCTAGTGCAACTCAGGAATTGCTGTATCAATTCAGGCAGGAAATTTTTGATCATCCATCCTTTAGTCTGAAACTAGTTCGTAGCAATTGGCATTTCTTCTCTAAGAAGAAAGCTGGGAGGGGGGGTAAGAATTTGAAAGGGGTGATAGAGAGTTGGATAACGCAGTGACCACCTTGTTTGACGCATTGATGATAATAGAATACTACGTGTGAATTCTAAAATTGTGAAGAGAGAGCACAAATGTTTAATGTGGGACTTTACTATGTACAGAAGTGAGAAGGAAGCTTCACTTCTCTCTATTTTTTTATATTTCTTAAGGTAGATTATGAACAGTTATTAACAGATTTTATCAATCCACCTAGTACATTCCCCGATAGCTGGTATCTCTTTTTAGTGCGGCTTCCTATATGTGAATACCTTTGCTGCAGGTAATTTTGACGCCCAAGTTCCTCCCTAGAAGGAGGTACCTGAGATCTGACGATGCGACCTCTACTAGGATTTAATTTTCTCTTGAGCACCCCTAGGAATTTTTTACATGCCGTATAATCATATGACATGGTCGCTGTCAATTTTCTGCATCATGAAAATCCATCGACTTTGGCCAGGGTCAAATCTGCAACCTTGGGAACAGAAGGCCAGCGACAAACCAACCATGCCACCCAGCCGACTTACTTCTCTATATAATTCCGTACATAACAGAATACATATAAGATATAAATGTATAAAAGAATCGTTTCTTTTTAATAAAATATTTTGTTTTTGGTTTCGTGTAAGTAAATTGTTTCCATTTTCTGGATGACCCTCATATTTTCAAACCTAAATGTTATATTTTTTTCGATTTAAAAGTATAACCATTTGCCATTTGTTAAATTTAAAAATCCTCCTATATTTTATACAATGAACCAATTAATTGCATATTCAATCTACCATTACATATCTTGCAACAATGGCTTCTTCACTATGTCTATCTATAACTTGCACTATCTTTGGGTCATTTGAATTAGCACTTTAAGTTCTAAAAACGTCACTCGCGAAAAATGAACGTCATTACCAAGCAGTATAAAAATAGTCGGTGAGATAGATTATAATATAGATGATTAAGTAGAGAGTACTTTTTTTGAACGGTATTGCTAAAAAACTAAGTTCATAAATGATAGTTGTGTAGCTACTAGATCTCGGAATATTCATTTTTGATAAGTTTCAGAGAATTAAATTAATTAAAAATTTAAGACAACAGCGCAATTTCCTCGTTCTTTCCTTCTATTATTTTTTGTACACAGTCAAAAATGGTTACCAGTTACGGCAAGACACATTTACTTTTAAGCATCATTATTATAAAGAAATAAAATATATTCACGATGAAGTAAGTCACTGTCTGAGATCCAGGTGTGCAACAACCTCCCCACCCTGATCAACCTCCAAGGGGATGACGTGCTTCACAGGTTGGGGTCATGGTGGGTCCATTAGTACAGAACACACAAGTACGGACCTTGGAGTCGCTTCTAAGGAATAACTGCTCCAAACGTCGCCTTTTCCAGGTTTGTTTCGGAGTCTGACATCTTACTGTTAATAGGACTACATCCCCAGTCCAGATCTTGAAAGAGTTTGAGACACCGTACATTGTGAGAAAAACGAAATTGTAATAAATATTCTTTCGGCCACATTTGCTCCAAAATTGATGTAATTAATCTTTTGGTGAAGCAAATATGTGTTTGAGTCTTCTATCCTTGAGGTCCGGACCCGAAAAAATTGTATTCAACTTTTGACTAGATAAGAAGTGGCATGTGGTCAAGGCTTCATCGGTGTATCAATAGATCCCTCTTCATACACTAATTATTTACCACTGAAAGCTGCTCCTACTCCTATCAACGTGGTGGAAATGTTCTTTTCATCAAACAATGTTTCGTACCAATTAGCGTGTTTTTCCCGTATATCGCATATTCAGTTCTAACTTTTAAATTAATAAAAGTAAATAATCGTAAATAACTGTTTGCAATAATTGTTTTCTGGAGTCCGATTTAATGGTATATCGATGCATGAGAGAATCTCAACAATCAGCGAGATTTTCACCTCCACCGATATGAGGAGGAGGTACCGCGACCATCTAAAACTTTATGGTTCTCCATCCCTACTATTTACTATCGAAACAATTTTATCTTTCTTTTCAAGCATTACCACTGCAAAACAACGAATTTTTTTAGAACCCCATAAATACTATTGGGCAAGATAATTTTTGAAGACGATATCAGGTCAGTGAGTATTAGTTATTTCATTTTTCATCATAAACAGAAAAAAAAACATTTTAATACTTTTCATATGAAGTGAAAAAAGTTAATAGCTGTTTTATTAAGCCTTGCTTCAACAGAATTTTATCATTATTCCAAAGCGTACACTTGCGAATACTTAATTTAAATTTAACGGCTTTCTCTAGCAACTATTTAAATCACACAAACTTATTCAGATTGAACAATAGAACTGGAATAATTGCACAATGTAAGTGGATATAATGGAACATCTAGGTTAATGTTCATTCTAATGACCTGCTGATAACATTTGTTTTTGAAGTCCGATGAAACAATAGGGAGGATTAATGAAATTAAAGGAAGATTAAAAGGAAATTCTTTTCTAAGAAGCAACTTCTCTTCAAACTTTTCTGAATTCTCAAGCTACTTCCCACCTATGTAACAAAAGATAATGATTAATTGTCTTGAAACATTTTAGCATTGGAATAACAGTACAGTTTTAAACATTGAAAATTTGGAGGAAAATACTCAGTTTCTATGATGCTTCAATTTTTGAGTTTTATAAATACTAAATAATGAAAGAAGATAATAAAATCAAAACTATATTTAGAACTCCTCTCTTTTATAGTTCTAGCTTAGAAATAAATAAAGAAGAGTATGTATTATTCCTATTAAAATAAAACAGCTTTATGCTAGGTAATTTAGAAAATATGCATTCCCCTACGTAACAATACTTAATAAAAATTATGCATTTATTTATATAGGTGTTTGTGTGTGTGTTTGTTAAAGATTTTATTTACATATTGTATATAACAGGGGTGTCCAACACAAATGACTTTACGGCCCACTTCGGAAAAACACTATAATCTCGCAGGCCGCACATAAAAATATGTACTTTTATATCAGATTTGGAAACAAAAAAACATTTATTCGAGTGAAAATTCAAAACAAAATGAATTATTATTATTATTATTTTCATTATTTTTCATGTATACAGACATAGATAGTAAAATAATGTTTATACAATATAATAATGCAATGATGAAATAATGTTTAAAATATTACAGTGTGTTGCCATTTTCTTGAAAATTACAGCGTTCCTTTTGAATTGATCTTTCGTTACTCAATGTTTAAATTTGATTTTGCTGTCAGTTTCAAACTATTAAGTATACATTGCCTTTTATCTTAAACATCCTGAATAATTTTTTTAAAAATAAAAAAACATCTCTGACTGCCTCTTGCCTTTTGGGGACTCCAAACAGAATTGGAGGAGGAGAAATGAAAGTCGCAGACACACAGAGAATCTTGTACCATCTATACTAAGGGATATGCATAATGCAATTCAGATTTTTTAAAAAAAGTAATTTATTATAGTAAAATCAAACGTAACTGTTTGATAAAATATAAATCTATTTTAATCTAAAAGACGCTTCTATTATCAAAAAAATATTTATTTTAAAACAAGAACAGCTAACAGGCAAATACATTATATATACATATATATATATATATATATATATATATATATATATATATATATATATATATATATTTCCCTAAATAAATTTCAAAATGAAAAGAAAAACTTTTAAAACTTGAATTTAATTTTTTTAAAAAAATAGTCGGCAGGGCGCAACTTACGTACTGGGAGGCCGCGTGTTGGACACCCCTTGTATATAACATTAAAGTTCAATACGAAGAAAGAATGACTACAATATTAGAAAGATTTGAGGATAGACGTACCATACTGAGTAATTCAAATGAAGTAAAATGCGCAATTCTTCTACACAAATGGACTAGTACAGGTCTCTTCTACACAGATTAACTAGGACGCACAGTTAGCGAGCCACATGTGGCTCTTTGAAAAGACGGTCGTCGCCCTTCAGACTTTGTAAGGGCTCCCTCCTCGAGTGCCCGTCTCCCTGATTATCAGCGTGAGCTAGAGGTGTAGGAATAAATGAAGAACTAGAAGCTGTCATGATTTTAATATGACTTTATTAAGATCTTAGACATAAACCTCTAACATATTAGATACTAATATGATATGTCTGAGAATATACGGTGATTATTAACGGTGATTATTAAGTCTGAGGTATCTAGACTGCGCCAGCAGTCTTCTGCCCTTTATCTGGAACTGCGATGTTCGTTGTGTTGGAACTTTGTTGGAGGGGTGGGCGTGACCTCGAGAGAGATCCAATATGATTGGCTGAAACCAGTTTCTGTGGTGTGGCTTTTAGATGGAATGGAAGTGAGCTCTTGGAATTGATTGCATGATCTTGATATTTTAAAAAGAATTAAAAGTTAAATATGGAAGAGTAAATTAAATTTAAAATAAAAGTAAAAGGGAAAAATTTTAGGTTGATTATTATGAGTAAAAATTAAAATGATAAAGTTTAAACTTTATCCATAATTGCTTCTGCGAGAAGGCAGGTTTTTTCTTCATCTGAATTAGCTTTTTTAAATTTAGTGAGTAGATCTAGGATTTTGGGATTTTTCTTGACTAAATTAGAAATTATTTGGAAGAGTTCTAATACTTGAGTTAAGTCTGAGGTGTTATTACTATCTTGACTAAGGAATACACGGGGGGAATCTTCTTTTTTGTCATCGATAGGAATCTGATTGGGGACTTCGCCGCTAACAACGTTAGCGAAGGAAATTCCCTCTTTAATCCATTTAGAGGCGAAATTTCGCTTTTTCTTGGGGTCTCCGAAAGGGGTTCCTTTTTTCGGCTGGGGGAATTTGGGGCATTTAGTGTAGCATGCCGAGTGACCGTAGTCTTGGCAGTTGATGCAGAATGGATTTTCCTGTCTTTCTTTAATTAGGCAGTTTCTCGTGGCATGGTTCTTTCCACATTTTAAGCACCTTGGTTGCATGTGACAGTTTGCGGCGGTATGATAAAAGTTATTACAGTTGAAGCATTGGGTTATTCCTCTAACGAGGTAACCCTCAACTCTCACTTGTAAATAACTTAGGTGAGTTAAGTCGAAATTTTTTGCTATTGTGCGCGTTTCTCGGGAGAACTATTAAGAAAAATGGGAGGGGTTTTTTGGTTCTTTTAGAAGTAAGCTGAGTACAGCTTTCAATTTTGAAACCTACATCTGCTACGTCGTTAGTAATATCATCGGTTTTAGAGGAGTTGGGGAGGCCTTTAATTACTGCTTTAATGGGCTTATCTTTTTTAACATCAATGACGTAAAATTCAAAATCTATGTCAGTTTTTAAAAATTGAATGAGGGATCTGCGTTCCTCATGATCATTAGAGAACATTTTTACAACATCACCAACGATTCTGTTGCGGAGATTTGGGAATTTATTTATTATAAGTTTCATCTGATCACGGAAATTATCTTTTATTTTAAGCATTACTGGGTAAGGGGGTTTAGTCGGGGGAGTAATTGTTTCGGAAATTACATTTTCATTCGTAGGGAGTGGATGCTCGACATCCTGTTCGAGATCGGAAAAATTATTTTTTGTTTCTATCGGGTCCTGGGTAGAAATGGGGGAGACGGGCCGAGCCGTCTTTTTCGGAAAGATAAATTCCTCCGAGGATTCCTTAGTTCTATTTTTTCGCTTTTTATTTTGTTTTTTCTTCTTGACATTATGATTAGTTTTATCCAAAGTGGATTTACTAACGTTAGAATCCTCAACAATCGGGGGAATTTTATGCTCTTTGCAATCATCTCTAGTACATGGGGGAAGGGTTTTGAGCTCACTTACCAATTCGTCTTTCTTCTTGGCCAAGTCATAAGAAGTCATCTGGTAGAGTTCAAGTAAGGAGTTCTTCTTGGTTGGTGAACGTGCACCTTCTAGGATAGAGCTATGCATGGCTGAGATGCTGTGAACAGTATCCCTGAGTTTTTCGCAGGCTGCGACTTTTGATTGCCGCGTCGGTGAGAAATCCATAAAATCGCTGATATCGCTGATATCGCTCATGATTGTAAAAAGGTCGTGGAGCTCACTGGTGCGTGGTCTCCGGTCTGAGAATATACGGTGGGTAAACACACAATATATATAATACCGAAATAACATAACCCGGACCACTATCAATAACTAACTCGCCTAAGCTCAATTCCAAAGCTATTCCATATCCGAATATTAAATAGTCACTCCTACCATAATGTCGAATGAAGTAGCGATTAATCTGATCCTAGTTGAAGTTGCGGTTCACTGGAGTTCAATGGTATGCACCTTGACCTAAGGGTTTTCTGTCACAGGTAACTTCTGTTGGCTGTCCCTTAACCTTTCAATACCTCTTCACACTTAAATCAGGAACTACCATATCATTCCCCAAATTTCCACACAGCTTACTCAGACTTCTGATATTTAAAAGCTTCCTAATTTGCATCATACATTCACGCTTCACTTTTTGGTTTGGTTGGAAAATAGTTCTCATTAAGTCTGGCCTCAAAGAACACAAAAGGACATGTTAATGAAAAGACGCGAGAACCCGTCACAACTTCTAGCTATATGAATTATTAAAAACATTTATAAAATTTCAGAATGAAATTATAATGGTGTGTTTCGTAGAGACACTTTTTCTGGACAAGGATATAAGGAAAAGACCCTACAGAATTAACAATATCTGTTCAATTATTTCTGTCAGAGAAATCATTGAAGACTTTTTCCTCTTGTACCAGAGGAAATGTGTAATAGAAAAGAATGCCAAGTCGCCACCATCCATGAAAGGCAATTAAAGCAGACGCATTATTTTATGAAGATTACCGTGATTGGACTGAAAAGGGCTGGTTGATCCATACGTAAAATATCAACTGACACTTACCTAGACTTGTTTAATTTGCACCAGCTATGGAAAACAATACACGAGTAACTCTCTACACTGGTGTTCAAAATTAAAACAATTTCCATATTTTGACAAATTCCATGAAATGATTTGAACGAAATGTAAAAATGCTGCTTAGAAACAAAGATACATATACTGTCTGTCGAATACGTAAGCGTATTCGTTTGTGATGGTAGAACAAATCGAATAACAGGATTTATAAACGCGCGTGCGAAAATCCGCATTTTGTTTGACAGGACATCGCTCAGAATTTCTAGGTGTTTTTGTTTTTAGCATTTGGTTAAATTAAAATTCAAACAGTAAACCTCAGTAAACTCGAATTAAACGTAAGCTAGAGGAAAGCCTATCTGAAATCCAGATTTGTAGAGAATTCAATTAACACATCCACAGTCAAAATTATTTTACGGAAACAATTTCAGGATAACGGACCTGTCGAGAGAAATATTGAGCAAGGTCGTCCAAGAGTCATGGAAGCCTGAGAAAATCATCATTTGTCCATATTGTAAGGCGTAGCAGGGATACTACTTCTTCTCAGCTCCCTCGTGAGTGGTATGCGACCACAGAAACACCCGAGTTTCAAGAGTGACTGTTTCCAGGAGATTTCATGACACAGGGTGGTTTGTAAGAAGACTTGTCGCTTGTGTCTCTATTAGTTCTGTGAAAGGGAGAGTTCGCTTAGAATGAAGCAGAAATAATAAAGATTGAAGCACTGATCAATGAGCGACCTTTCGCTTCTCTGAAGTGTTAGCCTGATTTGTCCCGTATTTTCATCTGAAGAGAACCAAAGATCTACTATCTGCTTTCCAGTGTCCGAGAAATCTACCATTGCTGCAGCTGATGCTTGATGGACAGGGAAGGTATTACATCGGATGACCACCCACACCTCCGTGTCTTTTAGAGATATACTGGGACTGCTGTAATGCAAAGGGATGAGGTCTTGGAGCCCTATGTTTGCCTTATCAGGGGTGCATTTGGTCTTGATTTTATTTTAATGGATGAGAGACATACAGTTCATCTGGTCGACAAAATTCTGGAAAGTGACCATATTTTTCCGGATGAATTGCCCAGTTAGATCTCCCCACCACCAAATTTCATTACATTCTATACACTAGTTCCAGAGATAATCGACCAAATCTGAAAATTCTCTTAATTTTAAACACCACTGCATAATCAAAAAATATAATGTGTTCCATTTATTTCTATCAAAATTAATAAGAAATGTATTTTTCTTGAGATGAAAACTTTATCAACAGTTAATATATAAAGAAATTTAATTGTTTTAATGTTAATTTGTTTATTTTCCCCTTTATCTGTTATTAGCTAATATATAGATTTTATTTTTGTTCTTTCCTAAAATACCTAGGTAAATTGGTAATTATTAATCATATATTTCATGAAATAGCTAAGTATTCTATGAAAAAAAAGACTGAATTATATACTTTAACGGTAACATAATATTACAACAGTTTTTTTTATAATTTAATACAAATTCTATAAAAGATTAAAAAGCACATTCTAATTAAAAATGATTCCTTTATCCCAGTGATGCAATGTTTTTAAGCAACGATAAAATTATGACATACATTGTAATTGAATCTAAAAATATGATATGGTTGAAATTGAAAAATGCGTTTAATTCTGCAGAGAGCACCCAAGCCAAAACAGCACTCTAGTAATCTTTGACACTCCGCATAATCATACGACATAGACGATGATTCCTTGCATCACGAAATTCTCCCACTTGGAGTCGAACCAGCAAACTAGGGCACACAAGATAACGTCTAATCAAATACGTCATCCAGCCGGCAACTCATAATTAATATTAGGTTGAGGGAAAAGAAGTCCATTATTTTTGCATAAAATTCAAAACTTTATTTAACATGATTCGGATTGTCCGATTTGGGTCAAATAAATACCGTTTTGTTGTATAATTTGTCGCCATTTTAAAAGTAGCTCCATATTACCTCTCTAATACAGTGCTTCTCAAACTTTCAATACTGGCGCACCCCTTATCAATCACAATTTTTATCGCGCCCCCCTTATACATTAATAATGTACTGAATGCAACGATAATGCACTTTTTTTACGCTAAAGCAGTAATCTTAATTATATACCGTACAAATTCATGACATAAGTTTTAAATTTTGTATATGTTCCTTTTAAGCAAAAAAAAAAATTAAGTAATAGGATAATTATTATGTTATTTTTCCTTTCTCTAATTTTTAAATTGGAACATATTGCAAAATGCGGTGGCTGCTTAGAAGACAAAATATAGATATCAGCTTATTTTAGAAAGAACTCAGTGGGTCAATTTCTAATCATAAGCATTCCTTTGAAAAATTTGCTCTGTAAGACAAGCCCATGGAAGTCGCTAATACTTATTAAACTTGTTCTTAATTTAGCATTAATTAATTAGTTATAAAATACTCTGTGCAGCACTGATACATTAAAAGTATACCGGCTGAAGTACCCGCTATTTGCACGAGTTCATTTATAAGAAAATAAAACATTATTGATATAATCGCTGAATTTTAAGGAGAGTAAAGCCAAGTGCGCGACAATGTTTACAAAAATGTAAAATGATTTTTTTAAATCATTGCTCAAATTATAATTAGTTTTAAGCGAACTGTAATTTTAAGCCTCACAAAATTAGCATTTAGAATTGATGTCGAATAATGAACAATACTATTAAATTCCGATCAGAAATAATTGTATTATTTTTAATATTTAAAGTGAAGACTTCAAAATGTTTTAAACCTGGAGCAGGCACGCACTCGATACTAATGGTCGAGTGGGGTTATTGAGCCACCCCAATTTTTTTTTATAATTACTTTTATAGTACACAATATAAAAATCGTAATTCCAGTGAATAATTTAATTAAGAGAAAATATACTCACCTACTTTCAAGAACACAGAAAATATTTCGGAAAAAAAGTTATCACACCGGGAACTTAGTCAAAACAAGTACCTTAAGATTGTAAAAAAACGTTTGTCACTCCCAAAAAAGAGGGAGATATGTGACAAATATATTTTAGTTCACACGTTAAGACTGTCAAACAGGAGGATAGTGTCAGAGCCATTGGTAACAATTAAACAGTTCTGCCAGAATTACCAATTTCGTGCACTCTGTGCTCGACGTGACAGCTCCGGAATAAAAGTGTATTTATTACAATATGGATGTTCAAAAAATTATGTAAAACGTTTTTCATTATGCTTTTTATATGTTTGGGAATAACTCATAGAAATAAATCTTGGCCAAGTAATTCTTCAAAGAGCTCTCTGTGCTTTTCCAAAAATCATAAAAATATTTTACAAGGAAAAAATCGCTGCAGAAATAGTTTATTTGCAACTTCCCTAAATGAAAAAACAAATACATAAGAGCAGGGACGTAACTAACCGTACAAGTAAGTTCGAAGGTCAAATCGCAGCAACTACATTCTGCTGCCTATAGCTGATGACAATAATATAACAGTGATGAATTTTTTATCTTCCTAAGATTTTTTTTCGATTATGGGTCTGGGTTTTGTTTTTTCTCATTTTGGTTTGAAAAGAAACCATAATAGAAGTAGAAGCTTTAATTTTTTATGACGTAATATCGCAGATATATAAATTATATTAATGTAAATGTGTATTTTTTATAATGTCAGAAAGTATTTTGTTTTACTTCATTCCAGTAAATAATTTTTTTTAATCTTTTATTTTCGATATGCTCGCGCCCCCCTTGTACGTTTATCGCGCCCACCCAGGGGGGCGCGCCCCACAGTTTGAGAAACACTGCTCTAATAGAAGTCTTGGCCTTTATTGCCGAAAGACTCAAATAATCAATATTCACAATCTTCTGTTCATCCCAATTTCTTATCACTTTGGAAGTTTTGCAATGCGAGAAAAAATGTGTTAATCGTTTGGTGCCAGGTCCGGACTATATGGTGAATGTATTAAAACTTCCCAAACAAGCTCTCACAGTTTCTGGCAAGTCACTACAGACGTGTGTGGCCTGGCGTTGTCGTTATGGAACACAACACCTCTTCTGTTGACCAATTATGGCCGTTTCTACTCAGTCACTAGCTGCAAACGGTCCAGATGTTGACAGTAGATATCTGAGTTTAGTTTTGGGCCACACGGAAGCAACTCATAATAAATTATTCCTTTCCAGTCCCACCAAATACAAAGTAGAACCTTCCTGGATGTTAGTCTGGGTTTGGCCACCGTTTCAGCTGCTTCACCGCGCTTTGACCACGATCGTTTTCACACAATATTGTTGAACGTGACCCATTTCTCATCCCCAATCCTCATCCGCTTAAGAAATGGGTCGATTTCCTTCCATTTGGTCACAGGGTTTCGCAGATAAAAATTGGATCCATCATGTTTTCTGGTGTTATTTGGTGTGACACCCAAACACTTTTTGAATCCAACTTTGCTCAAATGGCTTAAAACTATTTTAAGGTCCATCTTTAGCTCCTGGGAGATGCTACGACTACTAACATGCCGGTCAACTTCGATTATTTCTTTGATTTTATTGACATTTTCGATGACGGGCGTGGAGCAGCTTTAACATCAAAATGCCTGAACAGAATCAACGAAACCAAAATTGCACGTAATTAGCTGTTACAAAATCAGCACCATAAACAACATTCACAATTCAGGCACCTGGCTTGCATTTTCGCCTTAATCAAAGAAAAACTGTAAAAAGTACCGAAATCTCTCTTGGTTGACTTCTATTTTTAACACCCTGTAACTCTCGCAATTGAATGTACCAAATAAAAAACAGAAAAACATATTTTTTTATTGTAAAATGTCACTTTGACAACGAGCATAAATTTTCCATTTTTTTATCTATACTTCACGAGATATCGACACTACAGCCATCTATCGAAAAAAATAATGAATTTCTTTTTCCCCAACCTAATATATACAGAAAGAATGATATTTATTTGTTAATTTGCTTTCTTCATTATTCACTAACACCATTTTATTTCAACAGTTAAAGTAAACCTTTTAGACATTTAAATGAATTGATAAAAGAATAATTGAGTTTTTAAACAGAAAAATTTACATTTCATTCATGTACATTTTTACATCTTGTGAAACACGAAAAAATTATGGTAATTATTGCTTTCAGTGCTCTTTCAAGTAGTTAATTCTGGATTGTTCCAAAAGAAAAATATCAGAACAATTTAAATTTCATAATCCCTAGAGAACATAAACTTTTCAATTGAAACATAGAAAAAGATTATAACAATTTCTTTGAAACAGGAATTTAATTAGAATTTCTTATATATTAAGCTTTACTTCATTTCTAAGTTTTAAGTGATTCATTTTTTCATTTTTGAATTAGAACTAACCGCAATTATATTTAAAATTTTTCAACAAAAAAAATGTCTAGCTTAATTTAAGCTGTTGCGTTAACTCTAATCTTTACTGAGAAATATTCAATTGCTTCTTGGAAAAAAATAGATTTTGAAAATTAGTTCATGTTTCAGTCCCTTTAAAACTAATTCTTTACTTAAATGTTTCATTAACAATTTAACATGCAAATAAATACCTTAGTTTATTCATTTTTGAATTATTTAAAGTTAATCAGTGTTTTTGTATAGGTTTCTTTCAAATGATATAATATATTTTAAAGCAAGTATATCATCAATTTTTATTTGCAAGTCAAATACCTTAGGAAGAAAGTCTTTCAAATTTATCAAAATTATAATAAAGGGGATAAACTAATTTATATGTGAAAGAATATTGTTTAATTCTTAAATATTTAAATCTCATTTAATATTTCAGTTTTCAATTTTTCAGTGTCAGTTTCATGGAGCTCCTTGTATAGCACATGATTCCAAATACGACATTGGTATATAATGCATTTATAACATTTTCCAGAAAACATTTAACACAATGAAAAATATGATTATTCCAATTACGTTCAAAACGAAATAAAAAATTACTTCCTTGTTATAAGGTTATCCCGTTGTAAAGTCAATACGAATTAAATAAAAAAAATAAGCACGCAATATTTTCCGAAAGAAAAAGATTTATTACTTTTAAGTTTAACAGAACTAAGAATAAATTGATTCATAGTAAAGCAAATTGACTTATATATATTATTATATCAATATTTGTTAAAATTGTGAACTGTAGGCTGGGTGACTTAGTTGATTAGGTACTGGCTTGGAACGTCCAGATTTGCGAGTTCGCCCAAACAAAGTCGGTGGATTTCCATGATACAAAATATCGACAGAGTCCATGTCGTCTGAATATTCGGCATGTTAAAGCTACCTAGAGGGCCTGTTCGACTTGGGTGCTCTCGGCCAAATTAAAAATTCCTAGTACAATATTTTTCGCATCATCAGATCTCAAGTGCCTCCTTCTTGGAAGGAAACTGGGTGTCAAAATTACATTGTGACAAGTGATATCCGCCTGTATGGTGTCACACTAAAAAGTAATGCCAACTTCCTGGGAATGTACTAGGTCTACAATGCTAGTTATCATTCCGCAACCCCATTTGTTTGTCTGCACATAAGTCTGTCAGAAAAAGAATTTTTCTTTCTATATTAGGAAGACTGAACTCACGAACATTTTTTATGAGTATGGATGGAGAAATTGATTCTACAACTTTTTCTTTTGAAATATAAGTTAGAAGTCTTAAGTTCATTACACCTGCTCTCAATTTGGCAAAACCATTGTCAATTATGCATAATTCTGAAATGCTTGTCCTAATACTGTTTTCAAAAAATGTTTAAAAGTGCTAGCAGATTTTCTCTACTTTCCGACCAACCAATCAGCATTTGGTGGATTGAATTTTTTCAGATGACGTTTCCTGAGGGCGAATTTTATTGATTTTCATTCAGCTCAAAGGCCACCCATTTCTCTAACAATTTCAATTTTTTTTCTTTTGATGCAAAATAACTGTTGAATGATGAACATTTAGCTGTTCTATAGCCTCTTGAATTCTTTTGCCTGCTTTTGCTTCAATATTGCCCCTCAATGTGTTGTCGTAAATTACAGAAGGACGTTCATGACCTTGATCCTCAAGGCTCTCGTCTCAATTGGGAAATTTTGGAATAAATATTAATCTGAACTTTCATTAATGACCTTCTGGTCAATTTCTTGGTTTATATTGGGAGTGTTTTCCAGTTCTTACAATTTTGAAATAATACAATAAGATTCTTTCGAAATTGCACCATTTTCGTCATCATTTTGATACCATAAAATACTTAACAAGTAATATAAAAAATTAGAAGTCAATTCCTTTTTTGAATGGATGAATAGAAAGAATTTTATTAATTATTGAAAATTTGAATAAGATATAAAAATATGTAAATAAGTATATATACAGGGAGAGAGTGAACTAATAGTAAGAATTGAAAAAAGAGCATGATTTGTCTGCATTGTTGTAACAATGCAAACCTGGTTTGGCTAGTTTGGATGAAAAACAGGTTTTTGACGCCAACTTCAGCCTTTGTTTTAACAGTTACATTGTTACAACAATAGAGACGAATGTAAGATGGCGTCAGAAACTGGTAAAAATGAAACCAACATGGCTGTATCTGTAATTCCTTGAATAATTAGTTTTAGTTAATTATTTTAAATTAATTATAATTCACAATTATCGTATTTTTACCCAAAACAATAGTGTGTAGAAAATTTCAGCACAAATGAGTGCTTTAAAATATAAGAAAAAAAACTTTTCAAGTTTTGACACAATTTGCCAAAATGGTCTCTAAGTCGCCAAAAATGATGCCAACGTGGCTGTATTTGTATTTCTTTGAATAATTAGTTTTAATCAATTAATTTTTATTAGTTATAATTAAATCGTTGTATTGTCATCCGAAATAATCATGTATATAAAGTTTCACCTTAATTGAGCGCTTTAAAATGTATTTTATTAACGATTGAAAATTCCACCAAGATAAATATATAAATAAATATATAGAGACTGTGAGCTAATAGTAGGAATTGAAAAAAAACCCGTTAACTTCAAAACCATTAGCCTAACTCAGAGGAACGGAATTTGCTTTTTAAAACGGAATATTATGTCAACATAAAAGAAGAAAAATAAGATTCAAAGCTTGCAATAAGGAAATGGACAATTATTTTTGTTCGAACCATACACAATTTCTTATTTTATAACTTTACAATTATTGAGTTTCCTATAAAATAAAAATATTTTACGTTAATAGTTATCAAAAACGACTTCCAACTTAACATGAATTTTATATATTTTCAATATTCTCATTATAATAACTGTACATGTAATTCAATACAATCAACTGTATTTCAAATACTGCAAAATTACTTTGATCAATTGAACTGATTAAGTTCAGCAACAGAATTATGAAATGCAATTATATTATATAAGAAATTATTATTTTATGATAATATTTATATTCTTACAACTTTCAAATAAAAAGAAAGTATGCGCAACATTTGTTTACAATGTGCAATTCATCTAGAAGATGTTTACTTCACTGCTCTCAAATATTGTTGAATCTTTTATTGTTATTTGAAAAACTTTTGCGGAGTAAAATAAAAAAATGTATATAATGTATCAAAAAGGTAGCAAAAAATCATCATCCAAAGATATCAATGCTCAAAAATATATTTTTCTAAAACATTTCCGTAAGATATTTTAAAAACCTTTGGAGTACTATTTTTTTAATTCGGAATTATAGTTTCCCTCTTCTTATCAAATCAATAGAATCTATACATTATATAAAAGTGTTAAATAGGAAGAAACAAGAAATGTAGAATTTCTTCCTGACAGCTAAAACTCAACAATTTTTTTGTCCAAAAAATGTAAAAGAGCAAAAACTTTTTCCAATTGAATGACGCCTGTATAGAAAATGTTGATACTGTTCTTACAAAGGAGATCCCAATCATATACAAAAGAAAATGCTTTAGAAAAAAGCCACCGTATTATGTTTAACAAGGCATTGTGCAAAATATTGCCAGAAAATATTTGTTTTTTATCCATTGTTGGAATTCACATTGTTATTGTGTTTCATTATCTGATAATTTTACTTCAATTGATCATTCAATCGTAAATAAAAACATTTTTATTCCAAAAACACAAAATTAAGATCCCGAAAAATACAAATTTATATTTTAGGGCCTAGAATGTTTATTTTTAATATTTAATGTATTTGAATAGTTTAAGATGATTCGCTTTAATGTAACCCGAAAGATTAAATTATTTTCCCTTATTATTTAAAATGTCGCAATATATTATTAATCGCCTTTAGCTCTCTTTTTAGTCATTTTTTTGTTGTCCTAAGCCACACATATTGTAAAGATTTGATGACTATTGCGTGTCTATATTGTTTTGAAAAAAATACACGAGGAAAATTTCTTACAATATTAGGGAAAGCTTTGCTTGTTTCTACCACATTTAATACGAATGCTTCAAAATTTAATACACATAATTCTAAAATTTTACGGTTCCATAAATCTGAAGAACTACAATTATCAATAAGCCAGTCGAATTCTTGAAAATCCGAATGAGTATTTTACGTTTAATGGTCTCTAAAAAAAGATAATGACTTTCTTGCTTAACAGGCAAACATCGCGCAGTCAATAAAATTTTGAAAAAGTTGCTGCCAGCGTGATTGATGTAAAGTTAAAAATGTTGACTATCTCAGAACACATCAAGAAATGCTGCCATGGGAAAAAAACACGATTTATTTGACTTGAAAAGAGAATAATTATTGGCTTTAGTTAAAAGTGAAAATATTTTGGAATTTTTATATCATTTGAATTGCTTACGTATTGATGTGAGGGAAGTACACCAATACTGGATATACGGTTCCATGAAAACAAATGGCATTGAAATATTATTATACCAAATACGACTTATGTGAGTCAAACATTGGTTGCTACCGTACATTTAAATCAAGGATGTCAAACTCAATGACTAACTTGAGCCACGCCAACAAGAAATAACTTTAAGCGGATCACAAAATAAATCCAAAAAAATTAAATCTATATTAATAGAAACGCAGCTTTATTTCGAATAATACATTATAATAAATATTATACATATATATAAGAAGAATTTGATGTTTGCATTCTTACACTTGACTTTATTTAACAGAATAGCCTATTAATAGCCTACATTTTCAGCTTTTCGTTCAACATCAAATAACTGTTTATTTTTTTAACAGTCGAACATTTAATCAACTTTCCTTGAAGCATTTTATTTTTTAAGTTTTTTTCAACACTTTTTATCTGTCATCATTTGACATATTTTAGATATCGCTGATGCTTATACACCGCATTTGCCTATAATTGTGGTACATTCAAAATAAATGCATACATTAATAATGGAAGAAACAGGGTATAATTACAAAAACGTTTGATGAATTCTACCAATTTTATTTTTGTTCGGCGTCATCTGTTATTTCAATACATATTATTGTGTGCTTAACGCACAATATTATAATATACATTACAATATTATGCATATTACAATAATATACATTGGTCGGGTCGCGAGTTTCACACCCCTGATATAGACTGATATACATGCTGTACTTGAGCTACTTGCATGCCAAACGAATCTCGGGACTTCCAGGTGTGCGTCTTAAACAAGAATGCAATGATTCCTGCTCCGTATTGGTCTCTGAAGCAGGTGGGTGGACATTGACCCATGTTGATGAAATTACAGTTGATAAAGTGGTGTGCATTTGCATGGTAATACCAGAAATAGATGTCTGCTACTTGTCAAAAGTTTTCTAAATTTTCATTCTATCAAATGGTAGACAGTAGTAGGAAATGATGGTACCTGTATAATTTCGCGAATATTTTCACATTGTCGATTAGAAGCTTCAATAGAAGAAGAGAAAATATTTTATCATTACGATAGTAAAAAGTTGACTTTGTTACGATGTATGATAAAATTTGGAAAAAAAAAAAAAAAAAGGAACAAGCGTGTGCTAAAAATTTTTATTTAAAATATAATTACATGAAGACACAAGTACATTGTAAACACCGTGCAAAGGATTCTTGTGCTTTACATG
Organism: Trichonephila clavipes; assembly: GCA_019973935.1. Lineage (NCBI taxonomy): Eukaryota > Metazoa > Arthropoda > Arachnida > Araneae > Nephilidae > Trichonephila > Trichonephila clavipes. The sequence continues at coordinate 325,908 of BMAU01020252.1, read as the reverse complement.
GAGACACATTCAGGAAAACAAAATAAGTACATTATACCAGCACCGTGCAAAGTATTCCTGTGTTTTTACATGAAGACGCATTCAGGAAAACAAAATAAGTACATTATAAACACCTTGCAAAGTATTCCTGTGTTTTACATGAAGACACATACAGGAAAAAACAAAATAAGTACATTATAAACACCATGCAAAGTATTGTGCTTTACATGGAGACACATTCAGGAAAACAAAATAAGTACATTATACCAACACCGTGCAAAGTATTCCTGTGTTTTTACATGAAGACGCATTCAGGAAAACAAAATAAGTACATTATAAACACCGTGCAAAGTATTCCTGTGTTTTACATGAAGACACATACAGGAAAAAAAACAAAATAAGTACATTATAAACACCATGCAAAAGTATTGTGCTTTACATGGAGACACATTCAGGAAAACAAAATAAGTACATTATACCAACACCGTGCAAAAAAGTATTCCTGTGTTTTTACATGAAGACGCATTCAGGAAAACAAAATAAGTACATTATAAACACCGTGCAAAGTATTCCTGTGTTTTACATGAAGACACATCCATTAAAAAACAAAATAAGTACATTATAAACACCGTGCAAAGTATTCTTGTGCTTTACATGGAGACACATTCAGGAAAACATAATAAGTACATTATACCAACACCGTGCAAAGTATTCCTGTGTTTTTACATGAAGACACATCTGAAAAAACAAAATAAGTACATTATAAACACCGTGCAAAGTATTCTTGTGCTTTACATGGAGACACATTCAGGAAAACATAATAAGTACATTATACCAACACCGTGCAAAGTATTCCTGTGTTTTACATGGAGACACATTCAGGAAAAACAAAATAAGTACATTATGCCAACACCGTGCAAAGGATTCCTGTGTTTTACATGGAGACACATTCAGAAAAAAAAATAAGTACATTATACCAATAGATTCCTGTGCTTTACATAAAAGGATATTAAAAATGTTCTTCATCAGTTTCATCAATTGCATAATGTCCAAAGGGATAACAATTAATCCCATCATCTAACATATATTTTTTATCATAAAATGGTGTGAGCCCAATTTTATTTTGAGCTACTGTTTTGATATCATGATTTTTGGTAACTAAGATATTTTGCTTATGTCGTAAAAATAGTCTTTCACTTAAAACAGATTTATATAACTCAGCATCAAAATTTTCAACGCAGGATTTTTTTATACCTTTAGCTGTTTTTTTTTTGGAATTGTTACCGAATACCATGCAGTACATTTTACATTTTAATCCTATAAATTCTTTTATCGGTTCACATGTTTCATTTTTTAGAGCCCCTAAGCGACCCTCATTGCTTACATTAAACAAATCATGGTCTTTAGGGTAGTTACTTTAGTCCATTATATCAGAAAGTTTTTTTTAATATTAGTATAAACACTAGGTGCTTTAATTTCTAAATACAAACTATCGGTGTGTGTGTAAAGTAAGGTGCATTTTGTGCCATAATATTGTTTAAAATAGTTATAATACAATTCATACATTCGAAGTTTGGAAAGTTCTAAAATTGTAAACCCGATATAAATTGGTTTGTCTAAATGTATTTTTTTTTTCATTAATTTAAATATTACAAAGTTTTCATTAACAATTTCAAACTACTCTAGTAATGGACTTGAAAGTCTTTTTTTACATTGATTTAAATTAAATTCTCCCTCAATATTAATTCGTTTTCTAGGATTTTGTAAGCTCTTTCCAAACCATGCATTATTCATTAGTTTAAAAAGATCTTTTTCAAATTTATTTCTTGTAGACATTCTTTTTTCATTATTAAACCGCACATACGATTCGAGCCAATTCTCTTGTTTAAATCCTAATACACGATGAATCTTCTTAACGATTAATCCTTTTTGCACGTAAAATTTTAGGTTTAGGTAATGAACAACAAAATTAGTTTTAAAGGTAAAGCTTGGAGTAAGTTTTCGGTTTTGTGTGGGAAAATGTATATCCCCTTCTTCTATTAATTTTTTTTGATATGGAGAAAGCATATCATATGTAATTGTTAAATGGTCAGCCGCTAGCGGAAATCATGAAGGTCGTGCAAGGAAGCAGGGTATAATATGTCTACCTCTAAAAATATCCTACGGTATCTGTAGATGACAATGTAAAGACATCCAAATTTCTTACTTCATCTTTGGTTAACCAGAAAAAATTTCCAATGGGAAGAGGTTGTGACATCGCATATCCATATAAATTATTTGCATCAACAGCAATAATATAGCTCTCTTCTTCGTGTTTGTTAAATCCGGGAATAAAAGGATTATTTGCTAAAGCATACCGTTTACCTACAAAACAAATGCCTCCTCTTATACTATTTTCGATCCAAAGATACATATTTATATCACTAAACAATTCTAATTCTACTTTTGTATATTTAAGTCCTGCGTTCCAAGTTAGATCAGCTGCTGTTATAAAATGACATGGGTCAAGTTTGTAAAATTGTAAGCACTTTTGACGAAAGGAAGTGAAAACTTCTGCAAGTAAAATTACATCTAATTGCTGATAAAGTTGTAAATAGTCTGCAAATTTTTTTACATTTAAACGTTCGAAACACCAATAAAGCAAAGTCATAATCTTCATCCTTAACAGGAGTACTTGATAAATTGTTAAAAAATGCAGCTTTAGGTGGTAAACATGTTTCGTTTAAGATTTCAGGATTAGAAAAGTAAGAATAAGGGAAAACGCCTTTTCTCTTCAGTAAAAATTTGTTTTTTTTCATTTGAATAAAATTGCTTAAAAATTGGAAAATGATGATTTGATTTTTGTAAATGTTCAACTAGTGTGGATAAAGAAGTGTTTAGAAATTGATAACTATCAAGAAATTTAATTTCATCTAATTGAAAACATGTAAATTTATTGGAATTAACTGGAATTATGCGAATTGAATTTGTATATTTTTCACTTAATTGGTTTAATATCAAATGACTATCATATCCTCTAAGATTATGGATTATTACGGGAATGAAATATTTTTTTTTGATATTGTAAATTGCAGGCATTGTGGGCAAAACCTCTAAATATCCCCGTGAAGTGGCAATGATCTCGAACTATTATATCGGTTTCTTTAAGCACCTGATAATAAATGTGACATCTGTCTTTTAATAATCTAGTAGTAGAAACAATAGGTTTTATATTATGCATTTTTTCTATTAAATCACTACAAAGTTTTTAAATGATAAAGAAAGTTTTCAACGGCGGTTTCGCCATAATAAAACCTTTTAAAAATTATTTTATTTTCAATATCTAAACATATCATACTATAACTATATGGAATGTGATTTTCGAGTGGAATTGTAAGACTTGTGCTGTGTAAAGTATTTGAAAGTGGTGATAACATACATTCAAAATCTGTAAAAACTACGAACGGATGATAAAAAGATTTTGAAAAGTTAGTAAATTGTATTTTACTATCATAGATTGTAGGCATGATTACCCTTTGTGCGCTATTTTTAAGACACAAGGTTTTGTGTGCAGATAATGTAGATTCTCTTTGAAAACCACACAAACAGTTTTCACAATACTTGTGAATTCCTTTCTTTTGGTTAAAAGACTATTAAAATTTTTAATCAAAAAATAATGTTGTTTATACAATAATAAGTTTATTGTTTTTGTGTATGTTTTTACTTGTGTAAATCGGAAAAACATCTTCATTGAAACTATATACATTAATATGTAAGTGATTGGATTTTTCGAATTTTTTTATTTGACTTACTTCTACAGAGAAATTTAAAAAGTCATATTTTAAGGGACATAAATATTGATTGTATTTTTGAGGTAAATTAGAATTAGTTTTGGATGGATATAGCGCTGCAGCAATGCAATATAGGAAACATCGATTCTGAGTGCATTTTATGCCTAAAAGTGCTTTTTTTTCTTAACTTATCAGGTAAAATAACATTTGCGCAGCCACCTCGATTTCCTCTGTAATTACCGAGATGAACATCAATATGTTGGATATTTTTTATAGTCCATCCACTTCCGTTTTGTATAAAATTTTCTACGTCTAGTTTTATTTTTTTAAAAGCATTATCGATTGCTTTAAATATTTGATAACGCGAAAGTATACGTTCTGCATGTGAGCAGAAATAAAATTTTTGCGTTACTTCTTCATTCTCAACTTCACGTGTAAAAATAACACTTAAGCATATAATTAATCGTAACCTTAATGACACTGAATCATTAATTAATTGATAAATTAAATTCCTTGCAGCAGTATGTAAAGAGTCTGGGTCAATATAGTTTATTTCTGATCTAAAACTTCGAATATAGGCTCTAAAAGCTGATCTAATAATGTTAAACCTCATTTTAAAATTGATGAAATTGATAAAAAATATTTTTCTAATTATAATCCTTTACATATTCGTGTATCGCCTCCACACCTTTCATTAAAACATTTAATTGATCCAATGGTAAATTAAACCTGTTCCGAATTTATCCGTCAACAGTTTTGCTAAAAGCTATGTAATAACTTTTGCGAAATTCTTTTAGTTCTATAGCAGCTCCTTTCCCCAAATAAACGTTATACGGGGAATTTTTACTTCGTGTGAGCCACTGGACGGAGGACTTAAATCTAAATCAAAAATATTTTGAGGCTTTCCTTTTTTTACACTTTTCTTGGGGCTAACATTAGGATATTCTTCTTCTTCTTCTTCCACGAACCCACATTTTAATTTTTTCCTATCTACAGAAAATAAAGTAAGTTTAGGCTCCCTTAATGTTTAAACAACTAAAACCAAAATTTTTTCAAAAATATGCTTACCGTCTTTGCTGGCCATCTTTTCAGGAGGAAAGCGAGTGGTGAGATGCTAAGCAAGTCGATTGTTAAGATACGTTTCGTTTGCAGTATTTATACTAATTTTATAGATAGCTTTGCCTTGAAATATTTATCTTGTTTTCGTGCATATAATTTTTTATTAAAAAGACTCATATAAATTTCTTTTGTCAAGGATATATTTAAACGATATATTTAAACTAGGCGTTAACCGAAAAACGCCTGTTTTTAAATCGTGTTTATGTTTTTAAATTATCTTAACCCAAGGATACATTTAAATTAGATAAAATGTATAAGGAAATAAATAAGTCAAGAGGGGTGTTAAACAAATTAGCTTTTATTTCGATTCTTAGGTACAGGTTACACAAATCATATTTTTTGAGTATTTTGGCAATACACATAACATAGAATACAAAATTTCATCAGTAAAATGGTTATATATTAAGTAATATTATTAGAGTTACACAAATGATACATGGTAATACAAAAACTCATCAATAAATGGTTATACAAAAAAAAAATATTATTTCAAGAAATATTGTAACGTTTTTTTTTTTTTTTTTCAAAATATAACTTGAAATTTACAAAAACACACGTCACATTTTGGTTACAGTATATGAAATAATTTTACAAGTTCATCATTTGTTAGCAGTTTAAAATAGCCAAATTGCAGCTGAAAACGTGGACAATCACCTTCATCTGAAGTGATATCTCTTGCTTCTCGAGAACACAATCTAATAGATTTACAAACAGGTGCTTGTTGGGAGAAAACACTTTAAATTTGTCATTTGGATCAGTTCGATGTAGTTGACAAAAACCAAAGCATTCTTCTTGTGCATCATTGTGAATGTATTGCACAATTTCACTGTTGTTTAATATCTTAAAATAGACAATTCTCTTATCGCTAATATCTTTACGTAATACAACATTCTGAACACAATCAATTATATTTAAAAATAAGGATGGGTGGATGTAGAGAAATTCTCCAGGTGAACAGCTATCGCAAACCAGATAATCAAATTTCTCCATTGTCAGTTCTCTTTTAAACTTGAGTCTAATCTGGTTCTGCTTTTATACACTGGTCGACAGAGGTTGGCAGTACTGAAGAGATAGAGGTCGGGGAACTTGAACTAGTTTAAAATACCTTTGCACAAAATTTTGAACAAGTCGTTCATTAGCGCAGTGATTTCCATTCTGCAATCGGTTGATTGGTAGCCCTCGAGAAATATGCCACAAAAAATATAGGCAGAAGAGACCGCATGTCATTGTGTTTGGATGTTGCAGAATATTTTCGTTCCATTCGAAACTGGTTGAGTTTTCAATTATAAATTGCTCAATATCATACTGAGGTCGTGTTCCATATGAACAGAAAAAAACACAATGGTTGTCTTGTCTAAAATATATAGCTTGCCAATGTCGACCCTTGAAATGAGCAGGATCTGTATTCACAATGAAGGAGCGATAACGTTTCCGTTGTTTCGGAAGTTTATCACTAGAATAGACCCCCGAGAAACCATACCATAGTCTGGAGTCTGAAAGAGATAACCTATTCAAAACAAGTGAATCCATGAGCTGGCTTTTAATAATCTATGAATACGTTTCGGCTTTTATCGATTTCTATAAGCGAGGGCATTTCCATGTAAACAATCAACGTAGCTGTTTCGGGGAGCTCTGCATCAAATTTTAAGTGAATCGAAATATCTCCACTTCACATTTCCAAATGGTTCACTGGCTGACTTGTCTTGTGTGAGATCAAAAACGTACAGGCATATGTTCTCTTTGTAATCGTCGTATGAAACATTCGTTTTGTGTTGTGCTAAATCGGTGAATAAACTTAAATAGTTTCTCGCATACAAATCTTTTGCATAGTCTGGTGTGTAAGCAGTAGTGGGTATCTGTATACCATTTTCACTGAGCGAAATATGGTTTAAATTATGTTTAAAATTGAATGGATTCTTTTTCATATCTCCATTAAATGCAGAATTCGAAATTAGGCCTAAAATTATCCTTGAAGGCAATACCCCATTGACTCCATTAGGGATTATTACACTCTTCAGACCAGAGCTCACTGTGAAAGTTTTCACTTCAATTCGTGTAAAAGGCATTTGTATGAGCGACTGTTCAAGTGCCTTTTCATGAGCCACCAGAATTGAACTTGAAATTTCACATTTTCTGACATATATACTTATATTTTCTTTTTTGAAGACGATAGTCCCCTGTAGCTGCTAATAAGGAAAATTCATTTTTGGCCTTAATTAATCGAATTCTGATTGATGTGCCATTTATTAAAAGCTTAGATTGAGTTCCAATATCGGTGTGAAGAATACCGCACATGTCAAAAACTTTACCATTTTTCACACGGTCCCATCTTTTTCTTAGTCCTTTATTAAGCCCCGCATCTGTAAGGGTGACATCGTCAAATTTTCCAGCAGTGTCTTTTACAAATAGTCCGGCACTCAATAAATTTTTTGAGACGATTCAGAATGAAATAACATGCTTTGAATGTACGCTTTGTAAGCATAATTGTTTTCCGACGAAATTTGACGATCGTTGAGCGAAATGTGACATTCTGCAAACATAGTATTCAATAGATAGTTAATAGGTCCACATTTGTCATCATTCTGAAATGCTTCCCGTTTCCTTTTAAAATTCGTGCTTGAACATGTAGAAAAAGGTGTGAAAGATCAAAGTAAGATTCTCCTAAACCTGATATGAGGAATTCAATAGTGTTGTTGTCAGATATGGATGCAACAGGATGAATTTCCACAAACGATGATCGATCTATTGCCAATTGTATTGGAGATGATGTAAACAAATCTAATTCACTTTTGGTGCAGTAACACTTTTCCATTTTTTCACAGATCAGTAAACACGTCTTTCTCGCAAGACTTTTTTCTCTTGGTCTGTCGCCGTGAACTCTGTTTCTTTCTTTTAACACCTCCTCCACCTTTCAATTTGCGAAGTAAATCCTTTTTAATCTCTTCACCAACTTGCTGCAATTGATATTTTGAAGCTTCTTTAAAGGATTTTCCTTGCGACATATCTTCCAATACATTCTGACCTGTGCTCAGTAAATGTTTTCCCAAATATTTACCGGCTTTCATCATAATCGGCATTGCATATCTCCTAAGATTACTAAATAGCCCATAACCTCTTTGTATAGGATAATTTGAAGCAAAGTAAGAGCCACTTCCTATTTGTTGTTTACAATAGTATCCAATACAATCATTAGGATCTAATCTTTGCCCACGTTTCTCCATGGCTGACAGTTTTGAATATAACAATAAAAACTCTTTGTAGGTTGTTTTATGCAGTTTTCCTTCGAAACGACAAGACAAGGTTTGTTTTGCCTGATATGAATTTAATCGGCGTCCCACTACTTGTTACTAATTCGATTTCAATTGTATCGAAATAGTTCTTCCTGATGGGGAAATATAACGGGACAGTAAACTGTTTTGCGATTTGCTCCTTATATTCGTTGGCAATTGGTATTATTTTTAAGATAGATGCTGATACATCTCCAACCAATGAAGGAGCAATAATATCACAATACACATACACCTCTGTAATTCCTGCTCGCAATTCTAAAATATAATCCGACGTATAATTTCCTTCTGTGAAAGTATTCATACGAAATCCTAGCATATTTGACAACTTTTCTCCGAAAGTTACTTTAGTATGAAGCGGCACACTCATTTCGACTTTAGAATCTACCAACTCTCTCAAAACAATATACTTAAATTCCTTAAACAAAGCATCTGCGTGTTGGTACATACCACTCCGAATTTTCAGCTTATAAATTTTTCGTGCTTCTTGAATGAGAGGAAAATTTTCGTATTCGATAAGATGAAATTTCTCTCCATCCAACTTCCGTGTAATTTCGGAAAAGTCGAATCGAATGGGAAAAATAGCATGGTGAATGTTGTGCGATTCGGTTTTTATATTTAATGCATCCATCAGTAGGGGACAAGAATTGCGATTCATTCTTAGTTCAATATTGGAATTCAAGGTAACAATAACTTTATTTCTCTGCTTTTTTAAAACAGCGGATACATCTCCTGTTTCATAGATTATTTTCTCAGTAATTTGATCAAATATGTCGCTCGAATTCAAATCTTTAAGTGAAATTTCATATATTTTCTTAGTCAATGGACTTTTGAGCGCAACTCGAATTTCTTGATTTTTAAAAAAATTAGCATTTGGAGCGCTATAATTGCGTGTGATTGATGCTCCAGCTGGATAACCAGGTACTACATAATCTTTGTTAGGATTTAATTTTAAAAGACGTAGAAATTTATTTGCCTTTTCGTCTGTTATAGTCAATTCCCAATAGGGGTTAATATTGATTTTTATTTTCGTTTTGTTTTCAAAAAAGCGAAAAAAGTAATTGGAGGGTCTTTTATCAGTTTTTTTCACATTAGCATTAACACCTTCTGTAAACTCTTGATAATCCTCGTTGTAGAGGGGATAACAAATTCAGGCGTCAATGATGTGCTTTCTACATTTTCAATGGTTTCTATCGAATAAGAATCGTTGTAATCAGGATGAATGGTAAAATACTTTCCGGGAATTGTTACTTCACTCAAGCAACATTCCCATTCTCCGTTTAAAGTTATTGGATAAGCCAATTTTGTTTGGAAGTGATCTGGAGTGTTATTGGGGAAATAATTCATACTCGCATTAGAAGGTAGCAAAATATGAAAATCATTCGTGTTTTGATTCATTATGAGATGTGATTTGATCGGCTCTTATCCAAGAACTTTGAGAATCTGGAAATCCGACCCACTTAACAAATAACTTACGAGAAGCACCTTTACCTTTAGTCCGAATGATTTTTTCAATTGCCCAATAGTCATTCGTTGATTTGTCTATTTTTTGTACCTCCTCGTTATAAAAACGACCCTCAATTTCATTAGAATTAAAATCTTGTAATGTATAAGTTGGAGGAATTGTTGGATATCTTTTGTAAATGCGAAATGTTTCTTCAGTCCAACCGGGTAAATAGCCTTTGCGAAAAGTTTTGCGAGCTTTCGATAATCTGACTATGTCTCCTGCCGTAAAACTGAATTGTGAATCTACATTAGAATGATATAAACGTTTATATAATTCAGGTTCGTCATCTGTTCTCAATTTGGTAGGTACAAAACCATGTGCGCGATGGATGGAATGATTGTATGAATGTACTAGTTCTGGTGAAATGTCATAATATTTATAGGAATTACGATACGTAAAGGCTCTGTACAATCGTTCTCGTAAAGTTCTGTGCGCGCGCTCTAAAATCGCGCATTTTGTTTCGCTTTTTGTAGAATAATGGTGAATTTTATATCGCTTTAACATAGCGCGTACAATTTTATTGTAAAACTCTGTTCCCTTATCAGTTTGAAAATTTTTGGGTTTTACTTTTTTAAATACTTTTTGCAATACTTGTTTTATTGTGCTGGCTTTTTTATCTTTAATTGAAAAAGCTCTTAAATATCGTGACATCACATCAATAATGGTTAAAATATAGCGATATCCTTTGTTATAACGAGATAGTTTTTGCATGTCTAATAAATCACTCTGCCACAATTCATTTATTCCATATGCAATAGTTTTGCGTCTCTGAAACTTATAACGAACAGGTTTGTGTAATGTATAAACATCTTGCTGCGAAAGCCATTTTTGAACGTCATTTAGGTGAACTCCGCTTGCCTTTGACAAACGCTTCACGCCTCCGAAAGAAGACGGTTCCTTTGGATTAAAGTATAATTTTCTTAATCGGTCCAATTTTTCCATTTTTTAATTTCTTGCGAACGCAGGGTAATCTTTGTGAACGCAGGATTTGCATCTGAAAGAAGCAACTGTTCTCTTAATCTTTTATTGCCAATCCATTCCAAAGGAATATTCACATGACGTAATGCTGCGTAAAATTTTGCAAATCCTGTAGGAGGAGTTAAAATACGTTGATCATTTTTCATCATATAGGTAAAGAGATCTACTACATTGCTACGATATTCTGCTTTGCCATCTACTTCAAATTCGTTTTTATCATTGAATGTGTAGTTAGCATTTTTGAGTGTTTCTAAAATAGGCAATATATATTTTTTTCGTGTCTTTGGTATAGCATATCCTATATATTTTGCCAGAATGTTGATTCTTAATGGTTCTTCGGATTTGTTTGTTAGTGGTACCTCTGGTTCTGTCAATAATTCTGGAGGAATTTCAAATGGTTTCGGAGGTGGAGGAGGTTGCATCACTCTCTGATACTTTGGTATCAAATCCGATAACAGTTTAGCTTTTATGTCATCAGGTGTCTCTTTCTCATGCAACAAACTCGAAATATTATTTTCTATTCGAACTTCTGGTTGGGTTTCTGCAAAGTAACGTGATATTAACCCTTTCGGGACTAAACCCATCTCTTGAGCCATGTTTCTTATATGCGTTTGCCGATCGCTTTTCCAGCGATTCCTCCTAAAAGAGACAAAACACCTTGTAAAATTAAAGGAAGGAAACCCCCGACTTGTCTATTGGTAGTAAACAGCTTACGTTTGCGAGAAATAGGTACGCTCCTATTGGCTAATAATCGTATCACTCTTTTGTAACTACACAATTTTTTGATCTTTTTTGTTGGTATGTTACCAGATAATAAATTGTCACAAATTTCACAGAGAGTTTTTATTTGATCATCTGTTGCACTCTTTAAAATCGCTTTTCGTTGAGCAGGACTTGCAGCAGCTAGCACATGCAGCAAATGAACATGCCGGCTAACTCGATTCATTTTTCTTTTGGAACAAATACCCAATTAATCATTCCCCGATCGGGAAATAAAGACTTACGGAGACGTTGTACTTCTGGCGATCTTGGATGAACATCGACAAGCAAATAACTAAATGGTTCTTCAGTTGCTTTTTTATATGAATCCATGAAAAATTTACCGCGCCCCGGAAATGCTTGTCGACCAAAACACGCAGCTTGTGATACATATCGACTATTACGAAATAAAATTATGTAATGTGCGTTAAGGCTAATATCTCTCATAGATTTCACTCTCGGAAAAAGATTTTGTGTTATAAGTATTATGTTGTATTTCTTATGATGCGATCCCATAGTAAACATTTGGGAAATTTCGCTTGTTACATCATTCATCATATCATCCAGTACAATCAAATCGCAATTTTCTTCTTCTGCTTCTGAAGGCAGTCCTGAAACAAATTTAAAATTTTTCTCGTTCAGAAACCAATTTTGCGCGTATTTGAAACACCAGACAATATTTTTCATGGGAACTTCGTACACTTGTTCAGATATGAGTTTCTGCACCAAACTCGTTTTCCCACTTTGGGAAGGCCCCGAGATAATTAAATTTGACGGGTGGTGTAATTTTATCATTTTCAGCAGATTTCACAAACTTTTTTAAATTCTTTTGCTGTTAACTGTACGCCAATAGGTTTTGGTTTCAACTGTTCAGATGTATTTTGCGGTGACCAGAAATAACGAATATCGAATACTTTTTCTCGGTTTTTATAACAAATATGGAGGAATATTTTCCTACCGATATGTTTTGAAAATACACACTGTGTTCCAGTAATATTCACTTCTACCGCTGTTGGTGTGTATACTTGCAAAAATTTATGAATACTACAAGCTGAATAACGATAACAAACCACAGGATAGCAAGGTGTAAATAGTTATGTTTTGTACATCTGTCCATCTTTAGAAGGTTAAATGTTTACTCAACACATTGAACATCTGTTCGAGAATGAAAGTTTTTTTCTCAGGATTTCTATTTATAAGATGTTCTGAAAATGATAATAAAAATCCTACTTTAATCATAGTCATTCCATCGTGGAAGAGAGATTCTGAAATTTCCGTAAATAATTCTTCATTTATTTGAATATTTTGTGACAGGTGTGATAATGCAGTCCCATAACTTTTGTTTATATCATCCATTTTACGTTTTTGAGCTTTCTTGTATTACCAGATTCAAACACTGAGAAAGAATAAAAGAGGCTCGGATACACAGATGTGCTATGGCTTGTTTGACGTCTGTGCAACCGAGTCTCTGTTATTTAAGGGCTCTCTGGACTCTTAAGTTGTAATTTTTCAATTTTTGAAAAAAAAAAAAGTAATAATGTTATGGCCTCATCATTTCTGTGTATTTTGATACAAAAATTTTGTTAATGCTGTGAAAACTTCCGAGGCAAACTCTATCATGAAAAGTACTTCAAAGCAATTCATGTACGTTCTTTCAAGTTTTCTAAGTAGCATAATACTTTTCATAATACAACCCCTGCGCAAACAGTAAAACATGTTTTTTAAATAATTACCTTCAATTTTAAAATACTAACCAAGCGAAAAAGTAATCACATCATTTAAATTCAGCGTGAACAATAAAAAGGGGATCAAGGAACAGTGTGGGTTTTACAATTTGGTGAACGCCACGAGGAAAAAAACTTTTCTTGTTTCGAGAACCAGTCATAATTGGGAAGATCATCGATTAATATTCAGTAAATTGCTTAGTAATCACATCATTTAAATTCAGCGTGAACAATAAAAAGTAGATCAAGGAACAGCGTGTGTTTACAATTTGGTCTACGCGAGGGGAAAAACAACTTTTCTTGTTTCGAGAACCAGTCATAAATGTGAAGGTCATCGATTAATATTCAGTAAATTGCTTAGTAATCACATCATTTAAATTCAGCGTGAACAATAAAAAGTAGATCAAGGAACAGCGTGTGTTTACAATTTGGTCTACGCGAGGGAAAAAAAAATTTTCTCTTGTTTCGAGAACCAGTCATAAATGTGAAGGTCATCGATTAATATTCAGTAAATTGCCTACAAAAGGTTTTTCTTCTCAGTTCGTCAGCATGAATTCAGGAAAAGACAGGATGAAAAAAGGGGTAAGTTGGGTTTTTTTTCCCTTCTTCTATTGAAGCTTTTAATCGGCGAAGTGAAAATGCTCGCGTAACAAAGTCAACTTTTACTATCGTAGTGGTAAAATGTTTTCCTTCGTAAAGCACAGGAATCCTTTGCACGGTGTTGGTATAATGTACTTATTTTGTTTTTCATGAATGTGTCTCCATGTAAAGCACAGGAATACTTTGCACGGTGTTGGTATAATGTACTTATTTTTTTTTCTTGAATGTGTCTCCAAATGTTCGTGTTTTTTATATCGGCAAAGTGAAAATATTCGCGAAATTATACAGGTTCCATCATTTCCTACTACTGTAGACATTTACATATTAGCCAAAAATCATTTAAGAACAAACAATTTGTAACTATTTCTGAAAGGTCCCAATATGGTGGTGGTAGTCTTATGGTGTCGGAAATGTATTGATGGCATTGCTTGATTTTTTTTCTTTCCTGTGCATGCCATACTCAACAAGTTTCCCCATGTATCCACTGTTGCCTATTATCTATACACATACAGTTTGATTGTGTTTCTGAAGAAAGATAGAATGTTTCTATAAGACATTGACTCATATCATAAATCCGGAATTGTCGATGATTCGTTGTACAAATATGACAAAGATTTGCAAGACCTAAGCTGGCTGCCAAATTCACCAGACCTGAATTCAAAAAAAGGTCATAGGTATTTATATCGATTGCAGTATTCACATTATGGAAACTTCATCATACATCCTGTCATTCAGTTCAGTTCAGTTCAGTCTGTATGGTTCCAGTTAACAGTAGAAACCTTTGCAAATTCATTATTCATTACCAAGTCGTTCAACTGTAGTTCGTGATGAAAAGCAGTTAACTATATATACAAGAGAAAAGTGATTCCCTCATTCCGACATTCACTTGAATCAATTATCAACCATCTAATTACAAAGATTTATCAAGATGTCTACGTCAATGTGATTGACCCTAACTATTAAAATAAATCACAAAACATGATTGTTGACGCCTGCGTAATGATGACTGCGAGTATGACGTATGTGTGAAGATGCCTGCGTGCGCACCTGCCAACCGGACTATATATGGTCGGAGAAACTGAAATATTTCAGTATTGCTGACGTGGGTAATAACTTGTTTACATCGAAACCCACAATAACTTAAGTTACCTTTTTGGTTTTATTTAAATTTTAGTCGGAAAGACTTGGTCCGTCATATTATTTAAACTCGTGACACTCACGAACATTTTTTGGTCCTGTCGGCCCGTGAGTCACGAACTAAAGCGCGATGGATATTTTAAAACTAAACAAAGCTAAAACTTCCTTAAAAGGAAGTATTACTAGAATTGCGACCTTCATGGACAACGTGTCCGAACATGTTGACATAACCGAGCTGGAGGTCAAACTCAAGAAAATTGACCAACTCCAGAGGAAAATTGAAGAACTGAAGGAGCTACTTTTTGGATTAGAAACCGCAAAACCAACAGAAGAAGCGCAATTTGAAGAAGATTTATACAAATGTGAAACACGTCTGGACGATTTGGAGGTAAGAGTTAAGAAATTGATTAACTCAATTAATGTATCATTGTCTGTGACTGCAGTTGAAAAAAACCAAATACGAAAACAGAACTTTTGCTCAAACAAAAATTCCACCTATAATACTTCCCACCTTTTCGGGAAAATATGAACAATTTAGTAACTTTAAATCCCAATTTGACGATTTAATTGCAACAAGCGAACAACTGACTCAGTCACAGAAATTGTATTATTTGAATTCCTGTCTATCAAATGAAGTTAAAGAATTTGCCTCCACTTTCGATACATTTTCTTCATTGTATGAAGCACTCGAATCCCGATATGATAACAAAAGATTGATTGTCGATATTCATGTGCAACAAATATTAAATTTTAAGAAGATAGAACGTGAGAATCCGAAAGAAATTCGTGAAATGACTGATTGCATTAAAAAAAACTTACGGGCTCTAAAATTACTAAACTATGAGCAAAATAATTTATTTAATGTATTTTTTTTAAATATTATGCTAAAGAAATTGGATAATGAATCACGAAAAAATTTCGAACTGAGTTTAAAAGCAAAAGATGTTCCCACATTTGATGAATTTATTGCATTTTTAGAACAACGCGAAACCATTCTTTTATCCGTAGATAAAAATTGTATTGTCGAAACAAAAATGATATTAAGAAAACCTAACTTATCCTTTAAGACAAAAACCAACCTTTTAATGAATCAATCTGTTGAAAACAAGAGTTACATAGTTTGTAAGGATAAAACTTTACATCCGATATTTCGATGCAAAAAGTTTCTAGAATTGAACCCCGAAAAACGATTAGATTTAGTCCGTCTGCATAAGTTATGTGAACTGTGTTTGCGAAAAAACCACAAAAGGATGCAATGTACTTCGACGTATGTGTGCCCATGTGGCAAAAAACATTCTCGCTCCCTTTGTACTGCGGCAATAGATGACCGAAGAAAATGGGGTATTCCCTCTGCCGAACTTCCAGTACTAATTAACCCGGAGGACCGGGAATCGAATGTGGTGGATTCTTCCACACAGAACACAGTTTTGAGTAGCACTGCTTCTCAACATAGAAAGAACGTGTTAATATCGACTGGTAGAGTTTTCTTACGAAATAATGAAGGCCGAGAACTAAAATGTCCCGTCATTTTTGACTCAGCGTCTAACATTAATATTATATCCAGAAAAATGTGTGATTTTCTTGGTATTGCTTAAAGGGAAAAACTAATACTTTAATTTCTAATAAAAGTGGTACTTTTAGAGAAAACGTAGAATTTTTTGTGACTGAAAAAATTACCGGTTTGACACCAAGTGTTATGTTAGATGTTTCGGAAATAAAAATTCCTGAATTTTTAGAATTATCAGATCCCTGTTTTTACGAAGCTAAGGAAATTCACGCTTTACTGAATGCGGATATTTCCTTTAGAATAATTAAAGATAACTTAAATAAAGAATTGTTGTTTAGGGAAACTGAATTTGGATGGATTGCTGGAGGACGACTCCAGGGAACCAATACTAATAACTTTTCATGTTACTTTCTTAAAGATAATGATTCGGTTGATGATACATTAAAGCTATTTTTTGAGCTCGAATCCCTTGGCATAAAAGATGACCCTTGCTATCGGAAAGATGACCAAGCTATGAATATTTTTAAGGAAACTGTACAATATAATAATCGGTATGTGGTTGAATTACCTTTTCGTAAACATTGGAACGAATTGTCGAATAACATTTCTGTGGCAAAGCAACGTTTCCAGAGTTTATGGCGAAGGTTATTAAAAGATAAAACCCTTTACACTCAATACAAAGAAACGATTCAAGATTATTTGAATCAAGGAATCATAGAAAAAGTCAATGATACTGAAATTAATGTACACAAACCAATGTATTACTTACCACACCAAGCGATAAAAAAGGAGGGTCGTGTTACTACTTCTACTCGTATTGTTTTTGATGCAGCTTCACACCAAGCTAACGAACTATCACTGAACGATTGCTTGTGGCCTGGACCTAATTTGAATCCTAATCTTTTAGATGTTTTAATTAATTTCAGGCTAAATCGAGTTGCAATATCATCGGATATTAGTCAGGCTTTTCTACAAATTTGCTTGGCGGATAAACATAAAGATTTTGTACGGTTTTTATGGACAGATAGTAATCCACGTATTGGGGAAAAGCTCACTTTGCAAGTTTATAGATTTAACAGGGTGATATTTGGAGTTAATTCTAGTCCATTTCTACTAGCAGCAACAATCAAATACCACATTGAGAAATATAACGAAATTCATCCCATAACTGTACAACATTTAGATTCTTTCATGTATGTGGATGATTGGATTACGGGACAGGATACTCGAGAGGAAGCTCTTTTCATGTCTCGCCACGGTAAGAATATTATGAAAGAAGCAGGAATGGAGATGCGAAAATGGATCAGCAATGATACCGTTTTAATGGCTCAGTGGGCGGCTGAAGGTTTCGACACACATCCTATGGATGCATCCATCAGGTTAGGAACAAATAAAACAAAAGTGTTAGACATGGCTTGGCAAACTCTAGATGACTGTCTGACGTTGGATACTAAAGGTTTGCTGGAATTCGTTTCGATAAACATAAATACTAAAAGATTTATGTTACAAACAATAGGGAAGATATTTGATCCCCTGGGGTTGCTCTCACCCTTTACTATAAGAATAAAATGTCTTATACAAGAACTTTGGATAAAAAAAATAACTTGGGATGAAATTTTACCCCCAAAGTTAAAGGAAAAGTGGTTAATTTGGTCTAAAGAACTGCCCCTATTAGATAATCTTAGAATTCCAAGGTTAGTTCTTGATTCAACGAATGATGAGGTAAGTGACCTCATTGAAATTCACATATTCTGCGATGCCTCTAAACTCGCTTATGGTGCAGCAGCTTACGTGAAAGTAAGAAAACAAAATGAAGTGCTCGTAAATCTCATCACTTCAAAAACGAGGGTGGCACCCCTGAAAGCAGTTACTTTGCCTCGACTTGAGCTCCTGGGAGCTTTAGTAGCAGATCGATTGAGTTCAAGGGTTCAAGAAATCGTCCGCAAGAAAAAGGAGTGCAAAGTGTTCCACTGGACAGACTCCAAAATAGTCCTATTTTGGATTAAAGGCTCTTCTAAAAGATGGAAACAATTCGTGGCTAACAGAGTGCTGGAGATCTCCAAGCTAACTGATCCTGATTCTTGGTTTCATTGCTCAGGACAAGACAATCCCTCAGATTTCTTGTCTAGGGGACTTAGTGTTGATACACTTATTTCCAACAACAAGTGGTGGACTGGTCCAGCCTTCCTAAGAACTGACGAACTCCCCAAAACTGTCTCTGAGTGCCCGGAACTGAATGAAGTAGATTATTTGCCTGAACTAAAATCAAAGGACTCTAAAGAACATACTGTATTGACTTTAAACTTTAATCAAACATTTTTTGATCATTTACTTTCTCGTAGTAATAGGTTTCTAACTATCGTTCGAGTGTTAAGTTTTCTTTACAGGTTTCTATTTAACATTAGAAATCCAACTAACAAGAAAACGGGACCTCTTACTTCAGATAAGATGGAGGAAGCAGAAATTTATTTAATGAAACAAGTTCAGCTTAGCTCATTCTATAAGGAAATTAGAGCTATGCAAAATGGTGATGACATTTGTAATAAAAGTAAGATTTTAAATTTATCCCCATTTTTAGATGATAAGGGAATCATTCGAGTAGGTAGAAGACTGAAACACTCTCGACTTCCTTATTCGAGTAAACATCCTATATTGCTTCCTGCGAAAAGTAAACTAACTATAATTATTGTTAAATACTACCATGAGAAATATTTTCATCTTGGGCCCCAACATTTACTTTATCAGGTTAGACTTAAATATTGGCCAATTCACGGGCGAAATATTTGCAGAAAAGTTGTGCATAACTGTGTAATTTGCTTTAATTTAATCCTAAAATTTGTTCTCAAAAAATGGGCGATTTGCCAAAAGAAAGAATAACTCCCGATAAGGTCTTTAATTCAACTGGAACTGATTTGTGTGGACCCTTCTTTATCAAAAATAAATATCAGAGGAAAGGTCCTGAAATTAAAGTTTATGTTTGTATATTTATTTGCCTTGTAACAAAGGCCATTCACTTAGAGATAATCAGTCACTTAACTTCGCAAGCTTTAATACTGCCTATTGAAAATTAAATGTGTATAGTTATTTATGATATTATTAATTTGGAATTTATTGTTAGAATTTTTGGTATTATTTTGTGTATCAAATTACTTACTATGTATTATTATGTATTTTATTATTTGAGAACGTAAGCTATAATTCTCTGCTGAAATTTGATATTCACTTATTATTTATTAGTATTAATTCATGTTTAAAATTTATTGCTTATTTTATGTTAAGATACAAATTGTTAAGTTCTTCCATGTGGACATAGCAAGGCCGGGCGGGATGTTGACGCCTGCGTAATGATGACTGCGAGTATGACGTATGTGTAAAGATGCCTGCGTGCACACCTGCCAACCGGACTATATATGGTCGGAGAAGCTGAAAGATTTCAGTATTGCTGACGTGGATAATAACTTGTTTACATCGAAACCCCCAATAACTTAAGTTACCTTTTTGGTTTTATTAAAATTTTAGTCGGAAAGACTTGGTCCGTCATATTATTTAAACTCGTGACACTCACGAACAATGATACTTAACAAATATTAAACTCAATATCGATCCAGAATAAGAGGACCAAGAGATGTACGCAATTTGAATTACTAGCATTCTTTAACTTCCTACTAACTTTATTATATATTTACTCTTATGATCCAATAATCTAAATTTAAATATCACCTGCATTTTACTTCCTTATTTTCCAGGCGAATCAAATTTTCCAATTGTAGATCGCTGCCTAATAATCAGCGAGACGCTAATCGCAACAATCAACTTGAATCTTCTTAGAACTCCGTCGACCTTTCTCTTGGCGTATAACCTTTCCTGCTAACTGACAACACTTTCCTTAAATACTTTGACTGATTTGCATATCCCGGTTTCTTCTTTTAGAGTTGGTTGGAAATATACGCGAATTTACAAACATCAAAGACGCCCAAGAGTATTAGTGATAAAGTGCCGTACAGATCCATCACACGGAACTATTGGACTTATAAAATTGAAATTTGGCAGGCATGTTCCTTTTTTGAGTAGATATCAACTGAGAATGGGTTTCGTGAAAATCTTATCTGAAGGGGGCGGGGAGTTACAAAAGTTCTAAATATGTAAAAAAATAACCTTTTCATGATGTACTAGAACTGTAGATCTGAAATTTGGCAAGAATGTTTCTTTTTTAATTATAGTTCCTATAAGACCAGATTTCATGGCCCAAAAACGGTTATAGATTGTTACGGAGAAAAATTCCAGTTTTAAAAACTGGATACAATATAGTTTAAAATCTATAGAGAACGGTATACTAACTATATAAACTATAGAGTATATCTATGGACGAAACACTTTCCTCGTGTTTGTGTGCGTGTTTGTGTGTGCGTGTGTTTGTGTGTGTGTGAGTATGTTTGTTTGTGAGTGCGTGCGTGTGTGTGTGTGTGTGTGTGTGTGCGAGTGCCTACTTGTGACCACATTAATGTTATATTTCCCGAGAGGTAAATTAGATGTGATGGACCTGTTGTTTTACATCCACGCTTCCCGGATATTCAACTTTTTGTTCCTTCTGTGGCTAAATGAAATTGCTTATGTATGAGATGGCGATGGTAACAGTGGGGGATTTCATCACATGGACCATCATAGCTTCAGCTGACATCGCCAGAGCACAACAGATTTGTTTGAACGCTTACAACAGTTCTTCGCCCATTGATGTCGGCTGTGCTATGGCCTAGTCACTCTCAACTTTGAACACTTCTTCTGACAATCATTTGTATTTGAATTTCTGACTTCGAGCAGCAATGCATTGTTCATATTTTAAATATGATTTACGTCTAATAAATGTATTTCTTACCTCTTATTCCCCTTTTTCATTCCATTAGACACCACACACTTTATAGCTGCTTATCCATATTACTCTCACTAAAGGTTTGCGACCCCATGTCCAATGGTGATGCGTCGTCTCCATACTGCATATTATCCCCCCATCCAATTCTGAATTTGTTGTTCGAATTCGGAAACACCCTGCACACTTTGAAATAAAATACATAAATAATATATTATCTTTCAAGCTATATTTTTCATTTTATCCATCACTTCTTCAAAAAAAGTATGTCGTATCTAAAACTTTGTTCCTTATACTGTTATTTCACTTGAAGAACAGAAAATTCGGTTGAATGTTCCTTGCTAAATCCATCATGCTCTTTGTTCATCATTTTTCATTCTCGAGGAAAGAAACTTAACACGTTGAGCGATGCTTCAAAATACAGATTCATAGTGTGAAATGTTTTTATTAAAAAGTCAGTTGTCTTGGAAATCGTAGAAAACTTTCTTAACATTATTCATGATTATGTTGAATGAAATTCAAAAAGAATGGAAAAATATTTGTTGGGATAAAGAGATGAAAAAGTGACAAATGATCGAAGTACTCCTGACTTCATATTTTTACGAATAAAAATTTGAAACATATTAGATAGGAATGTTCTTATAAATAGAAGATTCTGATAGAATATAGCACATGATAATGTGAATCTCTCATTTTATGTGATCTCTAATCGTATTTGAAAAAAAGTAAAACTAATTGTTTAAAAACTATTTTTCATTTTGAATAAAATATTTATTTGTTTGGCATTATGTTGTATTTTACTTTTCACAAATGAATGTATGAAAAGTTCATTTGAGAAAGGGCAATTTAATTCGTTATAAGATAGTCAGGAATATTTTTAATACGTATAAAGCAAAATTTTTTTTTATTTTTAAGCCTATTTTTCATGCAATTGCCCAAAAAAACTTACCTGAATAAATGATTACATAATAGTGTATACATTCTGTAAATGATCATTAAGAAATCCCAGTAATTTTAATTTTGAAACAAATCTATGGTGGAATATTACAAACATACACGCCACTTCTTTTATTGTTTTTTCATGAAGGTTATATGTTAGCATTTAAAATTTTTTCAATAAAATTCATCGAAATTTTAATAGTATCAAATGAATTACTTCTTCATTCTTACTTTTGAAAAATAATTTTGAGCAGTAACATTTTACTTTCTTCAAGAATTTGACTGCTTAAGGGAACAGGGACATCATATACTTTCAAATAATCGATTTTTCAATTTTAGTTCTAAAAAATAGTGCTTATTTTTCTGAATCTAAAAATGTATAATACTTATATGTTTGCTGATAAAATAGCCCTAAAATATGAAAAATAAAAATGTAAATAAATGACCACGCCCCTTTTGACACGCCCCTTTGAACTTTAAATATGTAGTTTCCCCTGCGTTTTATCTATATTAACTTTTGATTGTTTTTTTCGTTTGAATGTTAACCCCGCTACTTTTTAGCCACGCTTGTGCGTGAGCTATTGTTCCAAGCTGTGTGACAAAATTTCTTACTTTAAATTTCGGTTTATGGCAATGTTTTGAACCGAGTTCGTCTATTCCGAAGTTTCTTGTGGCATACAACTACTTAATTTTACATTAATATTCGTAAGAAATATTTATTTTTTACTTATAATTATTAATATTAATAAGATTTTAAAAGTATCTTAACTTTTTTTAAACGAGTAATTATGCCAAGAATAAAAAGATTTGGCAGAAGGAAGTATAGTAGCAATCAACATAAAAAGTCTAAATCGACTGAAGAATTGCTTTTGAATTCCGTGGAAAGTGCTTCTAGGAGAAAAATTAAAATACCGGATTTACTAAAAGAACAAGATTCTCAAAATGTAAACATAATCGTTGAACTGGATTTATTATCTTCCCTTATGAAAAATCTCTTATGTTGTAAATATTGCTGTTCTTCAGAGAAAATTGAGCTGAGAGAAGATTTAAAAGTCGTAGAGGTTTAGCTGTGAGTTTGGAAATAATTTGTCACAACTGTGGAGAATCGACGAGTACAATGTCATCAAAAATATCAAATAAATGTTATGATGTTAACCTAAGATTGACATATGGAATGAGAGCTATTGGAAAAGGTGGAGCTGCTGCTCGAATATTCTGTGGGCTTATGAATTTGCCTCCACCACCTGCAAAGTTTGAACGCCATAATTCTTTGTTTTTAAATGTTTTAAAAACAATTAGTGAAGACTCGATGAATGCAGCTGTTCACGAAGCAGTCATAGCGAATGATAATAATTCAAATATAGCTGTGGCTGTGGATGGCACATGGCATAAAAGAGGCTATTCTTCATTGAACGGAGTTGTATGTGCTACGTCTGTTGAGAACGGAAAGGTTATCGACTTTGAAGCTCTCACAAAATATTGTTCTTCATGTAAGGGTAAAAAACCATGTGAAAATTGCGCTAAAAATTACGAAGGATTCAGTGGGGAATGGAATGTCGGGGGGTATTAAGTATATTTCAGCGATATGAAACATCACGAAAAGCATGTTATACGCAGTATCTTGGTGATGGGGACTCAAAAGGATTTCTTACTATAAAAGAAGCAAAAGTATATGGCGACACAGAAGTTGAAAAATTAGAATGTGTTGGCCATGTGCAAAAGCGTATGGGCACAAGGCTGAGAAACATTCTAAAAATGAGCAAAGGCATTAAGCTATCAGATGGGAAAAATATTTCGGGACGTGGACGGCTAACGCTTAAAGAAGTGGACTCAATCCAACATTATTATGGGCTAGCAATCCGTAAAAATTTGTCATCTGTGGAGGACATGAAAAAAGAGCCATATGGGCTATTTATTTTCATAAACTAAGTACTGAGGATAATCCTCAACACGCTTTGTGTCCTCTTGGTGAGGATAGCTGGTGCGGTTATAACCGTAGCATTGTTACGGGGGAATTTTATATTCACAAGCATTCTTTACCCGAGTCAATTTTATTGAAAGTGAAAAAAGTGTTTCGGGATCTCACAGAGAAGGACTTATTGAAAAAGTGCCTTCATGGAAGAACACAAAATCCCAATGAAAGTTTTAACAAATGTATTTGGGAGCGAATTCCTAAAACAGTTTTTGTTGGCATTGAAACTTTGAAATTTGGAGTTATGGATGCTGTAATTTGTTTTAACGATGGATATGTAAGTAGGATAAAAGTCTTTGAAGCTCTGGGCATTAAACCAGGATACAACACGGAACGTGCCTTACTTATAATTGATAACAAACGAATTTTTGAGGCTGAACGTATAGTAAATAAAGTGTCATTGGAAGCCAGAAATAAAAGAAGGTCTTTAAAAAGGAAAATGGATAAACAGAATTTAGATGAAGAAAATGAATACCAAGCAGGGAAATATTAATCAAATCTATAATGTAAGGAGAAATTTTTTTGTTAAGTTTTATTATATTTTTCTCGAATGTTTAATATTTTTAAATTTAGGTACACTTTAAAAACTATTGTAGCATATTGTTTGAAACCTTTTATATATCTAAACAGGATACATGTGCATACAGTGAACAAAATATCTTTTAGTATGTGTCTAATTTTTTGAAAATTGATTTTATATGTAAAAAAAGAAAATTAAGATTTTCATAATTTTAAGGTTTTATGATTATTTTTAAGAAATTATGCAATTATATAAATATAATTATTTAAAAACAGATTCATTATGTTTAATATGTTACTTTATATATATTTGTAAATTTTTTTGTATATACAAAGAATATTTTTGTAAGAAATGGTACCTATACAAGAAAATATGTATTACAAGATCTCGAAAATTATGTTCATGTTAACTAAAACAAAGGGAAGAAAAACATATGAATTTAAAATTACTTTTGTAACTCTAGAAAATGGTTAAGGATTATTATTAGTCATATAAAAATAGGCAAGGAAATACTAATTAAGTGTATAATATGTGAAAATATTGTTTTTTTTTTTAGTTTTTTCACTTTTTCTCAAAAGCATATTTTTTTGCATTTAGGTACATTTTTAAAAAAAAAAAAACTATTGCACTGTATGATTCCTGATTTTTTATACTTCTATACAAGGTGCCTATGCATATAGTGAACCTAATTTTTTTTTCTATTAAAATAGTGCCTAATTTTTTAAAAATTGTTTTATGCATAAAAAAAGCAGAAAAATAAAAAAATTCAAATTTCAAAGTTTCATAATTTTTTTAAAGAAACTATACTAAAATTTTACTAAAAAAGGGTTTCACTGTATTTTATGTATTGTTTTATATATGTGTAAAAAATATTTTGCATAAAAAAAGGATACTTTTTTAAAAAATGGTACCTAAACATAAGTATATATTACGAGTTCTCAAAAATTATGTATTACTTAAATTAAGTAGTAAAAAAAAACTTTTGGAGTAAAAAGTTATTTTTGTAGTTCTACAGAATAATTAAATTATCTTTATTATAGACATAAAAAAATCTAAGCTCTATTGGAAATTTTAAATGATATATGTGTCATAAACAAAGGGTCTTAATTTTGGCATTTTACTCTTTCGAGCATGTCCTGGTTCCCTTAACTTGTGACAGGTCCTATTCACACCCTTTTACAAGTCCTCTTGGGAGGAAAAGTATTCCTTTAATTGTTGTTAAGTTTAAAAACATCTTCCGTAGAGAGAACTTTACTTTATGCCAGTGCTTCTCAAAATTTCAATACTTGCGACCCAATTTTCAATCATTAATTTCTTCGTGCCTCCTCTCGTACAAAAGCAATGTATTGAATGCAATAATAATGTACTTTGACACTAAAACTACAATACTATCTTAATTACACACCACTCATATTATCAAGATAAATATTAAATTTGTATGTGTTACTTTCAAATAATATACAGTTTAAGTAAGTTATTTTTAAGTAATAGATGTTTTTAGTACGTTATTTTTAAGTATTTGATATTTTTAGTAAATCATTTTGAAGTAATATATATTTTAAGTACGTTACACACACACACACATATATACTTTTTTTTAATTATTAGATATTTTCAGTAAGTTATATATATATATATATATATATATATATATATATATATATATATATATATATATATATTTGTGAGGTGCTTGTCAGGAATGGCAATGGCACTTCGTTTATGATTAAATATAGATTTAATTACTTGTACTTATTTACATGCTATATACAATACGGATAACAACACAGTTCATCATAGTTATGTCCGTCAACGTCTTATTTAAGCACGAGGCGTCATCGTCTATTCCGCCTTCTCCATAGCGTGGTTGTCGTCCATGCCTACGTCTTTCTACAATGGCGTCGTACAACGTTTTTAATGCATCGGCTCCCGCCACGTCGAGCGTCTAGCGACTGGCAAGCTCCCAAAACACTCAGTGCGTTCGTGAGCATGAGGAGTAGAATAATTGGAGTGGCTTGGAAATATTCGCCGGCACCGTATATCTTTATATATATAAATCTTCTTTGCGTGTGTTTACCACTAAACTCCTCCTAAACGGCTGGACCGATTTCGATGAAATTTTTTATGTGGGTTCAAGTAAATTCGAGAATGGTTTAGATTCACAATTCGGTCCGATATCGCAATTAGTTAAAAAGGTATTAATTAAAAACATTTAAAAATACAACTCAACATTCACCAGCATTGTTGTAACAACGCTATTGTTATAAACAAGTAATATAAAAAAAATTTTAATCAATTCCTACTTAGATAAAAAAATTTTAGCTACTCTTTATAAATAGTTACAATTAATATAAATATGTATATACATATGACAGAATCACAACATTAAGTGGTAATTAATTTTATTAATTATCATTAAAGTATCGTATTGTCATCCAAAACAATCGTGTACATAAAATTTCCTTTCAACTGAATGCTTTAACACGTGAGAAAAAAAACCTTTTCAAATTTTGACATAAGTCGCCAAAACGGTAGCTAAGTCGCCAACGTGGCTGTATTTGTAATTTTTTCAATAATTAGTTTTAATCAATTAATTTTTATTGGTTATAATTAAAAATTATTGTATTGTCATCCAAAAGAATCATGTACATTACATTTTAGCTCAATTGAGCGCTTTAAAATGTATTTTATTAACGATTGAAAATTCAGCAAGATAAATAAATAAATAAACAAACAAACAAATAAAATATGTATAGAGATCGTGAGCAAATAGTAGGAATTAAAAAAGACTTAAGTTAGCGTCGAAAATTTATTTTCAGCGAAACTGACCAAACCCGGTCTTTATTGTTACGAAAATGCAGCCCCGATTCACGCTTTTTAGCGTTTTAAATTAATATCTTTTGAATTTAAGATGTGTGTACAGCAGAACAACGTCTGTCGGGTCCTATAGTATATATATATATATATATTTAAGTAAATTATAGTAATAAGAAAAGCATTATGTTGCTTTTCTTTTCTAATGTTTAAATTGGAACAGATAATAATAAAAGTGCAACGTATATTTTTTATGTCAGAATATATTATGTTTTGTTTCCTTTAATTAAATGTTTATAGTGCGCCCACAGTTTGAAAAACACTGATTTATGCTAATTTGAATGCTATTTAAATTCTAGAAAAGTAAGTATAAGGGTTAGTCCAGCGTTTCCTAAACTGTGGGGCACGCCCCCTTGGGGACGTGAAGACTTTACAAGGGGAGGGGGCGCGAGCATATTGAAAAGTGAAACGCAAAAAATAATTTTTAAAAAAAAATATTTACTTACTGAAAGTAAACAAACAAAATATACTCTGTAATATTAAAAAATAAAATACACATTTATATATATATATATATACACTGATATACTACATTTTTAAAGGTTATTAGTGCTATACAATGTGTTTTATAATTAATTTAACAATACCAAGTTAAGAAGAAGTTTAATAATTATCAGTGACCCCATGAGATCGTCCTAAATATATATTATATACAAAAAATTAACACTTATCTTGATAATTTACATAGTTTATAAATAATCCCGTAACTGCAAATTAATAGTTTCGCGATTCGCTTCCCAGTGCCAACCATTTTCCACGTAGGCGTCGCATGTGATGTATCGGAGGGAGGGAGGGAAGGGGAGGAATAAAGAAGCAAAATCATTCTGAAATAAATTCTTTGCAAACATTGTCAAGGTCCTTTTATTGCATTCCAAAGCCTTCGGAATAATTTTATGGATAGCAGTGCAGAGAAAAGATCGTACTTCGGAAAGACGTATATATACGTCAGGGGAAATTAATACCTTGAATAAGTGAGACGTTTATATGCGCCGGTGGAACTTATAAGCCGTACTAGCCGGAGGTTAAGGTCGTATCGTAGTTCTAACTTCGAAGTATAAGTATTATGGAATTCAATATATTGTTATTTTATCAGGGGGGCGCGATTAAAATTATGATTGAATATTGGGTCGCGAATATTGAAACTTTGAGAGGCACTGCCTTAACTAGTTATTACATTTTAAATTGTATATGGAATTCATGAACATGGAATCCTAAGACCATAGGATTTCTTGTGTCATGTAATCTTCGTAGTTTGAACCCAATAGTATTTTAAAAATAGTATTAACCTTGAACTGTTATAATGTGGTATCACAGACTTAACCTTATCCATTTGCATTTCCATTTCCTTGCTTCTCTTACTATTTTCTGGAAATGGGTTAACTATGGGCTTGAGCTCATCGACTACCTAGCTTCTGTAGAGTAGCTGGTCCGAATCCTGGTGCTCCAAAAAAATTTTCGTGTACAGGAGCTGATGTCGAAGCGGTTGTATGGTTCGTGTCCTGATTCTTCCAAACACCCGTCGTGTGAAGGTGCTACTTGATCTTTTGGGATTCAAAGTTTTATCATCCTGTTGACGTGTTGTGAATGTAAAGATAGAGGTGACAACTCAACAGCGTCATTTAGTTATAGTTCAAAACTGTAAGGTGTACTAACTGCGAAATATACAACTTAAGCCAAATAATTTTTAAAAAAAGAACTTATGTTATTTGCATGTTTTCTCATCGCTCTCACTATGATATTTAATAATTTATTACTTTTGCAGTACGGTAGAACGTCATTTATCCAAATCAATTGGGACCGGACACCATTCGGATAAGCGATTGTTCGGATAACCGAAAACAGAATGCGATCGATGCAGTATATGAAACCGGACACCGGACCGGTATAGAGGCCTGAGCTACACTGGTGTGCAAAAATTAAGAACGAGACGGTTTTTTCAATATAACTTTGTACAAAAGCTTTCCAAATCAACACATTTAATACCGTAAGATCCCCAATACGTAAGGACATGTGTAATGTAAGCAACACTTACTAAAAGAGAAATCAGAGGGATAAAAAGAAGCTTGATTGAAAAAGTAGCATGGAGCGCGATGCGACGGAAGGCCGAAACATCCCTGTGATGGGTGTCCAGCAAGAAACATCCGGTCTTTAGTAGGGGATATGATCTCCCCTGACTGCTAGGCAGGTTTCACAGCGTCTGCCCATGCTGAGAATGAGGGTGTCAATGAGTTGTTGAGGCATTGCTGCCCATTCGTCTTGCAGCGCAAATCGAAGCTCCCGAATCGTTACTGGTGGTAAGGTACGAGCTGCCAAGCGTCTGCAAAGAAAATCTCATACATGCTCGATGGGATTGAGATCCGGAGATCGTGCCGGCCAATCCATACGTTCAATATCCTCACTCTCTAAGAGCTGTTCGGCAGCTACTGTGCGATGACATGGTGCATTGTCGTCCACGAAAAGGAACTGCAGACCCATAGCGCCTCTAAAAAGACGCACATATGGAAGAAGAATCTCGTTACAATAACGGGTCCCGTTGACTGAACCTGCGTCGAAGATGTGAAGGTCTGTACGACTACCAAGCATGATGCCTCCCCAAACGAGAACACCGCGACCTCCATACCTGTCCCTTTCAATGATGTTCGAGGGATGATTGCGGCTTCCTCGCTCTCTCCAGATGAGTATGCGATGAGAATCTCTACTGAAACTGAATCTGCTCTCATCTGTAAAGAGTACTCGTCCCCATTCATTGTCTCTCCAATTACGATGTTCTAGGCACCACAGAGAATGCCTTCTCCGATGGGCAGGCTTTAAAGGTACACACCGTACAGGGCGTCGTGCAAACAGACCACCACCGTGCAGTCTTCTTTCCACGGTAAAACGCGATATCGGTCTTCCAGTCGCCTGTGTCGTGTGTCTAGCGATTTTTCTCGCTGTCTGCCACCTGTTTCTTCTGGCCTGTAAGACAATGTACCGGTCATCTGCGGGTGTGGTTCCTCGTGGACGACCACTACTGAACCCCAAGATAGCTGTTCCTGTAGTTTGAAATTGTCTCCAAAGTCGTGAAACGATGCTGTGAGCAATTCCGAACTCTGCAGCCACACTTGTCACACTGCGGCCTTCCTCCAACTTCCCAATGATTCGACCTCGGGTAAAAGCATCCAGATATCGTCTAACAGATTGATTATTCGCCATTTCTCGCTGAGGCAGCAACTCGGTGTGATTTTAACTGCTATACGGCGTGCAATCTCTTTGCCAGAAATACTGATCTTACACCGACAACATGCTTTATACTACTCAGACACTCCCCCATTACGTCTACCTGCATATCTGCGCATGTGCTACCGTACATCACCTTACTTAATCTCCTGATTGGTCCTTCTGTCCGCTCTGCCTCTTCGTTCAGCTGATATGCTAATTTTTCGACTTCGTCCTTAATTTTTGCACACCAGTGTATATACAGGCAAAATATTATTATAATAGAAGCATTTTTCACAAAAAGAGAACATTTTGAAAAAAAGATTATTCTTTTTTTTTTTTTTTTTTTTGCCGAAATATTGTATTTAAATAATTTTTTGTCA
Organism: Trichonephila clavipes; assembly: GCA_019973935.1. Taxonomy (NCBI): domain Eukaryota; kingdom Metazoa; phylum Arthropoda; class Arachnida; order Araneae; family Nephilidae; genus Trichonephila; species Trichonephila clavipes. The sequence goes on along the minus strand of BMAU01020252.1, from coordinate 294,794 downwards.
AAATGTCCTTAAAACAATTTTATACATGCATGCTAATCTAAGTGACACAAAATATCATGAAAATTATCCATTTATGTGCATTTTTTTAAAATCACGGTTCCGAACGTAGTCGGATCCCATAGCATTAAACATTTCTTTCTGGAACTTATTATCTGCAATTTAATAAATTCAAGCCTCAGCCTTCTCAGTTGCGGTATCAATATCAGCAGTAATAAGATAGCAATACAAATTGAATTTAGTATCCATTTTCTTAAAATCCTGAAATCTTCTAGTGACCTCGTACTCTAAATACTGCAGATGATTGCAATATTTAGCAGAAACGCTTTCAGGTGTTTTGTTTTTCTAATAAAAGAATAAGAGAATTTAATTTACCTTATGGAATATACGAGACAAATATTTGGTGTCGCACGTCAAAAAAAGTTGTGGTTCAAAGCGGATCTTCTGTCATATTCAATCACTAAAAAACTCTAAGCTTGCTGCATGGGCTTCCTCGGAACGCTATTTATCCACCCTTGTACTAGAGTATAAAACTGTTCGTAAAGTAAGTTAATTTTTTTCTCAACAGAAGAATTGTGTATTTTCTCAAACAACTTCACACTTACGCCCGCGTTGTCATTATAAATTTTGAATGACAATATAACAAGGCTTATTTGTGAGATATTTTGCTTTATAATGCGCAACAATTCTTATTGGATGCCCTGTATCAAATACTAAAAGTCAAAAGCAGCATTTTGGGATATTTTAATTTATTTTACTGTCGAAAGGCAAAAATATAATGTTCAAGCAAGAGATCCCCCTCCCCTCCTCCCATTTGTGTGAGGAAGATGTGTTGCCAGAACTGGTTTGCAAAATTTCATTAAAATTCGAAAAAAGTTTAAACCAATTAATGTTTTATTTTTATAAAGGAAATTTGAGTTAAATAGTTTATTTTTTCTTATATTAAAATCTATGTCTTTAAATTAAATGTACGTGTATAGTTTGAAATATATATGTATCAATTCAAATATAAAATATATACAAACCATTTATTTCGTATTTTATTCTATATGAAACAAATTTAAAAATTTCATTTTTATATATATATATATATATATATATATATATATATATATATATATATATATAATTTTTACGCGTGAGAAAAATGTATAATTTCCCCTCCTGTTGCTGTCACACACACACACACACAATTCCTAGGTATTCCTGAGGATATTGCTTTATATTAGCAAAGTATGGGGTATTTTCCGAGGTTCATTCTTGTTTCTATGTCCTGCTGTACATTAAATGCAACAATATATATCTTTTCTATTGTTTATTGATATAATATTTTTGCCCCGACAATGATTTTTAAACAATACACGACGACAATAGATGACGTGGAGAAACAATCGAATTGCCATTTTTTTATTTTAAAGTATATTGCAAATTTAGCGGTGAATTGTGATTTTGCGAATAGTGATTTTTGAACTTTTCTTAAAATATTTTATGCAGTTGTTGTTTTAAAAATGACAGCTTCTTGGATTTTGTAAGGCGTTTTTTACTTTCTCCCTTTCATTCTTGCTATTTTAACGCAAGGGAATCTGCCTAATTTAATACAGATTCTTGCCCACGCTACCATCGGTGAATTTTTAAAGTATTACTTGTTACTGAAACACGGTGTTAAACTTGGTTCTTATATGGAATCTCTGCCTCTTAATCTCAATCAACCAAACTCCAAAAGAAAAATGATTCCAATCGTCCATTCACTAATGGTATTTAAGATCTGTGAGGGCCTAGACATTCAAGTTGCATTTTCTCCAAAAGAAAAACGAAACGATTCCAAAAAACCTAAGAATCAGGTGGGGAACAATTTCAATACTCCTACCGTTCAATCGGAAAAGGTTTATACCTATTGTACAAAGAGCTGAATCTTAGGGCAAACTTTTCCTTGAAGAAGGACTCAAACAACTTTACTCCTCAAGTAGAACATGCATCAACGAATATAAAATCCCCAGTTGTAGTAAATAATCTTATCGTGTATAAAATGAGTCAGGCACTGGGATTCAATACGAAAATAAATCCAGTACAGTCTTCGGAACTTTTTGTAGCAAAGCCGCGAAAGAAACGACTGGAAAAGAAAATTCCCACAGTAAAATCACCTGAAATCTTAAAATTTTGTGACGCTTTAGGGATCCAGGCTAGACTGGCTTCACCATAAACTTTGTAAATGTTGTAAAAGTATTTCAACCCTTACTGGGGGATAAGAAAGAACTCATCATGTGCAAGAATCTGTTTACTCCTCTAATAATTGACATAATTTGCGAAAAATTATAGAACAAAATTTACAAAGTACACAAGCCCTCATTTCCAATATTTTACAATGATACTTGAGACTGGTACATAAAATGAATGGATGAATTTAAAATAGTGCAAGGGTGAAACTATTCCTTTTCGCATCACAATCAAAATGAATTCATTTCTTACGACCTCCTTGCCATTTAACAGAAATAAATTTGGATATAATTCTGTTACTGCTAAAAGAAGAAATTGGATTAACAAAAATATTTCTGGAAAGGTTTCGATCACAATAAGGAGTTGCCAAAGCAGATGCAAGAATATGCAATATTTTGAAGAATTGAAAATGGAATGATTTCAGATTCTTTAAATGTAGGAAGGAATTGGAGAAAAAGAAATGTCTACATTTGTGAAAAATTCCTGAATAATTGCACTTACACTTCTCCAACGGTGGACTTTTAAGCAGGAAAAGTCACTATTTACAGTGTGCAAAAAGAGAAACGAGAATGCTCGACCTACCAACCTGTCAAAATAATTGAGAAATTTTAATAGCAGTAATTTCATACTCAGAAATAATTTCAAGGATGTATTCACATGCTCTCTGTCACACGCAAGATTGACGATTGTCAAAAACGAGTGCAGCCAAGAAGACGTCTAAAGCAGTGCGCTCGAAGTATTTAGATGATTGGCTGTTAAGAAGAAGAATGGCTTTGAAATTATAAAGATTTTTATCAATGCCACTTCCAATCTGCTTCAAGAACAGAACAAATTTATTTTTCAGTAGCACATTATTTTGTAATAATTTCGACAGTGTATCGATATTCTTTTTATTACATTACCTAAAGGATTGAAGATTGTTGAAGACAAGTGCAGTAAAGATGACTTAGTAAAGATTCCATCAAAAGAATGATTGGAAGATTGTCATCTTGGGGTGTTATAAATAAAATAAAAATCACTTCCTTTTATGTCTCGTTTTATTTTGTGAGTTTTGTACCCTTATGCGTCGCTTTCAGCCAAACTAAATTGTGTGAAGAATGGTTCAGATTCAAACAAAACTTACTCCATCATTTTAGAATCCCTATGCGCATGCTTAGTAAGGCCAATTTTTAGAAAAAAAACGTGGGAACAACCGCTTTTTCATACTAAGAAGACATATAGGGTGATTCTAAAATCCTTAAATAAACTTTATCTGAATTTAAACGAATTTCAGCAGGAAAAGTATGGCTTATGCATTATATTATGTTTCAGTTAGTTGCAGTTACTTTTAGGTGCTAGTTTGATATCAAGGGGCACGAGCCAAGTTGTTGTTTATGTTCGCTTAGACAGACGATATTACAATACGGATCCCTTGATATTTTTATCGTCTAGAGATGTAGTTGCCATGGGGATAACGTAAATTAAAATGAATTTTGGTTTTTTTTCCCGCTGTAGCTCGACTAATTTCAGATGATTTTAATTCGATTTCTTTAAAAATTTAAACATTTTCATTGTGCATTTGAAATACCGGGTGGGCAAAAAGTCCGTAAAAACTTTAAAAATTCATAAAATCCGGAGAAATGAACGAAAAAGAAAACTGTTTGCAGGATCAGCATTTGTATGTCACGGGATTTTTTTTAAGCTGGAAAAAAATAATTCGAAAATCATCCGGTAGGTGGCGCTGTTACAAGCGCCTGTGGTGAAAATATGCAAATTAGACGGTTATAAAAACCTTTGCTCTCAATGAATCCACATTCATTTCACCATTACAAACAGTGAATGTGAACAAGGATGCTCAGTGCGCCGGATAAAGCTTTGTTGGTTAAGTTATTTTACATGAACGAGGAATCAGTGACCATTGCCTTGCGTAAGTTCCGAGTTCAGAAAAATGTGAAGAGTGGAAAAGGCCCTTCAACACATGCTCAACACTCTTAAAGCTTGTTAAACGTTTGAGGAAACTGGAAAGTTGGAGAATCGAGCACGAGCTGGACGACCATGCAGTCGAAATAGAAGAGAATGCGTCCGAAGCAGCTTCAGGGACCAGCAGTGCTCGTGAAGCTGCTAGACGATTGGGCTTACCACCATCATCTGTCCACAATATTCTTCGTCGAATCCTCCAGCTGTACCCATACAAATTGCAATCATGCAATGAACTTTTGCCAGCAGATACCACACAGAGGGAAGCATTTGCGAAGTGGGCCTTCTCTAAAATGGGACAGGTTCCCACCTGGGTTTTCAACATCTTGTGGACAGATGAAGCGCTTTTCTCGCTTCATGGCAACGTTAACAACCATAACTGTCGCATTTGGGCGACCTCTAATCCACGTGAGTACACACAGAATCCATTGCATTCCCCAAAAGTGACAGCATGGTGTGGTTTCACGGGTTCATTTATCATAGGACCCTTTTTCTTTGAAAAGCAGTGCCCAGTAAATGGATGGATAACGGAAATGGTAAATACTCAGCGTCATCTAACGCTTCTGCGGGAGACTGTCGTGCCATGTTTAATTCAACGAGGTCAGATTTAGAATGTCACGTTCATTCAGGATGGAGCAACCAGTCACACTGCTAACCCGGTTAAGGCATTCCTGATACAGACGTTCGGGGAAGACAGAATCGTTAGCAGGCGCTGCAGGTACCCATGGTCTCCTCGGTTTCCAGATTTAACACCGGCAGATTTCTGGTTGTGAGTATATTTGAAATCTCGCGTTTATCTATCCGGTCCATCAAGTCTGTCGGAACTGAAAGATGCGATCCGCAGAGAAGTATCCTCCATACATCCGGACATGTTGCACTGTGCCGTTGCTAGATTTGTCACTCGTCTGGATTGTCTTCTACCCTGTGGTGGTGGTCATGTGGAACACATTCTGGTGTAATAAAGTTGTGAAAATTTTCTGTTCATTATTTATGCATTGTTTCTTTGATTTGCGTACATCAGCGCCACCTACTGGATGATTTTCGAATTATTTTTTTCTAGTTTAAAAAAATCCCGTGACATACTAATGCTGATCCTGCAAACAGTTTTTTTTTAATTCATTTCTCCGGATTTTATGAATTTTTGAAATTTTTACGGACTTTTTGCCCACCCTGTATTTTATTAATAATATAATATAAAAATACACAATTATTATTATATGTGTTAATATTCGTTATTTATGATAATTGTTTTTTGTTATATTTCTGTATAAATTGCATTACATATTATGTTATTTACTGGTAATTTTTATGTTGTGTATAAGTATTCTTATGTATAATTTTAATTATATTTTTTATATAATTATTATTAAATTATATTATATTATTGCTAATATTATACAGTTATTAGTATTTAATCATACTATATGAATATTATATATGTGATTACTGTTAAATTATATTATAAGATTATTATTATGTACTGTGTATATTCTAATTCCAAGTGACACAACATGTAAGAAAAGATGCTCTTTTGTATTGCTTTGCTAAATCATGGCTCCGAACATAGTCTGATACTAGTGGATGGTAAAAAATCGCAGATTAAGCAGCTTTGTGAGTAATTATATTATTCTCTCTCTCGATTCAAACATAATGCTTATCCAACTTATTAATTAAAATTCTCGCAGTATAAAATATTAATCGTTTTGTAATGAGTTATAACGAAAATTTCTCTTAAAGAACACTCGAGTATGTCTTTTTTATGTTTAGTACAAAAACCTCGCTCTTTATGAAAGATCCGTGATGTGTACAAATTAGTCTTAGTATTTAAACAGAAGGGGCCCAACCTGTATAGTGGTTAGTGACGCTGACTGTGGTGTTGTAGGACATTGGTGCAAATCCCGGAGAAGGTGTGGGTGTTTATAAATATATAGTGCTTTCGCGGCATGGGGGTACTCCACATCGAGCCTCTCGTGAGTTTGGTGGAAGAGAAAGAGAGGTGTGAGGTCTTGACGACCCCCAGGGCGTTACCCTCAAAATTGGGGTGGAATCGAGCCAAATAGCACTGCCACCTTGTGACGGTGCTTTTATCGCGATTTCTATTAATGTTCTCTTGGGGTTTCTTTGGGGGAGGGGGGTGAAATGGCAATTCTTTCCAGCCAACTCAAGAACAAGATTGTGGTTATGTAAATTAGGAATCATATATACATATTGGAAATTAGCAGTAGAGCGGATCTATGTCTATGCGCAGAAGGGATTGCTGAGTGGAGTTAGAAGAAACCTAACTCCGTGGAATAGCCTGGCCGTGCCCGTACTGACGAACCAAAAAAGGGCTCGAGGTTATAAGGAACACTGTCGGATTAAAGCCACATCAGAACAAATAAAGAACGTAGCTGATTACCAGGATATAGCGGTAGGCTATTTTATATAAGCTATAAGGAAAAGTCGTATATTAGTGGTAGAGGAATTAATATATAAAGTTAGATTCAGTGGTCAAGTATGCGACTATTTAGCAATACGTGTTGCGTTTTTCTCATTCTAGATCTTCTTACTTAATTATTATTGTTGTGTATTGTGTTTAAGCTAAAATCTTACTAAACAGATTTTAAAATCAATGAATTGAGTGGTTCTTCGTTTTTCCCCACAGAAACAGGTCGCGTAGATAATGTAGAATTGAGGTCCCCCAAAGGTGGAGGCTTCTCAACTTGCATAGAGCTTACAAAGCTACGAATAAACACAGGCGGAAATGTAACCCTTTGCCGCAATGAATTTCGTAGACCTTGATCCAATGTTACTGTTGATTAGGTGACATAAGTTACAACAACAAGTAGAAGGGAAGTGAAAGTGAGACAGGAAGGCTAGAATAGAGATGAAAGAGTACGAAAGGATTACAGAAGCCTTACTGAAGTTAGAGCAATCTTACAAAAAGAAAGAAAGAGCGTGTCTGCTTGAATTGGGTGCCCTTGTGATGCCTGCGAAAATTAACAGTAGCGGGATAGTTAAAAAATTAAATTATTCATTTATTTACGTCCACAACTATTATATACTGTATTTGAATTTAAATAGAAGTTATTAATAAAATTGATTGTTTCAATATCAAACAAAATATGATATTTGTAAGGGAGGAGGTTGTGGCGGTGTGTAAGGCTATTACTTGCTTATACCGATATAAACAAGTAAAAACATCCACGCTATGACGATCATTTTGGCATGATGGCTAAGATACTCGTTTTCGGAACGGAAGGTACCCAGTTCTAATCTTCCTTCATTAGTGACCCTGGCCGTGCAAAGAGAGCTTCAGCAGTCGTGGCGACATCTATCAACCGCAAATGGAACCAAGCCGTCAGACACATTATGTAATTACGCCATCACGACGACCAACTCACAAATCCATCACGCATGAATGACTGAACACAAAAGCCGTCACCCACAAAGGAGGAAACCCACAAAGCCGTCGCACTCAAAGTGACGCAACTGCTCACGCGCTCGGCACGAATATTGTATCGTTCGTTCGCCTATTCGCCAAATCACTGGCAGGGGGTTAGTGTAGCTGTGTGATATCAATATAAACCAGTAATAGCCTCTACGCGATGACGATCATTTTGGCGTGGTGGCCAAGATACTCATTTTTGGATCAGAAGGTACCGGTTCTAATTTTCCTTTGAGGTAAACACAACCGATCTTTTTAGTGTTTTAAAACGGATTCCTTTTCACTATGTTGGGGTTAGGTGGTCGCCTCCATTATACCTCGAATTTCAGTCGGGTTCCAGCTCGTGGGAGGTTTGGTATTTCTTTCACAGGCATCAGAAGTCGGGGCAATGTCAGATGAACAGACCTCGCAATATTTAGTGGAGCATGTGGGCATAGAAACTGTCGAAAAAAAAGACAAGATTTTCATCTGTGAGTGGTGTGAAAACGTCATTCCATTCTTAGAATTCTACTATTTAGCCATCTCAAAATACGTAATTGATATTATCTTTATTTGTGGGAATCGGGTTATGATGAATTCCTCTGAATCTGTAACTTATCTTTAATTTAATTATTCAAAGATTTGAGCTAATTGGTTTAGACAATGTTTCTCAAACTGCGGGGAGGCAATAACCTTACGAGGAGGGCCAAGCATATCGAAAATAAAAGATTTAAAAATAATTAATTTACTGGAATGAATTTAAAAAATACTTTCAGACATAATAAAAAATGCAGTTTTACTCTGATATAATTTATAGACGCGCGCGCGATATTAAGTCATCAAAAATAAAAACTTCTTCAATACCTAATTAGCTATCTTTGATCCTATGGCCAAATAAAAACACTTTTATTTGATTTGCTGTAATCACATGATGAGAGATTTTTATATTACGCTTTCTTTTTAAACCTAACATACTACTCTATCAGAGAAAAAACAGATCCCAGAATCGAAAAATTTTAGGAACATAAAAAATTCATCACTGTCATTTATTTGAATTACTGCACATTATAGTTGTAATCTGTTTGACCTTCTAGGATATTGGTACAGTTAGTTAAGACCCCTCTCTTATGTGTTTGTTTCTCATTTAGGGAAATTGTAAGTAATGTATTTCTCTGTTGCGCTTTTTTCCATGCAAAAGAGTTTTATGATATTTGGAAAACCATGGAGAGCACACATACACTTTGGAGGATTACTTTGCCAAGGCTTATTTTTATGAGTATTCTCAAACATATAAGCATAACGAAAAACATTACACACATTTTTTTAGCAGTAACATACATATTATCATAATGAATACACTTTTTACCCGGAAGTGGTCACGCTTAACACACAGATTACGAAATCGTTAATTCTGGCAAAACTGTTTATTTGTTACCAAAGAAAAATTGAAAAGTCCTTGAAAAAGTAGGTAAGTAAACTTTCTCTTTATTAAGTTATTCACTGGAATCACGATTTGTATCGTGTACAATAAAATAATTATAAAAAAGGATTAGGGTGCCCCAATAACTCAGCTCAACCGTATCGAGTGCGCACCTGCTCCCGGGTTAAAACATGTTGAAGACTTTTTGCTTTAAATATTAAAAATAATACAATTATTCTTCATCGGAAATTTATATTATTGTTCATTATTTAACATCAATTATAAATGCTAATTCTGTGAGGCTTAAAATTACAATTCGCTTAAAGCTAATTGTAATTTGAGCAATCATTTTAAAAAAATCATTTTACATTTTTTAAACATTGTCGAGCATTTGGCTTTGCTCTCCTTACAATTCAGCTATTATATTAATAATGTTTTTTTTTCTTATAAATGAACTCGTGCAAAGAGCGGGCACTTCAGTCGGTATACTTTTAATGTATCAGTGCTGCACAGAGTAGTTTATAACTAATTAATTAATACTAAATTAAGAACAAGTTTAATAAGTATTAATGACTTCCATGGGCCTGTCTTTCAAAGCAAAGTTTTTATAAGGATTGCTTATGATTAGAAATTGACCCTCTGATTTTTTTTTCTATATTTATCACATATGTATATTTTGTCTTCAAAGCAGCCACAGCATTTTGCAATATGTTCAATTTAAAAGTTAGAGAAAGGAAAAATAACATAATAATTCTCCTATTATTCTATTCTATTTATTTATTTTTTCTTAAAAGTAATATACAAAATTTAGTACTTATGTTACTAATTTGTATGGTTTATAATTAAGATCGCCTATTGTAGCTTTAGCGTCAAAGTGCATTATTATTGCATTCAGTACATTATTAATGTATAAGGGGGGCACCAGTATTGAAAGTTTGAGAAGCACTGGGTTAGTCGTTAAGCTGCTATTAAAGTGAAATTTGCGAAGTGACTATGAGTGGTCCTTGGTGTACTTAAAAAGAATTTTTAGACCGGAATATGCAGTTAAGCCAAGTGAGACCTGACGTTGATGTTACATGAAATCACACGCAGTTAAGTGCGTAATCATTTGACTTAGGGATTTAGAGTAGCCATTTACTCTGACAGCTCCCTCGGTTTATATCATTGATTGATAGTAAAATGTTAGAACCAAATAAACTTAATTATTTTTATAACAATGCCTCCTCATTTGTTGTCTCAAACTTCCCTAGAGACCTCATGATCGTGTCAACTGATATATGAAAGTTTAATTTGAAATACATTATATCTTCAAAACTACATCTTAAGTTATTGCTATAATAGCCAAAAATTGTTGCCTAGACCAAAAAAATGTATTAATTTATCTAATGAAGATAGATAAACTCGCTTCATGCTCTATTAAAAAAATATTCAACAAATTATTTTAAGTTGTAAATTTAAAGAGTTTATTTTATTTTATTTGCTTCCGAACATGTATTTATCATGTACTACAGATTCTGCTTTATCCATCAAGTACATTTTCATGACCCACAATTATTCCTATAAATATTAAAGTTGCTGTGAAATATACTCTTCTTTCCTTTTTTAAGCATAAAAAAATATTCTTTGATATATTTCTCTTTGAAAACTGAACTGCTTTTTGAACTGCTAATTTTCAATTCTAAAATTTTCCCACTATTTTTTTTATAATTGTGTGGAGCATAAAAACTCTTAAATATTTGTTTCTTATAAGTACACTCTGTATGCTACGAAAAATGTATCATGTATCTTAAAATAATTTCTCTCATATTTATAAAAAAGGTCCAAACCTCTTTTTCAAACGGTTGAGAGTATTGTGTGTGAGTGCATATATAAATGCACACACAGTTTGAAGCATGGTGTAATACTAAGTCTTAAATTGCAATGAGAACAGATATAATATCAACTTTTAAGATTAACTTTCCATTTTCATTTCATTTGAAGCAACAAATTGCATATTTCTTTATCCAATATTTTTAAGAATTTTAATTTCTACTTCAATGAAAAATTCCCACCTTCACCACAAAGAAAATCCTAGATGAGAATTATTTCAGTACCATATACAAGTTACATCTCTTAAAAACACAAGTACAAACAATTTAAAACAAATTAAAAATGTGTTCAAATGAAAGTTAGAAAGAAGAAATTATCAACGCCCGTACAGCGTACGGGCTAACCGGTTGAGGCTAGCTTTAGGTAGCCCGTACGGTGTACGGGAAAACCAGTTAAAGAGTTAAGTAAAGTCTTAGTAATGTTCTGAAGGTAAAAATGTTATCTAACTGACAGAACAAGTGCAATTTATTTCCGAGTCACATCGTTTTCTACACGACTTCATATGCGTAGCACATGTTCTATGTAAGAAGATGACACTTCTCTCTCTCAGCTTTCAACAAAATCTTAAAAACGCCAACTTGGTTCTGAGATTTTGTTAGGTAGTCTATCCCACGTGTCCAATAGCACCCTGCAATTCTGCTACTTTAAATTATGTTTGGTGAACTAGGAAACCCCAAAAAACACTTTCAAAGGGGTCGAGTTTTCAGGGACAGGGTTGACATTTCAATAACCCAATTTCGTTAGTAGCTTACCACTGTTTTGTGCAACCTCTGCAATGAATAACAGCATTATTTAGCTGAAATTTAAGATGATTTGACGAAGTCTCTGTAAATAAAATTAATGTTTCTGTTTCTGTTAATCTTGGCATTTTAATCTCTTTCTTTTGCATGAGATAAATACCTGATGAAGGATTCCACAAACAGTAAAGTGTATCCAAAACATGCATTTCACTTCTCCAGTTTGCTTTTGAAAATTTTTTGTCATTTTTCAAACTGTTTCAGTATGAATTTAATCCACCCGAAGCATTCAGATAATTTTTTATCACCAGACAAAATATATGCAACCAAATTAATTACTTAAGCAGACAGAGGATTTTCAGAGAAGTATATGATATAATGAGAAAACACGTTGCTTTAGTCTGTTCATCTGTTCAGTTTTAAGTTTTGTAGATTGTCTTTAAATATGGAGGTTCTGCTAGTAATCTTGCTATAACAATCTATGAAACGTACTTTAAAAAGTATCTATCAGTTTCCGAGAACACTTTTAGATCACATTATTCCAGTGCTTCTTAAAGTTTCAATACTTGTGACCCAATTTTCAATCATAATGTTCTTCGCCCTCCCGCCCCCCATACTATAACAATGTATTGAAAGTAATAATAATGCACTTTGGCGCTAAAACTATAATACTATCTTAATTATAAACTACTCAAATTATCAAGATAAATATTAAATTTTGTCTATGTTTCCTTTAAGTAAAAGTTATTTTTAAATAATATATATTTTCTCAGTAAGTTATTTTTAAGTAATAGATATTTTAAGTAGGTTATTTTTAAGTAATAGATAATTTAAGTAAATTATATACACTTTTAAGTAATAAGAAAAGTATTCTGTTACTTTTCTTTTCTAATTTTTTAATTGGAACAGATAACAATAAAAGTACAACGTGTATTTTTTATGTCAGAATGTATCATGTTTAGCTTCCATTAAGTAAATATTTATATCTTATTAAAATAATATTTAATTCTCGACTTTTTAATATGCTCATGCCCCCCCCTTGGGGGACGCATCCCACAGTTTGAGAAACACTGCGTAATCCCCTTATTTGATTCATGGAGAAAATAATTTGAATGCTGCTCAAACAATTTGAACTTTCATCTTTGCGAGACGAGAGAAAAAACATGGACCTATATTTATGTGGGAATCCCACAGTGACTACACATAACTGGACTTTTTTGCATATCCTTCAATTCAGGACAATGATTCTTCCAAAAAAGGCAAAATATACCATTTATGTACTTTTATTTTAATGTAATAATTTTAGATATTTCTCAATAAGCCAATATATATGTGAGTAATGTACAGAAAACTGCAATTAGTATATGTTCTTTTAAAAGTGTCAGTTACATTCTGCCCTAGAGCATGATAGGTAAAACTGATACATCTCAATATTCAATAAACAATATTGAGAAACGGATTAGTTTTTTTTAAATAATTTTTTTAGTCTGACAAATAATGGACAAAATAAAGTTTTTCTGACTAAGAAAACCATGCATTCATTTTAAGTAGAACTAATATATAATTTTGGAGAGGTTATGTATGATTTAAAAAAGAAATTATGTGTGTCATAGAAAAAAAATTTTTGATCTCCTAGCTTAATACACTGAAACTGAATCTAAAATAATTTTTAAAATATTAATAAGTAAAATTTTAAAAAGTATGAGAATATGACCACATGTTGTACTGTTTGTTCAATTCTGCTATTAACTCATTTGTAACTCTCTATGAATGAATACATTTAAGGTATCCGACTACGTTCGGAACCGTGATTTTAAAAAAGCGCGTAAATGCCTGATATTTAGTGTCACTCAGATTAGAATACATGTGCATAATATTGTTTTAAGGTCATTTTGACAAAAAAATTATTTAAATATAATATTTTGGCAAAAAAGTAACTTAGAATAAACTTTTTCCAAATGTTCTCCTTTTGTGAAAAATGGTTCTATTATAATAATATTTTGCTTGCATATAGCTCAAACCTCTCTACAGAGGCTCATCTAGAAATTTTGAAAATTTCACATTATTTTCAGAGTTACCACCCATTGAAATATTTATTCGCGTTTTTTTGTTAAAATTTCTCCCCTCTGTAGTCGTAAAATATGAATAAACCCACTTCTAAATTATATATTTCAAAAATTCTAGTTGAGACTCTGAACAGAGGTCTGAGCTATATACAGGCAAATTATTATTATAATAGAAGCATTTTTTCACAAAAGGAGAACATTTGGATACAATATTATTCTAAGTTAATATTTTGCCAAAATATTGTATTTAAGTTAATTTTTTTTGCCAAAATGCCCTTAAAACAATTTTATGCATATATTCTAATATAAGTGACACTAAATATCATGAAAATTATCCATTTATGCGCTTTTGAAAATCACGGTTCCGAACGTAGTCGGATACCTTAAAACTGTGCGTTTGATCACAACGTGTTGTGTTCGCACAGAGAACTTTCTCCAAAATATATATCTTCTCGTTATTTTCTATCATTTGAATGGGTTTTATCTACTCTTTTGCGTTCAAGGTAATTTTTTCTTTCTTTATAAACATGCGCTCGATTTTGTTTCATCCGCTTTATTTTCTCCCCTTCTTTCTCAACTTTTGCTTTTTTATGAGACAGAAGATATTCCAGCAGCGAATGGAATTCGAGAGTGGAAAAGAGAAAGTGTTATCTTTAAAGGAATCGGATCTTTTGAATTGTCTGTTCGCTCCGCTTTTATTTTCCCCTTATTGCATTCTTTATAAGTGATCAGAAAACAAAATAGAAAAAAGTGTGATTACTTTGGTAGAGTGGAAAGTGTACACAGAAACAAAAATTACGTTACTCTCTATTCTAGTACTGTGTAATAAAATGTCAAATATTTCGCCTCTCTCTTCGGATTATTAGATTTTATTGTCGCTATCGAATAGATGATACAAAGAATTATTTACAGAATGTACCAATGGTTTTCTCTTTTTATTCGCATAGAAGAAAACACTGATGTTTCTTCCTCATATATTACTAAAAGTGCTTATTAGAAGTTGTCTATTCTATTGCTCCGTGACAAGATTCTTTTAGAAATAGCTATAATCGAAAGGATATAAATTATAGGAAAATACATTTTTTTATTTTTAATATAATTCAGTTATTTCATGTTATTATCTTTTTAATTTTATTAAAAATGTGTGTGTCTGTATGTGTGCGTGCGTGTTTGCGTGCATGTTTGCGTGCATGTGTGCGTGCATGTGTGCGTGCATGTGTGTGTGAGAGAGAGAGAGACAAATTATTCACGCAAAAAGTAGATGCTGATAGGAGATTTATGAGTTATATTTCAATTACTGCGAAATATAACTTCTACGCCAAAATCATCTGAAATATTAAACCTTGAACTTTAATTACATCTAATGTTTGCACAATTATATATAGGCTGTATATGAGGAAATATAAACAAATTTCACTTTAAATTTCGGTTGTATAAAAATTGTTATAAATTATTGTCGTTAAGAATAATGAGTTTAGAAAATGCAAACAAATTTTTATGAATAAAATCATTTAAACGGAGGGGAGGTGAGATGTATAGAAAAAATTCTCGTTTTTAAATCGTTAAATCTACAGACTTTAGATTTTGCAGGTATATTTCTTTTGTTGAACAGAGATCCCAGATATTGAGGAACTCAACTCCCACGGCAGAGTGTGGCAAAATTATAGACAAATATTTTTGCTTATTTTGCCTTTTTTTTTCAAATTTGTCCAGTAACATTGAGTTCTCCCGTAATTGAGTAAGTGTTTTTTTCGCGTCTGCACTTATTCAACATTACTTCTAATTACTCTATAGAAATTACTTGCAAGAGAAAAATATTTATAACATTTGAAACAGCATTCCAATTTCTAAATTTTGTAATAAAATTAGGAACTTCATTTAAATAAAGAAGGAAATATTTGAAAAGAGAAGGATGATCGAATATAAAGCAAAATTGATTCGCTTCTACAAAGTATTCGATTATATATCGTTCATGCTTTAAATGAATGATGCAACCTTGAATGAATTGCGATATGAATATGCGCTTACTGCTGATTAAAAGTAACTCAATCCGACGCCCAGTGCTACCATTCTTAAAATATGCACGTGTATGCGATGTATCGGGAGAAAAAAAACACATATAAGCAAAACTTTTTCTGAAACATGTAAACCAGGAAGGCCAAAACTCGTATTATATTATGGGCCCCATAGCCTATTTTATTGTAAGAGTTATAGGGGTCGCATGATTTCAATCTTCAAAGAATCAATAAATTGTGATTTTTATAATGTATTAGGCATTTATTAGACTCTGTGTAAAGATAAAGGTATTATGCATCATACATATATAGTCGTTTTATATTTTATGTTATTTTTTAAACCTTAACTCCAAATATTTTCTATTTTTTATAAAAAAAAGTTTTAATTAAAAATTTTAATGTGTTCAATTAATTTCATTTGCAAGCTTTCATCCACAATTTCAATATGGATAAAAAGTGATCGGTGATTTTAATATAGGTGAAGTAAAAGTGCAAAGTTATAACTCACAGCTCTTAATAACAGAAAATCTTAAGTCCATAATTCCATTCCCAACAACTTAATTTATATATATAGTGATCATATTCAGTAAATTTTAATTTATGGAGTTTTATTAATAAATATAAACAACTTTCATAGTGAGACAAGTTTTCTTTTTCTATTTATTTTCGTAAAATAATAATTTTAAATATTAAATAGAGTTGTAACAACATGGTTTCCCCTTGAAGCTTAAAATTAATTTGGTAAGAGGATCTATGATATCAACTGAGAAATCCATGTCCTTACCCTTTGTCCATCTCTTAATTTAGCACATTCATAATTCTTGTTCCCAAGTAAATTGTAGTTTCGATTTAAAGAATTGTTTTAACACTTTATGATATGAAAGCCATTGAACTTCCGCATAGTATTGTAGATCGTTGTATTCACTTTCTATATCATCCAGATATATCATCCAGAAATGAAGCAAATTTACAATGATTGAGTCCATGTTCTGGAATATATTTTACAAATTTGGTTACCCTTTTTAAAACATATCCTATATTTAGAGCTTTGGAGTACAGTACCTGCTGGTGAATAATAAAATGTGTGAAACTGTTAAAAATGATTAACATGCTGCAGCGTTTCTCAAACTGTGGGACCCCCCTTGAGGGGCGTGATAACTCTACAAGGGGGCGCGAACTTACTGAAAACTAAAGATTATTCAAAACATTATTAATTTAATGAAAGTAAGCAAACAAAATACTTTCTGACATAGTAAAATATAAGACACACATTTACACTGATATAATACACTTATAAAAGTATCTGTACCACATAATGTATTTTATAATTAATTTAACATTACTAAGATTGATTGATTGATTGATTGATTGAATATTAACGTCGCACTGTTCAGCTACACGAGGGCTTTTGGCGACGGACCTAACATTACTAAGAACAAGTTTGATAATTACCAGTGACCATGGCTTGTATTGACACTAAATCTTGATGATTTGTAAGGTATATAATTAATTACTTAACTGCCGATTAAAGGTTACGTGGTTTGGTCCTTAATGCCGCGGTTTTCACCATAGACGCGCGTATTCTGATGGGTTTTTGGGGGAGGGAGAAGAAAAGGAATAAATAAGCAAAATCCTCTGAAATAAGTAAATCCTTTGCAAAGACTGCCAGGGTCCTTTTATTGTATTCCACAGCCTTAGAAATAGTTTTATGGATAGCAGAGCACAGAAAAGATCGTACTTCAGAAAGACGTATATATACGTCCAAAATAGCAATGCTTTGGCTGAGCGAGACGTTTATATACGTCAGTGGCACATAAGAGGTTAAAGTCGTACACACACTATAGCTTTAGTATAAAAATAAAATATTATTGAATTCAATACAATGATATTGAATAGAGGGGGGCGCAATGAAAATGATGATTGAATATTGGTTCGCGAGTATTGAAAGCTTGAGGAAGCACTACCATGTTCTTTTTTTTTAAATCTTGCAACAATTCTTTTGGTAATACCTGTGACAGCAGGTGAACCATCATGCAAGACAAACCAACTTTTCCAATGGTAATTTATATTTCTTCAAAATATTTACAAGTACATCCAAAATATCAGATCAGGATGTCGTACTATGAATATGAATGATTTCTAAAGATTCTTCACTTATTTTTAAATTAACATCATATCCATGAGTAAAAACTACTAGCCGAGTGAAATTTTCAATATCTTCTCTTTCATCAATATTGTAATAAAGTAGGATTGAAATGTTGATATTGTAAAATTATGCTGAAACCTTGAATTCTCGGCTATTTCCTCAATTCTGCTAGCTGCAATATTTCTACTTAAACTTACAATTTTAATTTGCTTTGTTTGTACCGGACAAAATACTTCCGCTGTTTTAAATAAACATTATATAATAAATTCCCTTTCGGTAAATGCTTTCTGTCTGCTGGCGTGATTAAATGTAATATCATAAAACTTTTACTGCAGCTGTATAATCTTCAACAAATTTAATGTGTAATATTTATTGTTTTTAGGAAATTGATCTCAATTCGGACTTGTTTTCACGAAATTTTGCAAAGTATTGGTCCTAATTTCCTTCATAATTTATAGCATAATGCCTTTTAAGATCAAATCTCTCAGCAACTGAAATAGAATTTGTAGATATCAAGCATATTTTTTTCTTCTTTTGAACACAGAAAATATTGCATTTCCAATTTTCTAGAAAATAACGGCGTTCATCTTGAATTAATCTTTCTTTACGCATTGTTGATTTTTTTACATTTCTATTAAAGAACTTTTTGTTTAATACGAATTAAAATTAAAATCCCCTTTTATTCGCAAGCGATTAAGTATACACTGCCCTTCATCTTAACCGTCCTGAATATTTTTTTAATTTAAAAAACATCTCTGAGACTGTCTTCAAAGATGGACTTTCAATCAGAGAAGGAGGAAAATAAATAAAGTAGCACACAGGAAGATTCGTGTACCATCCATAGTTAAGAATTGATGCGACGCTGTTTTAAACTTATTAATTTTAACATCGACCCGAAAGTTCCATAAGTTAACATCGCATCATGACTACAAGTTAAGTTAGCTAAATTCTAAATTAAAAACACTCATCTCACGCTAAATTAAACACTGATCGTATAGTTTTAAAACATTATTAAATTTATTTTAATTAAAGAGCATGGTTTAGAGCAATACATTATGAAAAGTCGTTACTTATCTGAAAGAGACTGAGTGGAAGGATTGGGATGGGTGGGCCCGGGGAACGGTTGAAGTCATTAGCTCTCTTCGATTTTGAAGCTGTAAAAATTTGTAAGAAAAAAGCTACGAGAATCGGCGTGCCAATCTTTTTAAATGTCGACCGCGCTACTCCCAAAAACATCCACCCCGCACTTCTGGCTGTAAATTCTACTACTCTGATTGGACCAACAAGCGGCGCAAGAATACAGATTTGCCCGCCATAAGGTACATTGACCTGGGGCACACCCCAAATTCCTTAGAAACCTGCTTCCTGTATACAGGACAAATATAAAAATTACAATTGTATCTCGGGGACCGGCGGCCGCCCATCAGAATATGCATTATGCATTTCAGAATTTAATAAAAAAGTAATTTATTATGTAGTACAATGAAATAAAGACGCTTAATAAAATGTAACAAAAATATTTTTTATCTAAAGGTCATTTCAATTATCAAAAAAGTTATCTTTTAAAACAAGAACAGGAAACAGACAAATATTTTGTAGATTAAAAGCTTCACCTCAAATAAATTTCAAAATGAAAAATCTTTTAAAACCTGTTATTTCAAAAAATTTTCGAAAAGAGTCGGCGGGCTGTAACTTAAGTACTGGCGGGCCACATGGGGCTCAAGGTCCGCGTGTTTGAACTCCTAATGTTAAAACTACCGCAAGTACCCTCAATGTCATTTTATTGCATTCCAAAGCTTTGATAATAGCTTTACTGATATCAGATCTAAGAAAATAATTGTATTTCATACAGACATACCTAAACATCTAGGTCACTTAATGCCTCGGTTGAACATGACGGATATGTTAAACAATGGCAGTTAAAGAGGCTAAGTTGATTTTTTTACCTCCTTATTAATCTGCTACCATGCATAATATATTTCAACTGCCAATAATTTATTCACAAAATTCAAACAAATCATTTTATTGCTTTTAAAAATTAAACATAACATCTGAGAAAATTTATATTTAAACATATTAAATATATATATATATATATATATATATATATATATATATATATATATATATATATATATTCGTAAGATAAATATGATTATGCAAGTTTTTCATTTTGTTAGATTCAAGCAAACATAAACTCAATAACTTCATTTATCTGAAAATATTTTTTAAAGAAAAATTGAATTATAGAGATTTACCCTGTTGCGTAAAAGAAAAATCTTTGAAAGATATCAACGTTCAGAAATATTATTCCAAGCGTTGCTCTAAGCTATTTTGCAATCTTCTGCCACATTTATTCTTTATTCAAAAAATATTTTCTCACCTTTTATCGAATCTAAAGAATCTGCCTATTCGAAAAGAGCATACAATGAGAAGGGTAAAAAAATAATAAAATATCGCCTTTCGGGCTTCTCTAATTTTTTTTTTATTTTAAAAATAAAAAAAATGACGGAAAATGTTGAACCTTTTTTCTATTCTTATTAAATTGTTCTCTTATAGAATATTTTATTCGATAAACATTTTAAAAAAATTAACTATGCCTTGAATAAAATGGACTCCAAGAATTTTATCGAATAGCTTAGAATTACGTTCGGAGAGAATTATAATAACATAATTCCTTTTTTTTCTCTGAAAATGTAAATTTGATATTGTACATTATGCTCTCCATGTGGGCTCATAAATAAATAAACATAATGTTTCATATTACAACTTATTTATGCAAAATTATCTCAGTTTTTGCAATATACCAGGCGACCCAAAAGCCCGGTAACATTTGAAAAAATTCAGTAATTTACGAATAGGGATTGAGCCATTTGTACAATTTTGTAATACCGGTATTCTCAAGCTTAAATTTCGGTTTTTCGGTATTTACAAGAATTTTTTTAATTTTGTCCACTATATGTTTAGGGATGTCACGTTGTCAGAATGGACGAAAACCGCACCACTAAACAAGTTTTCAATACCCTACCAATTGGAGCACTAAAGTGCAGGCCAAATCTTAGATGAATTGATGACCTAGAAAAAGATCAACAAGTTTTGAGAACTAAGAATTGGCCTTAGCTAGAAGAAGGAAAGCCTGGAAAAGGATTCTTGAGAAGGCCAAGACCCACCCTGGGCTGCCGAGCCACTGAGAAAAGGATATGTTCAGGGATCGCCAATCTAGCAAAATTGTATACGTTTTTCTTTTTATGTCTACTTAAGGCTGTTTTCGGTTAATGTTAAGAAATATGACCCGAATTTGCAACATTTTTTCAGATATAAAAGAAATGAAAAATTAATATGATATTCTGGCTTCACTATCCTTTAGAGAGCAGCATTTTTTTTATCATACCTCCCATCTTTAACCGAGTTGATTCATTTTTTATGGTATAAAATGTAATTCGCATTTTTTATCCTATACCGTAATATTAAATGGACTTTGCCTTCTCGTATTAAGACATAAATAAAGAATTCCCGGAATATTTTGAAAATTTGAAAAACACTGTATTGTGTTAACAGAAGTACGAGATATAATGTAGCAAATTTCCATGAAATTGGGTCAATTTTCTGTCTGAAAATGTGCTTCACGTTTAGTTAGAGATCTCGTACTGTTACCTAAGACAGCCTTAACGAGCGAAATTGAATAGATTGTGAATATAAAGTTGCATCTTACAATCAAGAAAAGTAATAACATATGTAAATCTTCCAAGAAGGCGGGCCAAAACTATTCTATTACTGCTCAAAACGATACTGCACACGCGCAGGATGAGTAGTCTGATATTCGTATCAGTGAAAACAGGGCTGTAGTTGTGAAGAAAGTGCGTAGTATTTCGATATTTTTTTTAATTGGGGAGTTTGTTATTCACATTGTATTTACATATCCTACTTGTACTTACATATCATCGTAATTTTATAAATGAAAATGAAAAAGAAGAAAAGAGATTAACCAATTCATATTTGATCAAGTTTATAGTAAATTTTCTTAAAATGTTTTACCCACAAATCTTACATTTATTGAAAATGATTATGACATTAATGTCGATAGTGAAAAGAAAATATGTCTTGAACAAAATTTAGAATTTACGAAACTAAAAAATGTTCAACAAACCAAAATACAATGCAAAAATTAGCTACATCCAAAACCATCCGGCAAAAATTGGTTTATTTGAAGATGAGAGATTTAGAGGTAAATACTAGGAAATGTATCGATTATTTCTAAGAATGCTACCTACTATCTTAGATGCCGAAAGAGCGGTTTTGACAGCTTGTAATTTTTGCACATAATTCCGATCCAGACTTATGACAGTATAATTAATGCATTATGTTTTTTAAGATCACCTTTCAAAATTTGTAATAGTACCACAGACAGAATAGTGATATTAATACTTTTTTGTGATTTAAAGAAATAAGATGTTCCTTAACTTTTTGGGGATTCTTTATTATACTTTTATAATTTAAAAATTTACAAATTAATATTTTGTTATATTTACACTTTCTAATAAAACTGGCAAATAAAACAAAGAAAAACCTGTATTTTCTTTCTTTTCCTAAAACTTTTACTACTGGTATTAAATCCGGTATCCCGGTATTAAGATCTAAAAATACCGAATACCGGTATTGAACTTTTGATCCGATATTGAAATCACTATCTACGGAAAAATGTAGACAGAGATGTAAAAATTGATGCGCAAGCTTAAAATGACAGGGGGTTGAAACTTTAAAAAAAGTGTAAAGAAGACCAACACAAATGGGCAACAAAACGTCAGCTACGCCGCTCTTAATTCGTGCGCAAAATGAGCTGTAGTTAGAGAAAAAAACCCAGATATACACCAGTATTAGCGGCATGTTGACTTTACCGGAAAAGTACTAGTATTTATAAGTACTTTTCTGGTAAAGTTAACATGCCACGAACAAAGGTCTATTGACTTTACCTAGTAGCGCTAAACTACTACAATGGAGAATCTGTTCCTGCAGCTTTTACGATTGAATTCCCATAGAAAGGATGTGAAAAATCTCTTGCGCGTATCGTTTGATGAGAATCGCATACAGAGCCGCCATTTCCGTCATGCTTAGCCTTTCAGGGCCCTAGACCTCAACCCATGTGATTATTGTTTGCGTGTTTACCTGAAGTCGCAAGTCTACCGCGATCATCCGACCACATTACGGTTGCAAAGAGACAGTATCCGACTGTAATTTATCACCATGCTTACAGATGTGACGTGCAGAACTCTTTTGAACCTTCTTCCCTCGACTGTAGATATTACTAAGGAATGACGGCCGATATATGTTGATATGTCGCTTAGAGATGTAAACGCATTTTTTTTGCACTTTTTCTTTGTAGTAAAATCCCATGTTCTTTCAAACATGTGTGTCAATTTTTATCTGTTTACCTATATTATTCTGTGAATTATTGAATTTTGAAATGTTAACGGAGACTTTTGGATCATCTCGTACGTATAATAGAGTTGACCAGAAAATATAGATCTCTTAAATAATCAAAATGAAAACACGATATTTACTGAGACAAATAATTCTGTTAGAAATCTGGAGCTTCCTTTACTTCTGTGTGCATACATACCATCAGCATTTATCTATTATCCGCATTTGTTCACAAGCTTCAGAATTCCATGCAATACTGTTCTGCCACCACTTGATTAACCCAGGTGTTCATTGTATTTAGACAAATACCTTGATCTTAGCGATTACCATCTTTTCCCTTAAATTGAAAAAGTATCTCAGCGGTTAGGGGTTTGGAAGTGATAGGGAGATCGAGAATACAGTGATCACTTGGCTTACCTGACCAAGTTACATTCTCCTGACCCTGGCGTTAAACGTACATAACATGAGAATTCTGAAGCTCATGAACAAATACAACACATATGAGAGACGTATTGGGAAACTAAGTACCGTTTTGTGTTCTACTGCAACCGCAATGGCAGTTCGCCAGTTCAACACTTACTGTAAAATCCGGCGTATAACACGCACTTTTAACACAAAATATAAAATCAAAATTTAGGGGTGCACATTATGCACTGGGTATAAAAATGAGAGCTTTAAAAGTAACAAAAAAAGAGATGGACATAAAAAAATTACTTCTACACATATCGAAATACTGTTTATTTAAAAGAAATGACATATCTTATAAACTTTAAAGGTTGTAATACTATAGAAGTGATGCAACGCTACTTTTAATTTATCTTTCTTATTGCATTTTAACCCAGGTTCTGTAATTCACATTGCACCATGATTAAATTAATAAGTTAGTAATCGTAAATTAACTGCTCACAGCCATAAAAGTTAATTCAATATTTATTCTTATTTTAAAAGTTACAGATGATAATTATTACTTAGATTAACACTACAGATTCTACTTAAACAAAATGTTCAACTTATCGTTAGACTGTGTACTGAAGGGAGAGATGATACAAGGCCAGAGGGGATTCATTGGTCGGCGCTGGAGTCCACTAGGAAAAAGGAGAAATTAGAATTTTAGTTAATGGGTCAAGTTTTCGGTTGTCTCCCTCTGCTTAAATCGGGGTTGCATGCCGTTTTTAAAGTCCGCCAAATCACACCCAAATTCATGCGCGGCTTCTCGAGGATTCTTTATCTTGTCCGCTCCTGTGCTTCTCTATTGGTCCAGAGACCAGCGCAGAGTTACAGCATTCCAAAATCTATGGGTTTAGTGAACTTTTTGGAAGCGCGGGAAATCCCTTGACACACCCCACAATTTATGGGTCTAGTGACCCCCAGGCGTGGGAGCTTTCTGGCTCGAAGGAATTTCACTGTATCCGGTGAGGGGAGGAACTCAAACGAATTCCAAGAAACTGACTTTGAAATTTTGAGGTCTGCTGAATTCGTTCTGGCCTCCCATCAGAAGAATACTGTTTTTTTTTTCAAAAGTCTGGGATAATACATCGTATAGATGACTTCAAAACGTATGAGCATTGTATACCAACATTTAATTTTTTTTTGTAAAAAAAGGGGTGTGCGTTATATGGCGCATATACCTATAAATTAAAAATTACAGCTCTAATGTATAGGTGTTCGTTATATACCTGTGCGCGTTATACGCCGGACTTTACGGTACGAACATGTGTCTCTGTTTTGTTATATGTACAGTGACGCTATTAAATCCAGATCGGGTCGTTTTTATTATGTGTTAAGGAGCGTTCAAAATGATTAAGGTTATTTCCTATCCTACTGACTGTAAAAGACATTCTGTAATACATTTTTCAAACAAAAGGAATGTTAAGCCAGTAGACTTGTAAAGATTTATAGTGAAAATTTAGTGAGTGATGAGAGAGAAATGGTGAGAAAGTGGGCGCTGCAGTGTTCATGGCGAAGCCCAAAGTAGGCGGGCTACTGTTGTCAATGTAAATAGACGGTTAACAATAAGATTACTTTGTAAAGAATTTATACAAATTTCAAAAATTGTACACTGGCTGCATCCTTCTTTAAACCCTTTTTCAGGAACAACCAGTAAAAAAAATGATCGATGTTTATTTGTTTTTTCTCCCAGAAAATGAATACATAGGTTGTGACGGGTGTACTGTTTGAGTTCTTCTACGAATCCTCTTGAGAAAACTATTCTTAAACTGTGATTTCTGTTTAAAAACCGCTTTCCGCAGAGATGAATTTATGCAAATGTAACTACTCTTTAAACCCTGATGTTGGGTAAATGAAGTTAACGGTGAATAGTGGATCGTTAATCGTGAAATCTAAGAATAACAGAAAGTGAACTGCGGCTGGGAGGACACACGTCCTGAGATTCTTATTTGTCCAGGGGTTGTTTAAGTAAGAAAATTTGAACTGACCGGCCTATCAGTGTTACAGAAAGATTGTCCTAAGAAGCTCCGACTGAAGCTAAATGATTTTCAAAGATCTTATACGCCAGATTAAGTGTTGAGATTTTCCAGATTGCTCCCAGAGTTAAGGTATCCGACTATGTTCGTAACCGTGATTTTGCAAAGCGCATACAGAAATAATTTTCATGATATTTAGTTTCACTTAGATTAGAATATATACATAAAATTGTGTTAAGGACATTTTAACAAAAAAATGTAATTTAAATATAATATTGTGGCAAAAAATTAACTTAAAATAATCCTTTTTCCAAATGTTCTCCCTTTGAGAAAAAGCTTCTATTATAATAATATTTTGTCTGCATATAGGTCAGTCCTTTCTACAGAGGCTCAACCAGAATTTTTGAAATATATAACTTAGAAATGGGTTTATTCATATTTTACAACAGAGGGGAGCAATTTTAAGAAAAAAACCTCCAATAATTATTTCAATTGGTGGTAACTCTGAAAATAATGAGCATTTTTCAAAAAATCTAGTTGAGCCTCTGTAGAGAGGTCTGAGCTATATACATGAAAAATATTATTATAATAGAAGCACTTTTCACAAAAGGAGAACATTTGGAAAAAAGAATATTCTAAGTTAATTTTTTGCCAAAATATTATATTTAAAATTTTTTTTTTTTGCAAAATCTCCTTAAACAATTTTATGCTTGTATTCTAATCTGAGTGAAACTAAATATCATGAAAATTATCCATTTATGCGCTTTTGAAAAATCACGGTTCCGAACGTAGTCGGATACCTTAAGCTATAAAGTTGTATATCATTCATAAAATGTAAAAAATAGAATAAAAATATCTATTTTTAAGATCATGTTTGCTACTTCTCCGAACCCATTTACATCCATGATCTCTGGCCACGAAAGAGTTTAATAAGTTATATGTAAATTATAAAATTTAATGCAGCTTAAAATAGTATATAAAGTTTAATTATTATCTAGCCTGTTTACTTTTACTAGAAGGGATCTCAGAGGGTCATTAGAAATACCATAAAAGAGATAAAAGGTCATCCGTGTGAGACACGAACATGTGTAAATTTGCAGGTAGTTTTCACTCGTATGAGACACGAGTAAATGCGTTAATGGGTTAAAGAATGTATGGACAAGTTGGTTTCTCGATATGAAAAATGTCTGAACAATGATGGTATTGATATAGAAAATGTTTCCGACATGTACTTTCACGTAATTGTAAATTTTGTTTTGAAAAAAGACTTTTTATGAAAATATTTTTCAAAAATTTACTTAGTTTCCGTAAAAGCATGAAGTTGTTATGCAAAGAAGTGGGAAAATTTCCGGTATGTAACAGTATTTTTTTAAAAAAATAAATTTTGTTTTTCGTTGTTTTAAAACAAAAGAGTCCTTATTTCCTGGATGACTCCCGTATACACACACAAACACATATATATATACATATACTAGCCATTAACCACCGTATTAGCTGAGTATTACCTGATGTTGTGTGACCATTCATTGTCTGTAAATTGTTGAGAGATATCTAAGTCCTTGCATTAAGCGCGTTCACTTGTATTCAAATATTCTGATAACAATTTCCTCCTGATGTCAAAAAGACAAGACTTGAATTTCTAAAACTGAAGTACAGTTATCTTTTATTTCCCAATGATAAAACCTTGGGAGTTGATTTCCGGAAAACTACTTCTTTACGGATCTCTATTCAACAAAAGAAACATGATTCCCAAACTTGAAGTTAAAAGTTCAAATAGATCAAAATGGTAATTTTTGAAATTTAACTGTCCTGTAACCTCCCTTGGGAGAGAATTTCCGCAAAACCTGTTTCTCTCAAACCTGTAAACAAAAGAATTATTCCTGCCAGTTTTCAAGTCTGTTGTCTAATAGTTCTAGAAATCTTGGGATAATTAAGTGAATTAGTGATTAAATTTCTCCTTATATAGATAAATAGATTCATATGTATAAAACATATGTGTATTTAAATGTTCGTACTAGATGTTTTCTTTAATTCAAAATGGTTCCAAACTCTGAAAGGCATCACGCGCTTTTCAATTATTTCCTTTTACTTTATAGAAAAATACAATTTTTCTGCAACTACATTTCCTCAAAATCTCTAAGCTAGCACTCTGCATGGTGAGACGATGTAACATTGCACCAGACGCTTAATTTGAGCTATCAGCGTGTTAAACATGAAAATAATAAGATTGAAGGATACTCGAGAAGCTTCCACACAGCTGGAAAAATGTAAAATCTGAAATCACTGGAATGAAAGAGAAGAAAGCTTTTGTCCCTTGTAACTTTACAACGTGTGTTTTACTGCTGATTTGTGCAATATAGTTTGGTGTAAAAAAATGCTAATCTGAACAATAATCTTCATTTCTTCTAATAATCTTGTGCGTCTTTAATTTCTATCAGATAAATTAAAATCAAAAAAATTTTATCTCAAAGCCCCCAAAAAAGTTTAATACCAATGAAAATACTATTAATATATATATATACTGGGTGAACCAATAAAAGCTAATAAAAAAGTGAATAATACTAATTACCTTACCTTACATCTTGTACTTAATTATTTGTTACACTAAATAAATATTTAAAGGTAAATAGGAGAAACAATGGGGAAGCGGAATTTTTCAGGTATCCTATATGTCTCATTTCTAACGCATTTTTGAAAAATATCTTTAATATTAGAAAACATTTTTAACACATTCAATAAAAAATACATACGTTTAACATTTTTATTAACATAAAATGTGGTTCTAGAATCATGTTTCTGGAATTTAATTGAAAACAATAAGTAATATTCAATTTATATCGTGTTTTACGTAAAGTGATAAAAACCATATGATGTCCAAACCAAAAAGAAAATACCGTTCACTGTTTTTTTCCCTGAGGGTAATCTCTTATTTATTATAGTCTTCATTCCAGCAAGAATTCACTTTGAAGACAATGTGTTGGTATTTCGAGGATGATAAAATTATATTATTTCCTACTAACTTACAAACATTTTTACTTTATATGTTGCAGTACCACTTCTTTATCCCGTTAGATTTACTAAAATTCCTTCATGAGGATGAAAACTCTTAAATATAAGCTATACTTCAGAAGCTTAAGCAGCATCAAAAACGTACAAAGACTTCAAATATTTTGAGTAAAAATAATATATAATTTATGTATAACAATTTTCATCCATGTTAAACTCTAACATTACGAACATAATATTCTCATGCCAGATATAGTTTAAAATAATATATTGCATAAATATTTTTATAATTATTCATAATTACATAATATGAAGAGATATTTGCATTTCATACGTTAGAAAAAGTTTATTAATACTTTATTTCAGATTTTTTTTTATACATTAGGCTGTGACAGTACGAGCAAAAACAAACCACGTAAATAGTATAATGAAATTAAATGCTTGGTTTCTCTCTCGAAAAAAGGATGACTAAAACTCAATAAAGAATATTTTTTTATAAAAGAAATAAATATTTTATATTAAGTATTACGATTAATTTTTGATAGGAAGCACAGATTTTCACTTGGAATTTCCAATTAAAGTTGGCTTTTAGTGCTGAGTTAAACAGTCCGAAATATTTTAAGAAATAGCATAGCCTTCTTCTTAAAGAATTATGCTGTATTCGAAACTAAAAATTGTTCTGTATTGTTTTCATCAAATCTACCATAGGCACCAAATGTTGTTCATGAATTAAGATTCCGCAATTCTCTAAAAATGCTGAAGTCAGTCAGTAAACTATTTAAAAAACAAAATGCTTCTTCATTCTCTTGAGAAGAATTTCCCAAGCAAAATCTTGGAAAGAAAGCGTGACTAGTAAAGTAAGTTATATATTTTTCAAGATATAAGAATCTCGCTTTTCGTAATTTTTTTAATCTTTTTCAAGGTTTAAGGCTACACAATACTCTAAAAATTACATTTTTACCGAAAAATTTTTTTTGCATGTTTTGGTGGTGCATATCATTGAGATGCTTGCCACGAAATTTCAGGTCTGTTAGCAAATTAGTTTTTAAGATATTTGAAGTTTTATGAGCTATGGTTTTGGTTTCGGTTTCCTTTTAAAGCATTTTTTTCACACTTAAGTTGAATTAATCAAAAATATTTTTGAACTTTTAGTTTGAAATGGTTATTAATTCCAATTTTCATTACTAAAATCATTTCTGCTTGATTATGTTTGAGTTTTTTGAGTTCTCATAATTAATTAATAAAGATTAATTTCATGGCCAACTTTTGCTTTAAACATAGTTTATATAACTTAAAAGCTTTATCATTAATTTTTTTCCTGTAGAGAAAATGCAATGGCAAATGCGTTCTGGGTTTCTGTGAGAAACAATATTTCGAAGAGATTGAATACTACTGAAAATGATGTATCTAAAAATCAGTCCTCAGCTGATTCTGAAATTACACTTCCGAATACAAGTATTCTGAATTCAAATGCTGCAGATATAACTGAATATTTCCTTGATGTACCAAACTACATTATACTAAACATATTGTAGTACTATATTTTAGTATTTTAAAGTCGTACGACAAGAGCTAAAACTTCCTAAACTGCCCCAATTTAAAACTGAAAAAAATTAAATTTTATGAGCAAATTTGACTATTTTTAGCTTAACTAAGTATCATTATTATTTTGTACATAAATTCTCCGTGTTTCAAAACTTTTGTGAAATATTAGGTTAAGATAAAGCTGAATAAACTGACGTCTTAACAAATGCTATCAATGTTATGCAAAAATATATTTTGAATTAAAAATATAATTTTCAGTCATATTTAATAAAAATAGTGTTTTAATGTAGAACATACATTGGAAAATAACATATTAAAAAATTAGAGTTTTACGGGCATTATAAGGTTTTGTTTTATGACTTTACAAACTTAAAATGCGTTTTTCTCAGATTTTTAATTTTGAAGGTATAAGAGTGTTTTCTAATCCCTAAGGCTTTTTTTCCTGTTCAAGATAGAGCCTTGAATTTTTTTGTATATACACCCAAATGTATGTTCTATAAAAGTTAGTATGGATTTAGGACTGATAACTCTAGTTACTTTTCTAAAAAATGCTAAATTTGATATTTTAGAAAATTTCGTGTTTTTTCCGGGGTTTTCTAGAAAAATAATTATTAAAAATCAACAAGGGAATAGATTTTAAGATCCATACTAAGTATTGTTTGTAATAATCTAAGAATCATAAATAACTTAAAATTACTAAAAAATTTTAAAAATTGAGTATTTTATAAGAGTTTGAACAAACTTCAAAAATGCCTAATTTTTTAAAATTGTAAAATAATGACTGGTCAAACTGACTTTTTGCTTACAGAATCAGCTTAATAATATAATCTAAATGTAAAACATCAATTATTTTTACTGTAACTCTCTCCAAAAAATGTTTTTGAAAAAGGGTACCGTGAGTTCGCAAGAAAAGGAAAAAGAGGTTAAGTATTTTTCCAAGCATCTACTGAAACATAATTGTTCATATCGTTTAACGGGATGTTTTTGTTTATTTAAAACATTAAAGTACAGGAATATATCTCATTCAGTGCGACTTTATTCAGAGTGAACTTCTATTCCGTATGAATGACAATTGTTGCGATAAATTTCAATTACTTACTAATTAATTACTTAATATATTATTATGCGGTTTGGAAAGATTTTAGGACAAAATATTCCACCTAAATGCTCCCTTCAAAATAATATTCCCAAATGTGCTGATTGATCAAGGTCAAATACGATGCTTAAGGATTGATATTCTGCATAATATTTTTTTAGAAAAAGAGAAAATCATGTGACCTGAAACGGATGGCAAAAATAACCGATTCACTATTTATGAGGCTATTGTAAAGACTCAAGGTAAGTTATCTATGTGGATTATATCTACTGCGAGTCCCTGCTCTCGGCGATTAAGATCGAACACTCACGCACATTAACCCGTTTATAAAGATTGAGGAAAAATCAACTAGGGCTACAAACTGAAACGACTATAACAGGAACAAACCGTTATTTCGGTCGGAACGAATACCGTTAACTGAACTGAAAAAAAATATCGGTTTATTTCTGTTTAGTTCTTCAATTCGGTACCTTCAGTTATTTTGTTACAATAACCAACTAATCAATTATTTCTAATTTAATTTCAACCAATAATTATCCTCATTACAAGCGTCAAGCGACGAGAATATGCATAATCAACATAATCATAAGCCCGTAGTCAAATGCGATTGTTAGAACGGATAACAATGACAATGCTCGCCATTCTCTGCTCACCGCTTGTTTCGCACACGCTAATTAATTGCATCAATTCACATAGCATACTAATTAAACAAAGAGAAAGATCTTCTAAATTTTGATAAAATTACATTTTTATTCAAAACAAAATTATATTTTAGCAAAAATATAAACGTAATAAAATTATTCATTCGGAACTGAACCGAAAACCATTAGTTTTGGCGGAATGAAACAAGTAACTGAACCTATACATTTTTTTAGTTGAACCGAAACGAAAAATATTACGGTTCCGAAGCCCTGAAATTAACAGATGTTAAACTCGAACATAATTCAGGCTTTGACATAAAAGATGTTGCCGAGGCCTGAAGTCTACTCATTAGGAGTCTCGGCTCCTTGATCACGAATCTCTTTTTTAGAATCTCGAAAGCTTTGAAGAAGAAAGGAAAAATTAAAGAAAATAAGCCAATACACAAAAAGAAAAAAACAACACCTCACATTGAATAATCTTGAAGAATTATTCAATTTCATTGGAAGAAACTCACGGAAGCAAGTAATACGAATGAAAGGAGGAGGCTTTGAACTAGGCTAAGATTATTTCATATCATAATAAAAGAAAGGAGGGGGATATGTGTACAAAATACTTTGGCAGATTTTTTAGTTAAAAATGTTATATATATTATTTTCTAAATATTAAGGTATAAGTGTGTTCCCTTACTTTTACTTTTCACCAGTTTATTATTTTTCATCAGTTTTAGATAGACATACACAAATACAGTCGGACCTCTATATAAGGAAGTCGCTAAATCCCGGAAAAAGTTCGCAACATGGAAATTTCATTATAAAGAGGGGGGTTCATCTTTAAATATACTTTATAGACCACATAAAACAAATTTTAAATTCATAAACACACTGAATATTAAAAAAGTAATTATTCACACTTTTTTTAAATTAATATATATTTATTTTATATATCATACCCATCAAAAAAGAAATAAAGAGAGAAAAACTACAAGGAAAACAAGAAAAAAATAATATCGAAGAATTCACTGTATTTTCAATATTAAGAAAATAACTTTATACTAAAATTAATTAATTTAAAGGACATTTTATAATTTAAAGCATACAAATAATATTAAACATGCATTATTTTATAATTAGAACTCTGGGACAACTCCACTGAGGGTGAAAGAGGATATCAAAGATGTTTCTAGTGAACTGGGCAATGGGGGTTAAAGGTTGCACTTTTTGTAAAACGTTTTTCATTGTGCTTTTATGTTTAAAAATAATCATAAATATAAATCTTGCCCAAATAACCATTTAAAATGTTCTCTATAAAACCCAACGATGGATAAAATAAATTGCTCCCAGAACTCTATTGCTCCCAGCGAGTTAGGAATTTATAAAACCAGCTCAAGATTTATGACGACCATAAAATGTGTTAAAGAGAGAATAACTTGAAATTTTTTCTGAAATACTTTTAAAAAAAGGGTGAACAAGAATTGAATCACAAAAGAAAAAGTTCGTTATATAGAAAATGAACTTCACTAAAAAGAGGCTATTTTACGACGAAAATCGTAAAATGATTAAGGTTCCAGGAAGCAGTTCGCTATATACAAAAGTTTACAATATAGAGGTTCGACTGTATTTTGTTAACAAATTTATATACGAAAAAATTGTTTATTTTCCTATCTTATACTCCAATATCACTTATACTTTCGAGGACTAACTAACAATACTGAATGAGGTATTCTTGTAGTAAGTTTTACCTAAAACTAAATATTT
Source organism: Trichonephila clavipes (assembly GCA_019973935.1). Taxonomy (NCBI): domain Eukaryota; kingdom Metazoa; phylum Arthropoda; class Arachnida; order Araneae; family Nephilidae; genus Trichonephila; species Trichonephila clavipes. The sequence continues at coordinate 261,084 of BMAU01020252.1, read as the reverse complement.
GATTTATTTAAATTATTTAACAAGCCTATAAATAGAGAGTAATGACAAAAATAAGCCTCTGCACAAGGAATAAATATTTCTAATAGAAATATGGAAAATATACACAAATTTGAGTTTAATGACTATTTTTATATGCCTACTAAATATTCTTCACATTAAATCAGCTGCTAAAAATAAAATAGAGATTATCACGGCATAAACTAAATTCCTAATCTGTCTGTATTTCCTTTATTCTCTTCTTCAAAACAATATCAGCGAATTATTTCATGTAAAAAGAAGAAATATAAATGGAGAAGAAACAATTTATGTTGCATTCTTATTTTATACAGAAAATGAATTCTTGCTGAAAATTATTCAACTTAAAAGCAATGTCAGATGTTTCAGGCACTTAGTAATGAATAAATTCGTAAACAATAAATATATTAATCATGAGAATTTCTTATATAAACAGATACATCAACAATAAATATAATCTAACAAATCTTCTGAGCTGAGTTGTAGACGCTCCCACTTGGTTAGGGCAAAATGTTTCGTATACTGGAAAATTGTAAAAAACTTTTTAGACGAAGGAATTGAAACTGAAGTTTAACATCATTACGGGATGTTTAATTTCATACGAAACAGTTTTCAGAAGGGAAGAATACAATATTTAAATGCTGTTGAAACAATTTTCAGAAGGAGAAAGATTCTAAGTATCCACACACAGTGTTTCAAGATGCTTTTGAATCTAAATTACAACCCCAGAGATGGTTACAATATAATCTTAGATCCATATATTCAAACGTTTCTTTCAAGCGATTAGTCTACAAAAGATTTGACGTTTTTTTTCAGTAATGATAATATAATAATTATTTTAATGAAATTTCACTGTAATATTTTATTTTTAATACATGTTATTACTTAGTTTTGAAACTAATTTTATTAATTTAAGATTAGAATAAATTATATATGCTAGCAATTTATTCACTTTTCAATACCATACAATGAGTGAATCCATAACTAAAAATTGTAAGCTAAAGGAGGTCTTTCAAATGGAATCATATCCTATAAAGGAAATTTGGACACTTATATTTACTGAGCTGTAGTATATAATTACATGAAAATTTGAATTTCAGCGTTTCATAATATATGAAGCCCAAATCTCAAATATATTTTTTGTTACGAATATTAGGTTGGGGGGAGTCCATTATTCTTGCGTGAACTTCAAGAATTTATTTAATAAGTTTCAGACTATCAATTTTGGTAAAATATGCACAGTTTTGTTCTATAGTTTCTTGCCATTTTAAAATAAATTCTAATATGCAGTCTCTCATAAAAGTCTTGATCTCTATTGACGAAAATTTCAAGTAATCGATTTTCACAATCTTCGCTTTATGTCAATTTCTTATTACTAAGGAAGTTTTGCAAAGCAAAAAAAACATGGTAATCATTTGGTGCCAGAGCCGGACTATATGGTGGATGCATCAAAATTTTCAAACCAAGCTCCCGAAGTTCCTAGCGAGTCACTATAGACATGTGTGGCCTGGACACAACAGCTCTCCTGTTGGCCAATTCTAGACGTTTCTAGTTAATCACTAGCTTTAAATGGTCCAAATGTTGGTAGTAGAGATCCAAATTTAGTGTTTCGCCATATGGAGGCAATTCATAATAAATGATTACTTTCCAGACCGACCACGTGTGCAGTAGAATTATTCTGGTTGGACCACCGTTGGCGCTACTTCACCGCTCTTTGACCATAATCATTTTCCCACGTTGCTGTATGTGACCCATTTTTCATCCTCAGTCACCATTCGCTTAAGAAATTGGTCGATTTCACTCCGTTTGGCCAAGGTTTTGCAGATGGCAATTCGATCCGTCATGCTTTTTTGTGTTAAGTGGTCGGCACCCAAACATCAAGCTTCTTTTTGAATCCAGATTTGTGCAAATGGTTTAAAGCTCTTTTACGGTAGAATTTTTTGCTCCTGGACGATGCTACAACTACAAACATACTGGTTAACTTCGATCACTTATGTAATTTTATAGACATTTTCGTTGATGGACCAGCCTGAACGGAATCGACGAATTCCAAATTGCACGTAATCCACAGTTACGGTATCGGGACCAAAAACACCATTCACAATTTCAGCCACCTGTCTAGCATTTTCGCCTTTATCAAAGAAAAAAATGTACTGAATTTTCTCTTTGTCGACCTCCCTTTTTTAGCCCCTGTAACTTACAGCTAAATGATGAACCAAACAAAAAAAGCAAAATAACTTTTATGTAAATATTAACCTCTCCAACGAACATAAATCTGAAATTGTTTGATCGATACTTCAGGAGATATCGATCACTGCAGGCATCTACCGAAAAAATAATGGATTATTTTTTCCCAATCTAATACTTTTATAATTGTGACTTATGATTTCTATACTAAAATATTCAACTATATTTAATGATTAATGTGTTTTTACACTAATGCATGTTTTTTATACTTTATTCTTAAAAATGTGTGGAGTTTCAATATTTACTTAACATCGGCCCCTGTCGGTTGGGTGGCTTAGTTGGTTTGTCTTTGACCTAGTACTCCCAAGGTTGAGGTTTCGACCCCGACCCAAGTCGGTGAATTTCATGAGGCTGAAATTTGACAGCGTCCATACCGTGTCATTATTCGGCTTGTAAGTGATCCATTGAGGGCCTGTTTTGCTTGGATATTTTCAGTAAAATTCCGAAGAACACTAGCATCGTCTGAGCGCTTGTGTCTCCCTTGGGGACGAAACTGGGCATCAACATTGATTGTGGTCAGTGGTCCTATGCACCTATATGACACCTATATAGCACCTATGCGGCACCTATATGGTGCCGCACTAAAAAGAGATACCAGCTCCCATAGAATACACTAGGTCTGTAATGGTAAAATACCAATACATAGCGTTAGTCGTATTAAAAAAATATTTTTTTAAATACGTAAACATTTTTAAATACATTTGTGAGAAATGTGAGGTTCTCTCATTCTCGCCTAGAGATGTGGGAGGAAGAGAAGAATGACTAGCCACATCCAAAAACACTCAATTAATTTATGACACTATCAACAACAAAAGTTCAAGTAATCTTAAATAAGAGATGCTCCCCATCGAAACAATATGTGGATAATTAACCAGATACACGAAGTATGAGAAGACTTTAAATAACTATGAACTTTCTTAAGGTTTGAATATCTGCGTATCTCTATCAATTCGATTAATATATGATTCGCTAGTAATCTATCCTATCTCTCTCACTTTCTCTCTCTTCTAGCTTGAAAGCTTAAACTATATATAGTAGACCTAATTTACATAATCCTGTTTTCTTCTTCAGAGGATTCATTGGAAATAAAATAGTTTTTAAAAACCAAAGATTTATTTCCTAAGAGTACATATTATTAGAATGGACATGGATAGAGCCGTCACATATTTAGCATAAAATGCTTTGAAAAGTTTTCCATGCTAAATTTGTTAAGATTAATACTTAAAAAATTCATTTTTTGTACGGCGTTACGATATAAAAACATTCCAACAGAGCTTTTGTGAATTTTGAAATTCGTTCCAAGTCCGAAGTGACCAATCAGTTACGTAATTAATAATCATAATAATACAATTAATTTAAGAACTTTAATGCTAGTAGTAAAAAAACTTTTTAAACGTTAATTGCTCCCGGTGAATTTCATTACGATAAATTTTACATTTTGAAAGAATCATTAACTGTTGTTTCAGTTTTATTCAAATTAACTTGTTATCTCCAAAGAGTAGAAGGTGATATCGATAAAAAATGTAGAGAGGCTGTAAATGCTATTATAGTAAAATTTTTATAAGAGACGCCAGCAAGAAAAGCTTTTAACAGATAAAGTCCGATTGTAAGATGATGGTAATCATCAAACTCGGATTGAACTCCAAATGATTTCCAGCAGTGAAATGAACATAGATAAAGTTGATATCGCACTGGAAGCAATTCAAAGTATTAAAATAGGAAATTTCGTTGGGATTTCTTGAAATGTTTCTAAAACGCAGGAAACAATTGGCGAAATGGAAGATTTTTATTATATGATATGGAGTATTGAATAATTATCTGTATATGTACAAAAATATATCAGAGACATTCATAACCATTCGATATAATACTAATATGCTCACTAATAAGAATTTTAAAAAAATAAGAAATAAAACGTATGAGCTAGGTATTATTTTTACCATTATCGTTCAAAGCTATTGACATATTATAAACTTAAAATATTTAATTTACAATATTAATTTACTATTAAAAATTCAATACCAGAAACGAACGATCGGACAAATAATAGAATCACATGGAAGGAAAAACAGGTTAGGATATGCAAATGATTAATATTTTCGCGCATTTAAACGACGCTGGAGGAAGAAACGGCGTGTCAAGCACCGCATAAAAAAGTTGTGAATTGTTTCTCATTCGAGAAGCGATTTATTAGGTTAGAGTTAGCTGATAATATCGTGTTATATCTCGAATAAGAAGAAATGCTTACCAGCAAGTGTCGGAAATTGACAGAAGTATGATTGTTACCTATCGAAACTGGGGCATATCGTTCTGTGTTATCGCTCTACGCACTGATCGAAATTCAACCACAGTAATGCGAAAAGGGAATCAATGGGTAATTGAGGGTCATACTGAGTGGAATGTAGGTTCTCCACGCCATCCCATTACCAACACCCGAGATGACAGACATATTGTGAGGCATATACTGCATCTCGAATCATTAGTCAGGAAACTGGCATGTCTGCAGCCCGCTCATTATCCGCTTGTATCGTGCGACGACGTTTGCAGCAGCGAGGATTGTCAGCAATGCGACCATTACTTCGACTTCCCTTAACAATCCAGCATATAGAGAGACGGCAACTCTGGTTCACCGAACGACAAAGCTGGATACAAGAGTGGCAGAATATAGTATTTTAAGACGAGACCCGATTCTGCGCGCAGTATTCTGATTGCCGTATAAGTGTCTCGAGACTCCGAGGAGATCTCTTGTAGGCTGCTTGCGTTTGATATTGGCATTGAAGCCCTGCACATAGTGTGATGATTTGGGTAGCCATTGGGTACTCATCACTCATACGCACATCTCTAATTTAGATCGACGGTAATTTGAACGCAGATCGGTACATTTCGAACATCTTACATCCAGTGGTTGTACCCTATTTTCAAGGCCTACCAAAGACCATGTTACTACAAGATAATACAAGAACCCACATTGCCAGTCCCGCTCTGACTTTCTTTGATACATAGGGGTTTCTATTGTTACCCTGTCATGCGCGGTTTCTATATGTGTTATCCATTGAAAACTTTTGGTCGTGGGTTAATGAGAGACGAGCCGATCATCCCTCTCCAGCTGATACGATCAATGAATATAGGCATAGAATTCAAGAAGCATGGAATGAATTACACTTTTCTGTCATCCGGCCCTATGCCTAACCGGGTAAGGGCCGTTTTATCCGCCACGGTTGGCAGCTGTTTCTACTGATTTTGAACCTTTGTAGCCCCCCCCCTACTGTATGTCAGAAGTATGTAATCGCTTTTAAAAATGGTAATTCTGCGTCAGTAAAGGAAATATTGTTAATTAGCAAAACTAAAAAACAGATACTAGATGCTTAAAGAACTGTAGATGGGATTCTTAAATATTTAAAAAAAAAGAAAAATATTAAACACAAAATAAAGGGTGTTCTTTTAGAGGTATAGAACTTTAAATTGCAATAAAACAACGATGTATTATTCGATTGACATGATTTTTTTTATTCGAAAGATATTCTTGTGGAATTACATTTTAAATATGATTTCTGGCATATGATTACCACGGCTGGCTCGGATGTAGTCCAATTTGGACGTCCAATTTTCGATGACTTTTTCCAAAATTTGTGGCCGTATATCGGCAATAACACGGCGAATGTTGTCTCCCAAATGGTCAAGCGTTTGTGGCTTCTCCGCATAGACCAATGACTTTACATAGCCCCACAAAAATAGTCTAGCGGTGTTAAATCACAAGATCTTGGAGGCCAATTCACAGGTCCAAAACGTGAAATTAGGCGGTCACCAAACGAGTCTTTCAATAAATCGATTGTGGCACGAGCTGTGTGACATGTTGCGCCGTCTTGTTGGAACCACAACTCCTGGACATCATGATTGTTCAATTCAAGAATGAAAAAGTTAGTAATCATGGCTCTTTACCGACGATCACCATTGACTGTAACGTTGTGGCCTTCATCGTTTTTGAAGAAGTACGAACCAATGATTCCACCAGCCCATAAAGCGCACCAAACAGTCAGTTTTTTTCTGGATGTAACGGTGTTTCGACATACACTTGTGGATTAGCTTCACTCCAAATGCAGCAGTTTTGTTTGTTGACGTAGCCATTCAACCAGAAGTGCGCTTCATCGCTAAACAAAATTCACTTATGAAAATCGACCATTATTTTCGAAATAAAATTGCATAATTTGAAAACGTTGTTCAGGCGTGAGTCTATTCATGATGAATTGCTAAACCAAACTGAGAATAAATCACTTGACAGCTGTTAAATCGGTCGCCATATTGGAAAGTAACGCCAACTTAAACTTCTATACCTGGAAAGAAACACTCTGTAGTATCTCTTAAAAATAAGGAGGTATTTATGATTTCGATTGAAAAGAACTATAACAAATGTAAACCAAACGGATCATATTTTATAAAAGTTTATTCTTTGCTTAAAGTATTTATTTTTCCTATTATCTACATCAGAATACATATTAGACAAGCAAATCACTCAATCATCACGAGATATCTTAAACTAATAGAAATAAAGACTTTAAATTTGACTGGCATGTCTTGTTTCTTGAGAAGAGTTTCACTAAGTACGCTTTTTACGAATATCATTTGCAGTTCTGTGAGTGCTATAGAATAAAATTCCCGTTTTTGAACTACTTAGCCTTCAGACTAGGAGTTTGGTAGACATGTATCTGCTGTTGAGAGAGCCTCTAAAAAAGGGTTTTGCGAAAATTGTCTTCTAATGTGGTACGGGATTGTTATAGGCAAAATCCTTCTTTTTTAAATATTAAATCTACAAGTTTGAACTTTGGCAGACATGTTAATTTTGTTGAGTAGAGATCCTCCAATACCAGGTTTTACAAAAATCGACTGCCTAGAAAGAAAACGGATTACGGGGTTGTTTTAAACAAAAAGTTTCGCTTTTTAATTATGGGATCTACACACTAATAAGCCCAATTTTGTTAATGCCAAAGGGGACTAAATGTCATTTGTGCATATTAATGTAGGTTTCTGTACGTGTTTTTAAATTAAATTTAAGTTGCTTTGCATTTGTTTAAGAAATCGCAGTGTTAAGTCTTATCGTGAGTATAACGAGAGTGACCAGTTAATCGTCACTTCAACAATATTAAAATCTGTGAATTCAATCACCAGTAACCCACGTGTAGATATAGTGTGTTGTTAATTTAGCCAGTCGATGAATACACAAATATAAGATTTAAACTCAAAATAAATCTTTCAAAAATAATATCCGTCTGAGAATTTTTGGAAGAATGACGGTAACTATTAACATGAGCTTAAAATTAAGAAACTTATTAAGCTACCAATTTGAGGGACTATGCTATAAAGTATCAATATTTAATTCATTTCCACAATATTGTTTAAGAAATTGTATTGTTAAAATCTGCAAGTTTAAAAAACAGATAATTTATTTTTCTGTATGGTTTTTATTCACCATAAAAAGCTTTTATATGCAAATGAATGCTTCATATGCACTGCAAATATAACCACACTCAGGAACATTGAAAATAGCGACCTAAGAAGGAAACAAAGTACAATCACGAAACTTTGCAAATAAGTACAGCGTAATGTGATATGCAAATGATCCAAGTTTTGTGTCAATACGCATGTTCAAAAACGCCGAGGTGGCGCTAGAATCAGGAAGAGGGTGCTATATAAGCCAGCGCAAATTCGAAGATCAATAAACGTGGCGATTACCCGCCGATTGTAGGAAGACTTTGGTAAGCAAAACATGCCAGGTAAACGTGCTAGAAGACATTTCTCAAAGTTAAGCGAGTATCAGAGAGGCCTGATCATCGGGAGGAAAACTGCAGACTGCTCGACGTGCCGTGTTGTTGGCTAGGTGGATCGTTCGGAGTGTGCCGTTAGAAATTGTTGGGAGCAGTGGACACGAGAAGGTACCCACGCGCGGAAAACTGGGTCTGGAGTGACCAGGAAGACCACGAGGGAAGAGGGTCGAAGGATCTTGCTGCAAGCACTTGTGGACACCACAGTGACTCGTTCAATGATACGAGCAGACGTAGGCGTAGCAATTGTTCCACAAACCATTTCCAGACACCTTGCAGAAGCAATTCTTAAATCCAAGCGGCCTTTCCGTGCACTCCTTTTAACACCGGAACATCGACAACTGCGTCTACAGTGGTGCCAAGCCAGTTCAATGTGGAATGTCACAGATTGGCAAAAAGTTGTGTTTAGTGATGAATCCCGGTTTGTTTTGGGGACAGATGATAACCGTTTGCGGGTGTGGAGGCGCCCTGGTGAGCGGTACAATTACCCCCACACTGTTCTACGTCACACTGCCCACACAGCTGGTGTAATGGTCTGGGGGCCATAGTCTATGAGAGCCAGTCCACTTTAATTGTGATGTGTGGAGCCTTAACGGGCCAACGTTACGTTGATGATATTCTTCGACCCCATGCAGGACCTGTCCTAAATGGTCTCCCAGGGGCAGTTTTCCTCTTTAGCATACAGCAAGAGTTGCTCAAGACTTCCTACGTCATTTTCAGACTCTTCCATGGCCGGCTCGCTCCCCCGATTTGTCCCATGTGGAGAACGTGTAGGATCAGCTAAAACGGCAGATGCCATCGTGTCCCTCTGTACATGATTTAGAGTTGGCTGTTCAAGATTTGTGGGCCCATCTGCCTCAGGACAACATAAGGTGTCTAATCAACTCAATGCCGGACCATGTGGTGGCATGTATTGCAGCTGGAGGTGGTCCAACGCGCTATTGAAGTTGCCCAGTATTTGTGTATTTGCACACCCTGTATTCGTTTAATTGTCTGGTTTTTGAGATCAAGTGAATCTCTCATCTGTGTCATTATGTGTATTAAATTTCATTTCAATCCAATGATTTCTTTTTGGGTTGCTATTTTCAATGTTTCCCTGAAATCAATTCAAATGAATACATTCTCACAAAACCCTTTATCGAACGCATTATAATTTACTGCAGTTTTTTTCTTCATGGGATATTTTTTATTATCACTACATTCAAAAATTAAAGGATATACATAAACAAAATATTCCACTTAGGGAAATTTAATTAGTTAGAGCTAATTAATTAATTAAAGATATTGAACTGTAAAATAAATTATACACACTGTTCACTCAAAGTAAAAGAGTCAAATCGTTTTTAAGGTCTTAATTTATATACAAAAAGAATAAGACACTTAAATTTTGACATTAACTATTTATTCGGGACAAAAATGATAATCCTCGCGATCCACTGAAAACGCCGTCAGCTGAAAATATAATTTCTCCTATAAAACTCTTCGACTTTCCCGCTAAAATACTCATCATAGAACCCGTACTGCCATATATCTTGGAAGAGTGGATTTCAAAGAATTTTCCTGCTAAATATCATTAAATATTCGTACAAATGGTTAATCTACGTAATTTTAAAGTGAGTGGTACTTATAAGTACCGTCGGTCGGTAAAGGGTTAAAGAAGTGCTTCTCAAACTTTCAAGTGAGTGGTACTTATAAGTACCGTCGGTCGGTAAAGGGTTAAATCAGTGCTTCTCAAACTTTCAATATTTGCGACCCAATATTGAATCATAATTTTCATCGAACCCCCCCCTTCATACAATAACAAAATGTATTGAATTCAATAATACTATACCTTGACGCAGAAGCTACAATACACTTTAACCTCTAAGTGTCATCGGCATATATAAACGTCTCACTCAGCCAAAGCATTAAATGCCCCGCACGTATATCTACGTCTTTCAGAACTACGATCTTCTTAGTGCACTCTTATCCATACAGTTTTTCCGAAGGCTTTGGAAAGCAATAAAGGGACCGTGACAGTGTTTGCGAAGGATTTACTTATTTCAGATAATTTATTTACTTATTCTTTTGCTCCCCCCTTCCGTCTCCCAATACATCACAAACGCGCACCTACGTGGCAGCGAATCACGTAACTTTTAATCGGCATTTTCAAGCTCAATTATAAACCGTACAAATTATCAAATTAAAGGTTAATTCTTGTATATAATTTTAAGTACGATAAGCTCATTTTTAAACTTGTTCTTCATTTATTTCTAATGGGAGCTGCGGATTAGAGTTTCTCCATTACAAACCTAGTATATTCCACGAAAGTTGGTATCTCTCTAAAAGGGGTCACAGGGGTGTTAAATTTCTCTGGAGGTCTGAAAATATATTCAACTTTCAAACAAGTATATTTTCTTTCAATTTAAGTTAAATAATTCGAATCCTTTACACATTACTTATTAAGGAATGGGGCTTCAGAAAAGTATAAAATGTTTAAAATATAATCACAATTTTAAAAATTATAAGCATATGAACATAAGAAACTTTTCTATAAGAAATATTTATTAAGTTTTACGTCACGCATGTTATTTTCTAAAAGAGTAGGTTTAATTACTAGATTTAAGTTGATTTATAAAGACAAATGTATTCTTAATACTTTGTAGCTACTTTTATATAAAAAGAATAATAACTTAGATATTTTAATAAATTAAAAACATGTATTTTTAAAAAATATTTAAAAACTTGCAATATTTTACAAATATTTTGAAATACAAAAGATATAAAGTACTAAAATTAGGTAGGGTTTAAAGAGTATGATACATTGTATAATTCTATAAAGTTTTATACATCAGAGGCTAATATTTTAGAAAATAGTGTCGCAAAGTAAAAAATACTTAATATTTATTATAGAATTTTCATATGCTTATGATTTTTAAAATTATTAGTATATTTTAAACATTTTATACTTTTCTGTAGCCCCATTCTATTTTAAATAATACGTAAAAGATTCGAAAATTTAATTTAAATTTAAAAAAAATTATACGCGTTTGAAAATTGCTTATATTTTCAGACCTCTAGAAAAATTTAACACCCCTGAGGCCCCTTTTAATGCGGCACCATATAAACGAATACCAATGGACGCATGTAATTTTGACGCCAATTTTCCCTTTAGCTCTAACGATGCAAACCTGTATTAGGATTTAATTTTGCCTGGATCACCTAAGCCAAACAGACAGTCTAGGGATCTTTTTCATGCCTTATAATCACACGACGGTGCCGCTGTCAATTTCTCTGCATCATGAAAATCCACCGACTTGGTGCGGTGTTGAACCCGCAAACTTGGGTCCAGCAGGCCAGACGACAAACCAACCACGCCACCCAGCTGGCACTTCTTCTTAACTTGGTATTGTTAAAATAATTATCAAATGCAATGTGCAATACTGATACATTTATAAGTTTATTATAGCAGTATAAATGTGTATTTGTTTTTTTTTAATTTTGTCAGAATGTATTTTAATAATTTTTTCAAATATTTTTTTCAGAATTTTCAATATGCCCTTGTAGAATTATCACGCCTTTCTAGAGGCTCCCGCCCCACAGCTTGAGAAACACTAATTTAACAAAATAAATTGATAGAAATGGAATTCTATGAAAATTTTCTGATTTTAAAAGCTACAAATTACAATTTCATATTTATACTTCACCTGTATTTATCGATATTCAAATTGCAGATGAAAACATACAAATTGTGTGTGTGTGTGAGTTAACTGAAATCATCCAATGCAATTTTTTGTTGAAGCAAAAATGTATGGGAATTGAAATTCCAGATTTTTATACATATATATCTGTAGATCGCTTTTCGAAAAAGTCTGTGTTTGTTACGCGTACAGTGAATATGTTCCGTAGCACTGATTTATGTGAACAAAACTATTTTTTCAATGAAAAATAACAAAAATACAGAAAGGTCGAGAATTCCCCCCATTAACATTTATCATCAATTATAAAAATTTCATCAGGTCAATAATTTGATAGTGATATATTTTAATGACTTGCTTTTGTGAAAAATGGTGCCAAATATCTTCTAAAAAGCAATATTAAACACTATTTCTCCTATTATAAATATTTTGTATCTTTATAAAAAATATGAAATATTAGTAGTTTTATTGTAAAATTTACATGGGATATGAAATGACTGTGTAAGTATAATATAGATAAATTTTGAGTCTAATAAATACACAATACATTCATTCTAAAAACCATATTTTATTAACTTTTTGAAAATTAAAAAGCCAACTTAAAATATAAAATAGATCATGTGACCCACAATATCCAACGAGTTTGACATGCCATCTGTAAGCGATTGTTTATGTTCTTCCGTGATGTTCGATAAAAAAGTTACGCTTTTTCCAAGCTACTAAGCGATATTTCTGTGAAACGGATGCATTGAGTTGTTAAACTTAGATGCAGTGAGATTACAACTTTTGTATCCCAGGCCTCGTAATGCCCCATACTGGGTTACGATGAGATTGCATCTTTTATATCACAGCCTTATTGATATTCCATACCAGGTTCCGATGACATTACACTTTTCATATCGCCCCCCTCTTAATGTTCCATATCGCGTTACAATGATATTCTTTTTTTTATATCACAGCCTCCTGATGTTCTATATCGGGATGCGATGAGATTACAGTTTTTATACAACAGCCCTCTTGATGCCCCATATCGGGTTGCGATGATATTGCAGTTTTTATATCACAGAACTCTTAATGTTCCCTACTGGACTGCAATGAGATTGCATTTTGTATATAACAGCCTTCTTGATGTTCTGACAGGGGTTGCGATTAGCTTAAAGGTTTTATATCACAGCCCTTTAGATGTTTCATACCGGGTTCCGATGAGATTAGATTTTTTATATCACATCCCTCTTTATGTTCCATACCGGGTTGCGATGAGATTAAATTTTTATATCACAGCCCTCTAAGTATTTCATACCGGGTTGCGATGAGATTACATTTTCATACATCCCAGCTCTCTTTATGTTCAAACCGGGTTTGCCATGATCTAATTCTTGCAAGTCTTAAATGTACTTCATGCCAGTAAAAGAGCGCTTTGTTACTTCGTTAAACCAAATGCAACAACTTAGCTCCTCAACAGAAATCGAATTATCCTTTATTACATATAACATTCGCTTCCCATTGAGGCACTCGTTGCGCTTTTTGCTCTCACGTAGTGCATCTTTTCGGCCTCCAGGTAAGCGTAGAGGTCCCCCACGGTGGTGATCTTGATGCGGGGTTGTAGAGGGGGTCGCTTCTTCAAGTTGTAGCAGCTGCAAGGAAATGAAAATCTCGTCAGGCAAACTAGATAAAAACGGTCGCAAGTATAATTCGTCATTTTTTTTTTGTTTAATATGAGACAGAACTTCTTAATATTATGCAAAGACGAACTTCTCTACAATCGATCTAGTTACGTTTAGTAAAAAATACCATTATAAAGTACTTTAATTAAGTACTGTTTATAGAAGTGTACTGTCATTATGTACTTAGAACTTGGTATAATTATTATTTGAACTATAAAAACTGTATAAATCAGTTACTTCTGTACTATTATTACTGTATATAGTACTATTAATTTAGTGCTGTCATTACTGCATTTTTACCGTAAGTTCTGCATTGTTTACTACTTTTAGTACTGCATTTGACACTTTTAATTTAGTAATATATTGGTCTTGTATCTTAAAATTTTTTTCTATAATGCTATACATTTTACCTGGGGAACCTTACTTACAAATCACAGCTTTTTTGGTTTTGAAAAATATAGTAAAAAGTGTAATTTTATTTTACTATTTAAAATTAAAATTTACATAAATCTTTGTTCATTGTGTGCTATTGAGAAGAATAATTGTGAACAAAACGCTTTCCTCTATTTGAAAAAGTCTCAATATTAAAACATTTAAATGCCTTGTATATTTCAAGAAAATTATTTTTTAAAAAAATAATTTTAACCTTCGTACGCAAATAAATAAAAAAAATTATTTTTAAAGTTAGACAAATAAGAGATGTGTACGTATATAATCTAATATCATTCCTCAATTTTACTTCATTTTCAGCTTTTTTTTAAGTCATTCTTGAAAATTGCAGACATTATTTTTTCATTCACTTGATTTTATATACTACTTTAGTTATAAAATCTATCTTTTTCCTCGTGTGCTTACAAAATTCAACCATAATTGTTTTACTTTCAGAAAATTGACATATCTTTCCAATTTTCGAAAATAAATTATAAATAGTTAGCTGTTTTCTAGTTCAGAAAAGTTCTAAAGTCCATCCCTTTCAGAATATTTTTAAAGGAAGTCATACATCCTTACTTCAAACAATGAATTAAAATATTTATATATGGATATAATGAACTGAAATACTGCTCACAAAATACCATTGCATTACTTACATGTTGTAAATCAGCCTCTTCAGAAATTCGCAACCCATCTTCTCAATCCACAAATGTAATCAATATAAATCACAAATTAAAAGTAGTATATTAATCTCAGTTTCACAAAGATTCGTAGTCCTCAGAAATAGTAAGTCAAATGACCAAACACAAAAATACTTCTCAGTGTTGGGATGCTTATATTGTTGCATTAACAATGTCGTTTTTTGACAGAATAATTGTCATTTTATTAATTGGTGCATTATTGTACAACAATACTAATTATAATAAAGGATTACAATTACCGGAGAAATTATCAAGATAAGTGTTAATTTTTGTACTTAATTTTTTAAATGACAAACCCATGGGGTCACTGGTAATTATTAAACTTGTTCTTAATTTAGTATTGTTAAATTAATTATAAAATACATTGAGCGGTACTAATACATTTATGAGGGAAATGCAAATGTGTGTTTTATATTTTATTATGTAAGAATGTATTTTGTTTGTTTACTTCCAGTAGATTAATAATTTTTGTTTTCGACTTTTTAATATGCTCGCGCCCCCTTAGTTGGGTTATACAGCCCTTCTGGGGTTTGAAAAACACACCGTTTGAGAAACGCTGCGTTAAAGCAAAAATTTCATGTGTTGCAATTGAAAAAATAAAAAAAAAATAATCTTTAAGTATCCCTGGATCATTCCAACATAGCTATATACATAATAATACATACATAGAGTTTTAATAACCTTAAAGCCGTAAAGGAATATAATAAAATAACTTTCATTAATGCATTCATGGTATATGATCCTCCTTTAATTAAATGCCATTTTAAGACGATACAAAATGAATGAATAATTCTTCGAATACATATAATAAATATCTTTTGTTATTATATCTCAACGCATTTATAATTTAAATAACATTTAATCTGACTTAAGCTGTATTCCCTTGCTGTAACAGAGTATTAATTTTGAGCTATATGTGAAATATTTAATATTATTTAAAAGTTTATATCTAGTATAAATCATTCAAATTAGAACATAAAATGATCTAAACTGTAGAAGTCTGAAATTAAAATCAGTAAGTGTCATGAAGTTTATCAGTTAGAATAGTTAAATATTTTCAAACTTATTATTGGATTGTGCAATGAAATTAAGTCTTAATCATAATTTTAAAAGGCTGGAACAAAAGAGGGAATTATAAATTTTTATACGTAGACGACATGAATAGCATTTATGAATCAATCTCTACGGGTAACTTATTTCAAATTGATTCTTATTAAAATGAAAAACTGATTTAAAAAATTCCCTGATATTGATAATAGAAAGAAAAACATTTTTTTTATTTTTTCTTCATCTATCAGGGTATTTTAAAGACATCTAACAAACAATTCTAAATCAAATTCAAATATTATTTACTGCATTTACCGTTTGAGTCCCGGGGAATTGAAAAAACACTGTCGAAGGGGATCCCAAACACCACGCTGCCGCGCTCTCTCAGAATGAGTACGAAAAGGCCCAAGCACGGCGATAGCGCTTGTTTTATTTTATGTCCAGAAATACAAAGCGGCGCGATAATGCTTTGCTCATTTTACACCAATGGATTTCGATCGGAGCTAGTATTGTTGTATCTATCCTAAAACGTACTATTTACAAGTAAAATAAAAGATAAAATTTTTTTAAGCCCATCCCTACTTAGATAAACAAAGAAAAATTTTTATTTTAGTTACTTTTTATTAAATAGTTACACTTAATATAAATATATATATATATATATATATATATATACATATATGTATCACAACATTAAGTGGTAATTAATTTTTACTAATTATCACTAAAGCTTCTTATTGTCATCCAAAACAATCGTGTATATAAAATTTCAGTTCAACTGAAAGCTTTAAAACGTGAGAAAAAAATATTTTCAAGTTTTGACATTGGTCACCAAAAATAATGTCTACGCGGCTGTATTTGTAATTCGTTAAATAATTAGATTTAATCAATTAATTTTTAATAATAAAATTAAATTATGGTATTGTGTGTGCCATCCAAAATAATCATGTATATAAAATCTCAACTCAATTGAGCGCTTTAAAATGTATTTTATTAACGATTGAAAATTTCACCAAGATAAATAAATAAATAAGTAAATGTACAGAGAGTGTGAGTTCATAATGGAATTGAAAAAGAGTTGTATAATGTACTTGCTTCAGTAAATCAGAGCTCGTGACTTCAACAATGGGTAACGCACCATCAGTTGTCCATAATGTTCGAAATATACTGGGTTTTCTCGACATAAAATTTCAACAGCGCGTTTGAGTGAGTGAGTGAGTGAATATTAACGTCGTACTGTTCAGCTCCACGAGGGCTTTTGGCGACGGACCTTGTAATTTTGAACTATGGTCAAGTGACATGGACGACACCTGAGCTGGCACTCCCTCTCCTAACTACCACACCACACCAACGGGAGTACGTTTCAGCTCTCGACAGATTCAACGTGCATCGGTGCCCTACACGGCGGGTCTTTAGTGGTACTGGCCTCAAACTCGTGACAAGGCAAACCACGGTCCGATACCTATACCACTCGGCTACCGCGGCCACTTGCGCTGCTTGAAACCCAAACGGTTAATATTTAATGAAGTATAATAACATTGCAGAAAAATTAGTACTCCTTTCATCTATTACTTTGAATTCTGTATTGATTTTTTAAAAAATTAATGTCATGTCTGCTTGAGAAATAACATTGATTTTAAAAAGCAGATTACTTAAAGCAGGGGTGGGCAGACTTTTCCAGGGTGCTGGCTACTTCTAATTCTTTCAAGCTCTTGAGGTTCACCTCTTGTCAGTGGGCGTACACAAAGAGGAGGAAGGGGGTCCACTGGTCTGGACCCTCTTTTATAACCCTTCATGTTTTTCCTGATTGATTATAATACCATGTATTTTGTGCGTAAAACTTAATTATTTGTTATTAATACTTTTTTATTATTTAATGTTGATTACTTAATCAGTTATTTGTTTTTTTACTGTTTTTTGTTCCGGTCAATCTACAAAATTTTTAAAAAAATGTTTGGCTGCGTGTTGGGGTACGAGAGTGGTAGACTTTCGACCCCCTCCCCACCTCTTGGAAAAGTTTTTGTGCGCGCCAATGCCCAGTGTTATAGGTGTGGTGAGGTAGAAAAAGGTTTACAATATTTATCATAAATTAAGAATAAATACATAATATATACTTAACTACAGAACTAAAATTTTTAAAAGTCTAACACTTTTAAAACTGCGTGTAAAGCAAAACGCAAGATACACTCAAACATAATAATAATAGCGACAAATATAGTAATATCAAATTATGTGTATTTGTTATCAAACAATTCAAAAAACATAAAAATAAAACATTTTTATCTAAACTTAGTTTTCGTTGTTTTAGTCAGTAGAAGACTTATAAAGTCTGTATACTTCGGCCAATCTTGAATATTTCCGTATATAATTACTAACTGCTAATGTTCTTGTGGTCATCCCAAAATGTCTTGGTAGTCCACCAGAAGATCGCGATCGACGTAATGCGTACCCCGGGCTTAAAATATCTTAAAATCCTACACGATTTTAATAAAACACTTTACTATGGAGACCCAAATAATTTTAATGATGAGGGTAATTTATTCGGTATGTATATCTGTAGATACATCTTCGATACTCTTATTTATTTCTTATTTCCAATATTACCTCACACTAACTGTATGATTGTACAGACGTTTATTTTATAATGGCAGCCATTAAACTCCCTATAAACGAAACAGTGTAATTGGTTTTTTTTTCCTGCTGTTGGTTTTCTACCAGAGTTAGCAAAGCAGATCACGTCGATTTACTGATAATAAAAATCGATTACATGTTGCTGGAAGAGATATATCAATATATATATATATATATATATATATATATATATATATATATATTCTATGGATATTGAATTTATCGCTTTAACTTCAGAGGCTGTTTCAGTTAGAAAAATGATTGATCTTGTAAATATATATTTTCTTATCACTTTAAAAAAACATTGCCTTTCTTCAAACATTTTGTTGAAAGTGTTATCAAAGATTTATAAGAAATTTTCTGAAATATTTTTTGTGAAAATTTAGATTATTATCATTATTGAATAAGAAAAATTCAAAAATAATGGTTTATTATAATATGTTGAAATAATGTTCAATGCAAGAAATAAAAAATGGTACTTTGTGCTTAATTATTCAGGAATAATGTATTATTAAATAAAAATGAATTTGCAAAAAAAAAATTATTAAACAATTTCCAATCCTTTTTAAAATGTATGTAAAAGTTTATTTGATATTCATTTATACAAGAATTTAAATTTGAAAAGAAATTCTAAGTAAGTTTTTATTCGATTTCAGTTGAGTAGAACTGAATCCGCGAAGTGAAAAAATGATAAAAAAAAGAACACCATAAAAATATAAAAAGAAATACTATACATAATATTTATATTACGTAATACATTTTCAAAGCTTAGACTGAACAGAAATTTAGTTTGCGATATATGTTATTAAAAAAATCAAAAGTAGTATTTATGTATACCATAAAATGACACTTAAAGTTAACTCTTAAGAGAATAAACACAGTACAACTTTACAAAAAACCTCTTACAGTACAAATTTCCTGAAATGAAAAAAAAAAGCCTTCCTTCTGAAATAGGCACTTTTGTTGAATGAGGTGCATTGCTAAACACGTAAGAAATCATAATTGTCTTCAAATCTCATAACAGTCATAAAATTACTGTATTTAAAAGTGACATGAATGGATTGTCAGCATAGTAATAAATTCAGAATCACATATAGAAAAAAGCCCACAGAAAATGTATTTCATTGAAGTATTTTTGTAAATGATATTTTACCGAAAAACTTCCGCCAGACGTAACAAAAGGAACCATTTTCTATTGAGTTTTATCGCTTGTTTCTTAAAAATAAATAAAGGGTGATTTTTTTAGAGGTATAGAACTTTAAATTGTAATAAAACAACGATGTATTATTCGATTGACATGAATTTTTTTATTCGAAAGATAACCTTGTGGCATTACATTTTAAATATGATTTCTGGCATACGACTGCCACGGCTGGCTCGGATGTAGTCCAATCTGGACGTCCAATTCTCGATGAATTTTTCCAACATTTGTGGCCGTATATCGGCAATAACACGGCGAATGTTGTCTTCCAAATGATCAAACGTTTGTGGCTTATCCGCATAGACCAATGACTTTGCATAGACCCACAGAAAATAGTCTAGCGGTGTTAACTTACAAGATTTTGAGGCCAATTCACAGGTCCAAAACGTGAAATTAGGCGCTCACCAAACGTGTCTTTCAATAAATCGATTGTGGCACGAGCTGTGTGACATGTTGCGCCGTCTTGTTGGAACCACAGCTCCTGGACATCATGATTGTTCAATTCAGGAATGAAAAAGTTAGTAATCATGGCTCTATACCGATCACCATTGACTGTAACTTTGTGGCCTTCATCGTTTTTGAAGAAGTACGGACCATTGATTCCACCAGCCCATAAGGCGCACCAAACAGTCAGTTTTTCTGGATGTAACGGTGTTTCGACATACACTTGTGGATTAGCTTCACTCCAAATGCGGCAGTTTTGTTTGTTGACGTAGCCATTCAACCAGAAGTGCGCTTCATCGCTAAACAAAATTCGCTTATGAAAATCGGGAACAACGGCAATCTCGTTTTCTGCCCATTCGACGAATCTACGCCTTGCTTGATGATCGTTTTGATGAATTGCCAAACCAAACTGAGAATAAATCACTTGGCAGCTGTTAAATCGGTCGCCATCTTGGAAAGTAATGCCAACTTAAACTTCTATACCTGGAGAAAAAAACACTCTTTATAATAAATCATTTTTATTTCACTCTAGAATCATTTTAACTATTAATAAAGAGCTCTTATACTAATATGTTATAGGAAGGTTATAATGTTTTCACAGTAACTACAAGGTGAAATTTCATGAAAAACTGCATAGAAACATGCACTGTGTGAAACTTCATAGCTGAAAATATTAAGTGGTGGAACGAGACTATTTCTTCATCGATTACTTTTGTTCAAGCCTAATTTGTGCAATTCTTTTAGAAATATCCCGAAGTATAGTTAAGAAAATACTGGAACACATTTCCAACAGTTACTTAAAAAGTAATCTTAAATCTAAAATCCTTTTTTTTCCTTCTGAAAACCCAAAACAAGATCAAAACAAGACTCAAATTTTGAAAATATTCCAGGCAGATATTTTTAAAAATTCCTTTATTTATAAGCAATTATTAAATTTACTGCACCTATAATTTTACTAGATACATTTCTTTAAAAAAGCCACAAAATGAGTAGTGTTTCTAGAGCCGCATGAAGTTGATCTGCCAATCGATCAGCTTTGTGAGCTGTGTCTCAGCTCACTTTTGCTAAAATAATAATATACCAATCATCTTGGAACATTGTCTTGCTACGACGACCAGCATCCCATGTACTTGCTGAACATTTGAATTGTGTGAAATGATTATCTTCAAGTGGTTAAATCCACGGACAACATCTGTCCTTGTGCGCCCTTATTCCAACCTTCCAATTCATCTTTTAAAGAGTGTTTTTTTCCAGGTATAGAAGTTTAAGTTGGCATTACTTTCCAAGATGGCGACCGATTTAACAGCTGTCAAGTGATTTATTCTCAGTTTGTTTTGGCTATTCATCAAAACGATCATCAAGCAAGGCGTAGATTCGTCCAATGGGTCCAAAACGAGATTGCCGTTGCTCCCGATTTTCATAAGCGAATTTTGTTTAGCGATGAAGCGCACTTCTGGTTGAATGGCTACGTCAACAAACAAAACTGCCGCATTTGGAGTGAAGCTAATCCACAAGTGTATGTCGAAACACCGTTACATCCAGAAAAACTGACTGTTTGGTGCGCTTTATGGGCTGGTGGAATCCTTCTTCAAAAACGATGAAGGCCACAACGTTACAGTCAATGGTGATCGGTATAGAGCCATGATTACTAACTTTTTCATTCCTGAATTGAACAATCATGATGTCCAGGAGCTGTGGTTCCAACCAGACGGCGCAACATGTCACACAGCTCGTGCCACAATCGATTTACTGAAAGAAACGTTTGGTGAGCGCCTAATTTCACGTTTTGGACCTGTGAATTGGCCTTCAAGATCTTGTGATTTAACACCGCTAGACTATTTTCTGTGGGGCTATGCAAAGTCATTGGTCTATGCGGATAAGCCACAAACGCTTGACCATTTGGAAGACAACATTCGCCGTGTTATTGCCGATATACGGCCACAAATGTTGGAAAAAGTCATCGAAAATTGGACGTCTAGATTGGACTACATCCGAGCCAGCCGTGGCAGTCCTATGCCAGAAATCATATTTAAAATGTAATGCCACAAGATTATTTTTCGAATAAAAAAAATTCATGTGAATCGAATAATACATCGTTGTTTTATTGCAATTTAAAGTTCTATACCTCTAAAAAAACAGCCTTTACAAGTGAAAACATCTAAATGATGCCTAGAAGAATTAACATAGTTGCAATATAACTTTACTTTTCTTCTATTTATTTTCACATCTAGTAAGAATTAATTACACGATTCAATTGCTTAAATTATTCTATCTTAGCAGTCCCAAGACCGAAACGTGCAAAAATACAAAATTTGCGTTAAGTTTCACAAAACAGACTATATCCAAGAATCAAGCAAACTTCCATATGCTTGCTGTTACAGAAAGTTTTAATTGTAATTTTTTAAACTAAAATCATCGTTAAAATTTTTGTCAGCTGTATAAAAAGACTTATTTTTCACACCCAAAAATTTTATAAAATTTCTAACCACCAAAGAAATTAAATTTAATTAATTTAGCAATCAAACTATCCAATTTTTTTAAATGATAATGAAGATACATTTTCTGTTCTTTCCTAACAGTTTATAATAAAAAATGTGTTATAAAGAACTCTCCACACATATTGTCAAATATTATATCAATATAATTATTAATTAGTTTAAAAAGTTAAGTCGCCAAAAAATATTTTTTATAAGAATTCTTTTGACAAGAACCAATACGATATTAATGTCAAAATAATAATATG
Organism: Trichonephila clavipes; assembly: GCA_019973935.1. NCBI lineage: Eukaryota > Metazoa > Arthropoda > Arachnida > Araneae > Nephilidae > Trichonephila > Trichonephila clavipes. Next base: position 238,466 of record BMAU01020252.1, on the reverse strand, counting down.
TAATAATATACCAAATATAATAGTGAAAAGAATTTCGATCTTTGTTATGCTTTTAGTATAATATAAAAAACTATAGTTATAAAAAAACTAAAAAACACCCTTTTATAGTTAATCGAACTTACTTAATCTTTTAGTCGCCAAATCTGGAAATGGAATCTCTTAAATTAGTCACCAGATGTGAGATGGGATCTGAAAATGGAAAATCGTTAATTCGGATGATCCTGATGATGACAAAAGAATAAAATTATGAAATTATTGTATTGTCATCGGTTCTGGAAAAGTGATCACATTTTCCAATTAATCTGACCTTTAAAAATGGGTAAAAATTGAGATCAAAGATTCCGTTATATACAAGTGAAGTTTATATATATAAAAGGGTATTAAAAATTAATTGGAAGTAGTAAATAGAAAATTCGGACATATATAAGGAAATCTATCAACATTTTTATTTAAATATTTTTTCTGTTTTTTACAAATTCATTTTTTTTATTTTTAGTCTTTGCTTTAATTCTACATAGCCAAAAAAATTTCCCTTAAAAGTTGCACACCATTTCTTTTTTTCTGCCGAAGTAATCAGGTGAAAGGGGATAATGCAATCAATCACTGGAAATAGATGACTCTGTCAAGGATAATGCATTAGATGAACTAGTCATTAAGGCGTAACCTACTTGTTGAGCATCTATTGATAAGATGTAAATGCAGCGTCAAAATGGTTCTTTTTCGCTCAAGAAGCCTTAATGTTTTTTTTAAATGCTTGATGTCAAATGTTTTTTCACTCTTTTTTAAGTAATTCACCAGTTTTATCATCTAAATTACACGTATTTTAAATGAAGTATATGTATTCAAAAATATTTGAATTTTAACCCTTTATCTCTCACTTTAAAATTACATAAAGGGTGTTTTTTTAGAGGTATAGAATTTTAAATAGCAATAAAACAACGATGTATTATTCGATTGACATGAATTTTTTTTTATTCGAAAGATAATCTTGTGGTATTACACTTTAAATATGATTTCTGGCATAGGACTGCCACGGCTGGCTCGGATGTAGTCCAATCTAGACGTCCAATTTTCGATGAATTTTTCCAACATTTGTGGCCGTATATCGGCAATAACACGGCAAATGTTGTCTTCCAAATGGTCAAGCGTTTGTGGCTTATCCGCATAGACCAATGACTTTACATAGCTCCACAGAAAATAGTCTAGCGGTGTTAAATCACAAGATCTTGGAGGCCAATTCACAGGTCCAAAACGTGAAATTAGGCGCTCACCAAACGTGTCTTTCAATAAGTCGATTGTGGCACGAGCTGTGTGACATGTTGCACCGTCTTGTTGGAACCACAACTCCTGGACATCATGATTGTTCAATTCAGGAATGAAAAAGTTAGTAATCATGGCTCTATACCAATCACCATTGACTGTAACGTTATGGCCTTCATCGTTGTGAAGAGGTACGGACCAATGATTCCACCAGCCCATAAAGCGCCCCAAAAAGTCAGTTTTTCTGGATCTAACAGTGTTTCGACATACACTTGTGGATTAGCTTCACTCCAAATGCGACAGTTTTGTGTGTTGACGTAGCCATTCAACCAGAAGTGCGCTTCATCGCTAAACAAAATTCGCTTATGAAAATCGGGAACAACGGCAATCTCGTTTTGGGCCCATTCGACGAATCTACGCCTTGCTTGATCATATTTAAAATGTAATTCCACAAGATTATCTTTCGAATAAAAAAAATTCATGTCAATCGAATAATACATCGTTGTTTTATTGCAATTTAAAGTTCTATATCTCTTTAAAAAACACCCTTTATATGTATTCAAAAATATTTCAATTTTAACCCTTAATCTCTCACTTTAAAATTACATACAATAACCATTTTTTACGAATACTCTGACGATACTTATCAGGAATATTCTTTTAAATCTACTCTTCTAAGATATATGGTAGCACAGGCTCTATGATGTGCATTTGAATAGGGAAAGCGAATAGTTTTATAGCAGAAATTGCGTATTCGGCGGATTGCGAAGATTGTCATTTTTGTTCCGAAAAAATAGATCTGTCGAGATCTGAAACGTCCTCCCGTTGGTGTGGTGTGGTAGTTAGGAGAGGGAAGTGCCAGCTCAGGTGTTGTCCACGTCACTTGATCATGGTTCAAAATTACGTGGTCTGTCGCCCAAAGACCTCGTGTAGCTCAACTGTGCGACATTAATATTCGCTCACTCACTCCGAAAAAATAGTTACTGTCCAAAGGTGTTTTATTTTTTTTTTGTATGTTATTGAAGACCTTGGAAAATGATTTGACTAGATTTTTAAGTGAACATTGTATATAATTAATTTTACAGTTGATTATCTTTTATTGATTAATTAATTATCTCTAGTAGATTAAATTTCCTAGGGTTGAGTATTTTGTTTATGTATATCCCTTAATTTTCAATGTATTGATTAAAAAAATATATTGTATGAAAAAAACTGCGGTAGATAAAGGGTTAAAGAGCTGAAGGTTTTGCCATGTTAAAAAAACTTATTTCTAAGAAAAAACCATGAATTTTTGAAAAATTATGCCTCTTGAAGGTAAGGTAATTTAGAGAAAAAAAGTTTAACTAGTTTTTTTCTTTCCCCCTGAAATATAATGTCAAACATTAGTTAAGTAATATTGCTCTAGAGCAGGCATTTTCAACTCGCGACCCAGACTTTTGGCCCATTTGGAGATCTAAACTTACGTCTCTGAAACTTTTAAAAGCCCTGCTTGCTTCTATATGCAAAGTATGCAAAAATGTACACTACAGGCAAAATTTCCCTTTAATGACGCTTTTTAAGCTGAAAACTCGACATTTCCTCACCACCGCTGTTACAAAATCCCAAATACTTCAAGTTCATGTTGTTATCAGATGTTATAACCTTACAATATGACGTTTTACATCCAAAAATTTCAACCATTGATTACTGGGGGCCGAAGAGCACCTATTGTTAAACGGCGGCAATTTATTCATACTCTTTTTATTTGTTCAATATTTAAGCGTAGTAAATAAAAAAAAACTGTGTGTGTGTTTGTCGGCTCCAACGCACGACTGGAGTTTACTCCTTGCGAATGGTTGTCGAGGCAAACAGGTTAAATAAACGCATTTCATATAATACTGAAACCATGCATGTATTTTCTTTATTTTATTCACATTCTTCACATTGATCCGGTAAAATAAAATACATCAGTTATCTATATAACTCATCTTATATAACTTATATGTTACTCATAATACATGAGTACATTGTTGAAAAGATTGACTTACTTCACTATCAATATCACTGTGAGTATTAATTACATTACCTCGCCATTATTAATAACTATGACAAAGGCTTGTGGTAACTAAAGTATGATACTTGAACATCGGTAAATACCCTATTTACGAATCGTCAAATCATTGCATCAATAGTTGTACCATACCTAGTCATCCACAGTACTGTACCAGAAACAAAATCCAAATTAAGCTCTGATTTTAAAAATTGTACTAATCTTAATCTTTCATCTTTATCGAAATTTATATTGAAATCGCGCCACCAAGTATGAGTTGAAGTTCATGATCCACAGTAGTTCAGAAACACATTCTGTATATGTTAATAATGTCTCGGGGATATATAATATATAATATCAATAGCATTCTAATCTTCTCAGATTCTAAATCAGCTATAGAAGCCATAAGAAATGGAGATACTAACATCTTCTGTGATATTATTACTCTTCTAGAACAGCTGCACAACAAAAGAAAATCCTGTATCCTGCAATGGATACCCGCACATGTCAACATTGAGGGTAATGAATGTGCAGATATATAGCCTCGCCAAAGAAGCTAGAGACATCGAACATAAGTGCACCACCATCACATTTGATGATGCTAACGCAGTAGCCAAACATAGAATTATGAATCACACTTTTAAAAAACCCCTAGTTACGGAATTTGACTGTCCCCGAATTATAACATCCACATTTGCCATATTAAGAACTGAACACCTTAAGGGCATGAAGATTCACCCAGACAAGACAAGATCATATGTTCAATGCAAACACTGCCCAGATCTTCAACTGACGCCCAATCACATCTTGGAATGCCCAACCGTAGCAACAAAGTTACTAAAAATGGGAATGGTCCCTCTGAGGGACTCTTTGTGGGAACTCCTGTACATCCCTGATGCTCCTAGAATAGCAGAGGCAGTGATCAAGACTTTCGACGGAATTTAGTGATATCTACTGCATTTATTCATGGACTCGAGAACAACAACAATAACATTCTGATTGACAGAAATATAAATTGCGACGACAACAAGGGCTTAACTGTTAGGTACAGTGCATCTCGTGGCACAAATATCTCCCATTGGTTACTTTGCTATTCAACGCAACAAAACAGTACTAAATACATACCTTCAAATTTGGTGATGCTCAATTGTTATAGTCAACTCCTTTTCCAAAAGAGCTAAGACATGAAATGTCTCTTGGCTTCAAAACAGGTTTTCGACTTCAATCACGTTAAACGTTAGTAAACGTAATTTGAGGATTCTTTTTTTAAAATTTTAAATTTTTTTAGGGTTTTTTTTAAGTATACTTTCCAAATTTCCCACATTGGTAACAAATAATCATAATTTTTAAACAAAAAATGTAAGAAAAAAATTGCATAAAGGATTTCTTATAAAAAGTATATAAGACGAAAAACACAAAATGTATTTCAAAATCCGTAAATTTTAAGCAATTTTTTCAATCTTTAAACAAAACTTGGATAAAAACTTTTAACATTTGGAAAAACTTGTAGTGTGGTTATGTTTATAAATAAGGTAGTTATTCAATGTTTAGTTAGTATTTTGAGAATTTTTTGAAAAATCGCAAAAAAAGAAAATTTTTAATTTTAAAAATTTTAAATCACTGATTCGAAAAAGGGCAAAGTATGAACTTTTTAGTACACAATTTCGATGCATTATGATGACAAGAAATTTGTACAGAACGATTGAAAACTCTTTATAAAAACCCATCACAATATTGGCTCATTTTAGAAAAAATCGTAAAAAATGCAAAATTTCGTTATTTTGTAATGAAAAAGAGTTGTACCGCACCGTTGCGAAATAAGTGATATTTCTAATTCTGTAATTATTGTTTGTCTGATTTTTGTAGGAAAAGAATGATTGTAATTTTAAAAAAGAAGAAAAAGTAGTTCTTCTTCCCCTTCCTACAGCAACTTATCGCATGTACAGAGCATAGCGTAAGGAAATTTTGTGTGTGTGTGTTAACGCTTGTAAAAATTTCACTTTTCATAATTTTTCTATACCGTGGGCTTTATATGAAAATCGATTCGTAAGGAGTAAACTCCAATATTTATTAGAAAGGATGATGAAAGCATAAAATAGATTAAACAGGAACCAATTCAAAATCAAATGCTTTTCTGTAAGTTATTTTTAACCATGTTTTTTGCGTATTAAATAACTGATGAAACTCTTCAAAACTTATGTTCTAAATTCAAAGTATAGGCATTGATTGAATTTTTTAAATATTTAGCCAAACCATTTCAGGAAAAAATAATTTCTAATGAACAACTTGCGTAATACTCTTTTTACATAATAAAAATAGAAAAAATAATCAAAATTTTAATATAAACCCTCAGTAAGTTTATAACTTAATTCATAATTTTTTCACTTTCTCAAATAACTTATTTTATTTTTTATTCTCTGCATTAGAGTAGTAAAATATTTTCTTAAAAAAAGCTGAGTTTTAAAAGTAGAGATCTCATTTCAAAATTCTCATAAATACAGATGAAATAATAAAATGTACATATTTTCTAATTCTGAAGAATTGTTCATGTATTTGTCATTATTATTCAGTATATAAACAATGTTCCTTGACATATAAACTAAGAGCAAATATTTAATTTGTGTTTAAAGTTTATTTTTATTCCACTTATATATATACCGTGTTAAATATATAAATATTTCCATTTTTAATATAATTTTTTCCCTAAAAGTTTTTACTTCTATTCTGCATGTTTCTAAAATAAAATATTAAACACATATACATCATCAGCAAATTCCATCTGTTTATTTGAAAAAGATTCAAAGTGGAATAAAAAGTTATTTTTTAATCAATAAAAAAAGTTTTAGGTTTTTATGTGTGCATTTCATATGTTAAAAAAAACTTATATGAAGATACAGTCAACAATTTAGTGCATATTACTCATAAACATTTTATTTGGCTCCTATAAATGGAAAACAAAGCTCACTGTGGATTCTTGTATTCAAATCTAATAAATTTTAAAATCATACAAAACTCGAATTGCTTCTTAAATTAGAACATCCACTTGCAACAAACAATATAGATCAGCGATAATCAACCTGCGGCCCGCTGGACCGTTCTGAGTGAACCGTTCAGGGTTCGTTAAACTAAGAAATTCAATTAATTAAGAACAATCCATTAAAAATTTAGCAAGAAATAAAAAATGTTGAGAACCCCTAATATATAGATAATAGCTCCTAATATCTTTTTTTGTTATTGTTTGTTTATTCTCTTAAGATGTTATGCAAAGAAAATAATTTCGGTAGATGTTGAAAAAAATTTGTCTTTTGAAGTTATCCTTATTTTAAACAACTATATTTTCGATAATTATAAAGGGTGTTTTTTTTAGAGGTATAGAACTTTAAATTGCAATAAAACAACGATGTATTATTCGATTGAGATGAATTTTTTTATTCGAAAGATAATCTTGTGGCATTACATTTTAAATATGATTTCTGGCATAGGACTGCCACGGTAGCTCGGATGTAGTCCAATCCGGACGTCCAATTTTCGATGACTTTTTCCAACATTTGTGGCCGTATATCGGCAATAACACGATGAATGTTGTCTTCCAAATGGTCAAGCGTTTGTGGCTTATCCGCATAGACCAATGACTTTGCATAGCCCCACAGAAAATAGTCTAGCGGTGTTAAATCACCAGATCTTGAAGGCCAATTCACAGGTCCAAAACGTGAAATTAGGCGCTCACCAAACGTGTCTTTCAATAAATCGATTGTGGCACGAGCTGTGTGACATGTTGCGCCGTCTTGTTGGAACCACAGCTCCTGGACATCATGATTGTTCAATTCAGGAATGAAGAAGTAAGTAATCATGGCTCTATACCGATCTCCATTGACTGTAACGTTGTGGCCTTTATCGTTTTTGAAGAAGAATTCCACCAGCCCATAAAGCGCACCAAACAGTCAGTTTTTCTGGATGTAACGGTGTTTCGATATACACTTGTGGATTAGCTTCACTCCAAATGCGGCAGTTTTGTTTGTTGACGTAGCCATTCAACCAGAAGTGCGCTTCATCGCTAAACAAAATTCGCTTATGAAAATCGACCATTATTTTCGAAATAAAATTGCATAATTTGAAAGCGTTTTTCAGGCGTGAGTCTATTCATGATGAATTGCCAAACCAATCTGAGAATAAATCACTTGACAGCTGTTAAATCGGTCGCCATCTTGGAAAGTAATGCCAACTTAAACTTCTATACCTGAAAAAAAAACACTATGTACAACATTCAAACTGAATGTAAGAGTCTATATAACACAATGAAATACCCAAGAGAATTGCACAATAAAACATGAAGAATATTCTAGCAATTTCTAAACGTCTCAAGTTAAAATAGGAAGTAATGAAATAAATTTTTTACACTTTTTTAACCGTAACCTTCGGAAATTGAACCCGAGAATCTCAATTTCAGGTTAAGTACATTCCAAGTGTATCTTAGCTTTAAGGGCTTTTGAATTTCATGGTAATATAATTTAACTAGAAAAAAGTCTTATTTTGCGTTTATATATTTAGTTAGTTATTTTGTATGTGCTTAGAAAATTCGATGAATTAATCCTACAATATCTTAACTACACAAAACTGCAAAATTATTATCAAATATAAACATTTCATAAACAGTTATTTGTACTGTTTGATTATTGTTAATCAAAGTTACCCTTGTAAGGATAAAGAAATGCTCACAGTACTAATTATGTAACATAAGTGATTCAGTACACATTTGCATTTTACTGAAAAGGACATTTTTACTAAAATTAATAAATTAATTAATATATAATTCAGTGAAAAATTTCTTCTAGAAAGATACATTAAAATAATTTAGTGAATAATATGAGTAAAAAAGATATTACAGAAAGAATTATATGGAAAGTTTGACTCAAAACTAAAGAAGTTCGAATCTGGGTGATTTTTCGTTAGATAAATTTACTTTAGGTATGATTAGTAGTACAAAATAAGAGAAAACCAAGATGTAATAATTTATTCTTATTTGAATTCTCAATATACATGAGAAATTTTTATTATAATTTACTCTCTAAAAAAATTCTAACTAAGGAAAATACATATATGACATGCTTTCGAAGTTCATGTATTCGAAATAATGTACTTACTTTTGTATTTGTATCGTTCATCATTTAAAAGGTGAAAAAGTTCCTGTCATCATTTAGAGTTGTTGAAATAGTAACCAATATCCAACGGCAACAAAGGCTGATTCATCAACAAAAAAAATAGTTTAGCTTAAAATTTTTATACCCATATACAAACAAGAAAATCAGTTTTATTAATATGCGGATCCCATATATACAGTCGGACCTTCATATAACGGACCTCTATTTTGCGAATTTTTCTATACAGTGAACTTTTTCCTGGAGCCAAGAGCATTTCATGATTTTCTTCGTAAAATGACCTCCCAATAGTGAAGTGTATTTTCTATATAACGAACTTTTCCTCTTATGATTCGAATTTTTCTCTCTATTTTTTTAAATATTTCTGGACAATTCAAGCTCTATTTTAACACACTTTAAGGTGGCCATAAATCTTGAACTGGTTTTATTACATGCCAAAATCAACGGAAGCAATAGAATTCGGGGCATTTCATCCAAGAGTGCAAACTTTAGCCTCCAATCTACAGTTCATTGGAAACATCCTTGATATCCCTTTCTAGGGGAGTTGTCTCATGTCCTTGAACTAGTCGTACTGGTAACTTCGTTTCTTGTAGCTCGAAAATGTGAAAACGTAAGTGCTTGAATACATAAAAACAATTAATTCTTCAAGAAGTGGATAAAGGTGTCAAGAAACCTTGCAGTTTTTCTTTCTTTCTTTTCTTTTTTTGATAGATAAGATACATATAATAAATATACATTAATTTACAAAGAGGTACGAATAATTACTTTTTTAATATATAATATTTATGAATTTAAAACTTGTTTTATGTAGTTTATCGAGAAAATTGGAAGATGAACCTCTATATAACGAACTTTGGGGGGGGGGAGATATTTAGCGACTTCGTTATACAGAGGTCTTACTGTTTATATATATATGACATGTTTTTAAGTCAGAATCAGACTTAGTTCTAAAAAGGATCTTTATTCGGTGAAATCTGTACAAGCTCTGATGCTGAGCGTAGAGAGAAAAAGAACGCCACGGGGTGTTTTAAGTGGGTTCACTTAAAACACAGATGCGGTAAGTATCACGGCTTTTATGATTGTACTTGAAAATTAATGCTGACATACAGGAGCTATTAAATCTATAGGCCATATGTTCGGAAGAAATAAATGGGTGATTAGTTTGATACTTGAAGATGAACTGAGAAAGATGAGTTAAGTGCTAGATAGGAAATTTAATTTTTAATCTAATTTAATTATCCTTACATATATGTATATATTTGTAATATTACTTAGATATATAATGCCAAAGCTTGCACTGGAAATGAAATCTGAATTAAAAATTACAGTTCATTGAAATATAATTGGTATTTTTTTATGTAAAATTTGAAAATTTTCTTCTAGAAGACTTATTTGTGATGAAGATATAGTTCATTGCAATGTATAATATCAAGTTGAAAAACGTGAATCTTCTTTCCTTTCTGTGGAGTTACTGATTTATCTTTCATCTAGGGGAATTGTAATCCTCAAAATATTTTTCTTTTTGCAGAAAAAAATGAAGTAAAATTTTAAAACCTTGTAAAACATCAGTTACTATTGAAATTTATTGTAGCAATGATATTGTTTCAATACCATGTTGCATTTCTTTAGTATATATATATATTTCTGTTTCCTTATATTAAACTGTATAAGATATTAGATGAAAGGGGAAGTACTTACCTATATATACTACAAATAAATAAAACTTAAGTGTCTGTAATTTGAAAGCAACTTTTTACTAAATGTATTTATAAATAATAATTAACGATACTTATATAAAAAAAATACATTTTTTAAGTTTTTGTCTGTCTGTCTGTCTGTCTGTCTGTCTGTCTGTCTGTTCTGGTTAATCTGTAAAACGTGCGCGCATGCAACTGGACCGTTTTTAACGGAACTTTCACTGGCAGATTGCATAAGTTATAAAGAGTAACTTAGTTAACTTTTATTTTAGAACAAAATTAGGTTTCGACGAAAACAAAAGTAAAACCAATGAATTAGTGAACAATATCCCACTTAAATAGGGAAGTATATATTGTTATGAATTTTGTGTAAATAGTGTAAATAATTTATATTTGAGTGTTTAATGCATTTATATTACTCTATGTTATATTTATTTCATGTTAAAATTTTACTTTTCACAAGTAGTGTCGCCCCTACAAATTGAAGCGTGATTCATTTGAAAAGACAACTCGTTGCCAATCAGCTTGCCAATCTCTGGGCTTATGAGCTCATTTTAGACGCAGCCGTCGATGGTTTGCTGTGAGGGGGATCCTGAGTAAAGGCACTCTTGCACGCAATCCACGGTGCAGTAGACGTCGGCAAATTGACGAACCGACAATAGTACACCTGTAGCAGTAAACCAAAGTACTGCCAACCTGTTCCGCTGCACAGGATCTTCTATTGCTTGATAGGAAAATCCTCCTTCTCGAAGGCCAATAATCCTCCCATGTTCAAACTCCGTAAGTTGTTGGAATTTCTCCTTATTTCGTCGTGGAGGCATACTTATAGGTCTCACTAAACATTCACCATTAACAAATAATCAAGAACTATTTCCAACGTCCCGCTACAGCCCTATATTTATACACTTTCAGCATCCGTTCAGAGGGCGCTGCGCACACCACGCTTGCGTGGTAGCTCTGAATCTATACTATTTTACGTAACATTCTATAATTGATATTTGCTGCAAAGTTCATTTAATTTTGATGATTCTTTCATGGCGTTGAATTTCCCACAAGCAGCAGTGTATAAAGGAGAAAAGCGACTCACTCACTCACCACGATATCTCCGGATTTATTAAAGCTACGGACTTGAAAAAATTTGGTAGATATATTCCTGGTGTAGAGTAAAGATCAGCTAAGAATGGATTTGGCGAAAATAGAGCCCCAAGGGGCGTTATAAATAATTATTCTCATTTCTTAACTATTAGATGTGCAATCTTAAAATTTTTTACGAACATTTCTTTTATAAAGTAGATATCCGCTACAAACTGGTTTTTGAAAAAATTGACCGCTAAAAAGGCGTTGCGGGGGCTTAAGGGGCGTTACAGATAATTATTTTCGTTTTTAAAACCTTAGACGTATAGTTTTTTTTTTTTTTTTTAAATTTGATAAGCAAATTCATTTGGTATTGACAAAAAAATACCCATTTTCAAACTACTAGGACTATAATAAAGGAATTTGGTGTGCATTTTTCCTTTTTTGAATTGGTATCCACTAAGAATGTTTTTTTGGAAATCGACTTATAACGTAATTAAGAAAACAGGGACATCGTATACTTTGAAAAAAATCAATTTTTCAATTTTAAACCTAAAAAATAGTGCTTATTTTTCTGAATCTAAAAATGTGTAATACTTATATGTTTGTTCATAAAATAGCCCTAAAATATGAAAAATTAAAATGTAAACAAATGACCACGCCCTTTTTGACACACCCCTTTGAACTTTAAATATGTAATTTCCCCTGTGTTTGATGTATATAAACGTTCTATATAGTGAACAAAATATCTTTTAGTATGTAATGTCTATTTTTTTAAAAAATTAATTTATACGTGCAAAAAGAAAATTAAGATTTTCATAATTTTAAGGTTTTATGATTATTTTAAAGAAATTATGCAATATATTCGTTAAAAAACAGGTACATTATGTTTGATATGTTGCTGTATATATATGTGTAATTTGTTTTGCATATTCAAAGAATATTTGTGTAAGAAATGATACCTATACATGAAAATATGTATTACAAGATCTCGAAAATTATGTTCATGTTAACTAAAACAAAGGGAAAAAACATGAATTTAAATTACTTTTGTAACTCTAGAAAATGTGATTAAGGATTATTATTAGTCATATAAAAATGGGCAAGCAAATACTAATCAAGTGTATAATATGTGAAAATATTGTTGTTTTTTTTTTTTACTTTTTCTCAAAAGCATATTTTTTTGCATTTAGGTACATTTTTAAAAAACACTGTTTCACTATATGATTCCAGATTTTTTATTCTTCTATACAAGATGCCTTTGCATATAGTGAACCTATTTTTTTCTATTAAGATAGTGCCTAATTTTTTAAAAATAGTTTTATGCATAAAAAAAGCAGAAAAATAAAAAATTTCCAAGTTTCATATTTTTTTAAAGAAACTATCCAAACATTTTACTAAAAAAATGGGTTCACTGTATTTTATGTATTGTTTTACATATGTGTAAAAAATATTTTGCATAAAAAAAGGATACATTTTTAAAAAATGGTACCTAAACACAAGTATATATTACGAGTCCTCAAAAATTATGTATTACTTAAATTAAGTAGTAAAAATAAATTGGAGTAACAAAAGTTATTCTTGTATTTCTACAGAATAATTAAATTATCTTTATTAAGAACGTAAAAAATCTAAGCTCTATTGGAAATTGTAAATGGTATATGTCTCATAAACAAAGTGTATTAATTTTGGCATTTTACTCTTTCGAGCAAGGGGTATTATTGACAAAAAAATTCGTTTTTGCTCTATTAGATTTAGACTTGAAATTTGGTACGCATGTTTATTTTACTGCTCAGAAATCTTCTGAAAATTGATTTTGTGGAAATTCACTTGGTGATTGGGTTACGAGAGCGCAAAATATCATTCTACTTCATTTTAAAGATTATTACGAATAAGAATTTCTGTTCTTTTTTTATAACAAGAGGTGACAGTTAAAGGCTTAAGTATATTTTTCAATACAATTGAATTCTTAATCCTGGGACTTGAATATCAATAATTTATATACATATATAAGCAGTATATATTTATACAACATTATGAATTACCTAGCAAAGTGGGTGGGTAACGGATAGTTTAAAATAAAAATATTTAGAAATAGTTTATTTACTGAAAAAATAAGTTAAATTAAAATAATGAATTTTAAGGCAGAACATTAATATTATGATTTGGTATTTTGTACTTTTTATTTCTAAAATAATCCTTAACAGTCGTACAAAAGTAGACAATATTGATTCATTAGGTATTTGTGAATTTCCAAGACTCAGAACATAATTAAAAGTGAGCGCACTTGATGCTCCCATCAAGACAGAAACCTCACTTCTTACGTGATTTGTAGAAAAGAGTACGCATTAGATAATTGCATTTTAAGAGCTGAAGCATTTATTTGCTTTTCAATAATTCATTGATGCAGAATATATTCATCTAGAGTGTTAATTTTTTTTGTTCAAGTTCGTGTGAATTGAATCACAGAAGAGATTTCAGAAGCTCTTTATTAAGAAACTAGAATTCCCTATGCCCTCCAAAAAATAAGAAACATCTTAATGAAAGTGTTACTTTTACGCTAATGACACGGAAAGGGTATTAGACGATTCTAAGAAGAAAAAGTTCCTCGATTTTTTTTTCTGGGTATAAGAACTGAAAGAAAAGAAAAGAAGGAAAAATTCCTCACTAAAAGTAGTGCACTTATTTTTGCTTTCTACATTATTTTTGGCTTGAAGAATGTGTAATCTATCACAAGAAATAGAGCATCTCCGTAAGGAAAAATCTACTAAGATTATTAATAATTAAAAAATTCCCACGAACCGGATCGCATGTAAAGATGATACGATACAAAATGGATTCCAGCCAATTGTGCCTGTTCTCTAATGTTGAAGTAAATATTTCTAATGAAATTTTTAACTAATGCATGGATTTAATTAAGATCAAAGAATAAAATATATATCGTACGCATCACATACAGAATTTAGGAATCATTTCTTTGAATATGATTACCGATATGAAGAAATATCTCTATAACCTTACATTTTTAAAGGCAATTTTTTCTTTTTTAATCCAGAAACTTAGCAACAAAAATTTTCCTTCGGAAATTTTAAGTTACACCCAATGAAAATTATCTTCATATTTATCGCTAAATATATAAGTAAAAAAGTTCACAATTGCATATTTTCAGAGAGAGAGAAAAGTTATATTTATTTTTTATATTATATTATTTCAAACACTACATAAGTTGAAGTAAAATCAATAAGTTAATATTTTGAGAAATTTCATATTGCATTTTCTGTAATATATTTTCCTAATATTCGTTTCCAAATAATTATTGTTCCCTTACTGTAAATCAATAAATCAGAAAATGAAAATTTCAAAACTGTGTATTCTTTTCTTATAATAGGTATGTGTCATTATAATTTAAATCTCTCTCTCTCATTAATTTTATGAGTATCTCTTTCAGAAAATAGTTAAAAACAATGCTGGTTAATGCTAGTTGTTTTACAAATTCTTTGCCGTCAGACACGGAGAGAAGAATATCTTTTATTTTTAGGAAAGAAAATTAAACCATACAATGCAAATAAAAAAGTATATATATTATTATAGCGAAAAAAGCAAATATTTTGTTTATCTCATGAATAGAATTAATTAAGTATATTTTAGATATGTATATATATAGTATATATATATAGTATATATATATAGTATATATATAGTATATGTATATAATATACATATATAGTATATATATAGTATATATATATATAGGGTATATAATTTTTTCTACGTTGTGAGGTCTATTAAATGGCAATGAAAATTGTATTATAAAATAATACTTAAGGTTATAATGTTAAGGAAAATAAGTATTTAATTAAATTAATTTAAAAGTTTCACACACACACACACACTTGAATTTAATTACACGATTCACACATAATTACTATTAAGGGGATACGATATTACACATATCGTATCATATTATCGTAACATTTTAAAGAAGACTGAAATTATAATTTTTTTAATGTTTCATTTTTGACCACTTAGAAAATTCTGCATCACTTGTAGAAAGAATGCAGCGAATTTTTCATGAAAAAAATAGTAATATAATTTTTAATTATGATTTTATATTATAACAAACAATTTCTTATGCTATCATAAAGTTTATGTATTTCAGTTTTGAAGAGTCGCATAAATTTAGTATCTGCCAAAATTAAGCATATTTTAAACAACAGGACATTATGATGTTTAAGTATGATAAATACACTCTATAGGCCATCCCAAACGCAACACTAATAAGAGATTTTCAATAAGTGTAAAATTTGTACCGGGTGTAAGCATCTCAGTAACATGTATTGCATTTAATGGCCAAACGAAGTATGCAGCGCACGTCACTTACTAATGCATTCTATATATCTTACTAGAGTTAAGAATAACGCAAGTGCTTTTTTAAGTATTGGTAAATTTTCTCGCTGTTAGAAAATGCTACAATATCCATCTTCGAAGAATGAGGAAATTGATTGGGAATGTTTTTGAGTTTCCCCTTAGAAGAACTGTGACTCATAAAGATTGATGATTCTCCTTCAAAGAAATTAGTGCCTGTATGAAAAAAAAGTACGCCTAAGTGGTGCAAGTATAAAATTTGTAGAAGTAACGTAGACAAATCATCTGATGGGATCAAGTCAACGCCACCAAGCGTTTGGACAAGAATGTTTGCAGAGATTATGTGTATGAATAGAATATACGGTTTGTTGACCTTAAAGTAGGAATTAGTCAGCTCATACGATTCGACGCGTGCAGTAGAAATGGATTTCAACAAATCATCCATTGCTATGATTACTTTTGACTGTACACCACAGGTGTATGCAGCTACAATGGTGAATTGCACACCAGACATATACATGCTCGTTCAGATGACATTATTCTGCCTACTACACCACTATGGTCGTATCTGAACTTGATAGCATCATACAAGATATTGCGTGCTTGTTCCATTATTCGGTCTTATAGCTTAGAGCGCCACTTGATATTGCCTCCACATATTGGATATACCGGGACGCTAGTGTTCTGTGACGCTGGGTTCTGTTAAGGCATTGCTTCTCAAACTTTCACTTTTGGCGACCCAATTTTTAATCATAATTTTTATCGCGCCCCCTTTATACAATAATAATACGCTTTGGGGTGCTAAACCTACAATACGATCTTACTTATAAACCATACAAATTAACAAGATATGTATTAAATTTTGTATTCGTTACTTTTAAACGAGAATTTTACTAAGAGGATTACTTTTAAGAAATAGGATAATTATTGTGTTATCTTTCTTTACTCTAATTTTTAAATTGAACATATTGCACAATATTTAATTAAAAATTTATGTCCTCCATCATCCTAAGAGTATAAATCATTTCTAAGAGTATAAATGTTATAAAAAAGAGTCTAGTGTATGTTGCTCTCTATCGTATCCATCACATTTGGCATTAATATTTAAAGCGAGAAGACTTCAAAATGCTTTAACCTGGGAGAGCTGGCCCGCACTTGATACTAACGTTTATAGTCGCAAGAAATAACTAAGTCATCCCAATGTTTTTTTTCAATTATTTTTATTGTGTACTCGATAAAAATCACAATTCCAGTGGAAAATGTTACTAAGAGAAAATATACTTACTTACTTTCTAGGACTTTTCATTTTTTCTTTGATAATTTGAGAAAAAATCCATTTAAACTGAACTAAAATGTTTCAAAGGTAGCTAACCTTAATAAAGAACACAAATCAAAGACACTTTTCGCTAACATTACAAACAAAACCGTCATATTTTGTTCAAATCATTGTAGTTTTGCTGTCGTTTGACTTTGAGTTCCTCGTAACCGCTCCCGGGTTTTAAGTGTATTCAATATAAAAGTTTGGATGTTAGTTCTAAAGAAAGAACTGAGTAAAATGCATATTTCATCATGCTTTATACGTTTCAGAATAACCATAAAAATAAATCTTAGCCAAATAATCCTTCAAAATGCTATCTGTGACTTTCTAAGTAACATATAACTCTTTCACGTGGAAAAAGCGCAACAGTAATAAAAAAATTATTTACAACTTCCCGAAATGAAAAACAAAAACATAATAGAAGGGACAGAACTAATCATACCAATAAGTTCTCAGGTGAAATGATGATGGCTGACGCAAATATGCTTTCTGAATAAGTCTTCTTTTCCTTTCTACAACTAACAGCATTTCAATAATAATTACAGTGATGAATTCTTTGTCTTCCTAGAATTTTTCTCTAAGTCTGCGTTTTTTTCTGAAAGCGTAGTTTTTTAGGCTTAAAAAGAAAACGCAATAAAAATATCATCGTGGGATTACAGCAAATCAAACAAATTGTTTTTATTAATTTAGTTATAGGATCAGATAGTTAATGTATGTATCAAAGTGGACACTTTATCTCCAGCTGATATATATAAATTACATCAATGCAAATTTGTATTTTTTTTTACTGTCAGAAAATATTTCGTTCCAGCAAATTAATTTTTAAACCTTTTATTTTCGACATGCTCGCGCTCCCCTTGTAGGGTTGTAGGGTTAACCTTGTAGGGTTATCACACCCACTAGGGGGCGCGCTTCACAGTTTGAGAAACACTGTGTTAAGGGCAGTGCTGCTGAGTTTGCTGCTAATGCCGGGGATGCTCCTGATGAAAGCTTCGTTAAAGAGTGTTGGGAAATGCCGGGGCTCATGTGCTGGTACGGCTGTTGGAGAGACTGTTGAAATACGGAAGCAATATCTCTGAGTGCCAGTGTTGGTGTCTCTGCATTTTTCCTAGCGGTTCGAGAGTCTCTTTAAAGGTGGAATATGTCCCACCCTCGAAAGTGACATGTGATGTTGAATCACTTTTGTTTGGACACATTCGGGAAAACCATTCTACTATTGTTCTAAGTCCCCCTTCACACGGTGCACTTTGATACCGGTGGCTGGTGTGGGAACTGCGCTGGTCACCGTACTGTCGGCGAAATCAAGGGAGGTCAGAGGTTGACTTCCCTTAGAACATCAGCACTATGTTGCCTAACCTGGGACACTTTCCCACGCGAAACTGCTTGCCCGTTGAGACGTCTCTCGTTCCCAACGAGAAATGGGTCCTTTGGTGAATACCGCCGCAGACACATATATTGCCGGTATAATTACAGCCATCGCTACGTCTCTATACATGCACTGTCTGAAAAAGTTTTATTACCTGGTTCATCTCACTTCCAAAAGCTTTCATGCATCATTTTTCAACCGTTCATTGCAAGTATGTACGTGACACACAACATTCAAATTTATTCACAGCATAGCAGGTTGCATTTCCGTTTCGAATTGCATATTCATCTGACCAATGACTCATCACACCCATATACCGATGATTGTCCGTCAACTGCTCTAATTTACATCACCCGCTGTTGCTTCATATGAAATTGGCAAGACGTGGAACAATACGTAACCATTGACTGAAATATCCCAAAAACAATATAAAGCCTATATATTTTATTGTCGAAACATGTCACTGTAGTTACTGTCAATTGTGTCAGCTATACAAAAATACTAGTAATGTTTCTGCAAATTGAAAGAGGTATTTATTTCAGTCATTTCTTCCCTATATTTTGCGGAAGTTTGTCCAATCAATTTAAGTTTTAATATATCTTGTTTTCAGGGTGTGGCAATTTAGACAACAAGCTGTGTAATAATGTCTAGTAATTTTAACCATATTTGTGTAAGATAAATAATTGCTTTGTAATTAATCTTATTTAAAAATCATAATGGATTTATTTTACAAAAATTCCATTCGGTGGGTCAAATTTTATACATATAAATTCTTATTTTAGCCTGTATTTATTTTATCTACTTATCCTACATTTATTTTTTTTATTTTATCTGTCCTCTTTTTTTTATCTCTCTACACATAGCTGGGTGATTTAAAGATTCCTCCATAGTCTATAACACTGTCTCTGCTATTTATACGGACTTTTTAACACTTCTTTTTTCCTTTTAGGAAAGCGTGGTGGATTCTATTGTTATCGTATTGGCGAGCTGTGTGAATTCAATTCTTAATCTTTGCACATGTGTTTCTCCTATATGTCAATGGCTATGGGGATGCAAACAATAAAGAAATTGAATTAATATTCTTGATCAAAATGCATGTTCCATTAAATATTTTTACTGAGGATAGTTAAGTGATCTAGTATCGGATGGAACATCTTTCAATTTTTTCAAAGAGGTCTTTCAGAGTCTGTAAAAAAGAGAACACTCTTAAGAAAAAAGTGAGAGACCTTCGCGGGTCCATTAGAAAGGCACTACGGATCCCAGTTTAAGAAACGCCTACCTAAACTATATACAGAAAAAATTATTTAGGTTAGACCTAAATTTAGAGAACCATAAATATCTGCCTATGATTAATTGCCAACGAGGTAATCTGTGAGTATTTCGAGTACTTAAATTGTTATACTTAAGCTTATAAAATAATTCAGAAATATGTTTTGTTAACATTAACTTTGCAATGTTTGGATTGAAAGGTATATTCAAGAATCATTTTACCATATAATTAGTTCTATTATGTAACTCATCTCACTTATTTTCCGTCGTAGCAAGACAATAAGCGAATCGAGAAATCTATGTATTCTCACTTTTAGAATATTCTATCACTTTCGATTACCAAAACATTGAACTTAGATTACAGTAAGATAAACACGTTTTTGCCCCTGCTAGTACACATGTATTTGTAATATGTTTTCGTTTAAATTTTCACACAATTGTCCTGCGCTTGTTTCCAGATCTTTCATACACATTCGTCCTATTAAATGAATCCCGCATTTTATATACATAAAGCGTATTAAAATAGATTTCATCTAAATACTTAAAGTGAGAAATAAAAATAAATAAAGGATTAGAAAATATTGTTTTAAAGAAACGAAACAATTTTTCTCCTTAGTTCATTTTGAAATCAGTTAACAGGAATTTCCACTTAATTCACATTTTGGAAAACTGAATAAATTATTAAGAATAAAAGTAACAAAAGAAAAGCGAAGTTGTATAATTAGGTAAAACTTTTATTGAAGTGGTAAGTCAATATTCAGAATTATATTCGAAATTATTTCTTTTACAATACAGCATTGTAGCTATTTATAACATTTGGTAGGCAGATTATTAATGATTTCACTAATGTAAAAATAAATCATTTTTTTAAGTATGAATTAAAAAGTATACATTGTTTATTTTCTTAAATGCTTCAAAAATCAATTTTTCTCTACACTGAATTAAAAGAAATTAAAGTACCGCATTATCCTACATGTAACGCGCACTTTTGATGCAAAAAATAAGATAAAAATGTATGGGTGTACGTTATACACAGGGTATAAAAATGATTAGTTAAAAAGTGATGAGCATAAAAAACATTTTAGACTTTTATATGTATCGAAATACTGTTTATTATTATTTAAAAGAAATAACATAATTATGAAATTCATGGGTTGTAAATCTAGAAGTATACTATTTTTTCGAAAGCTTGGTATAATACCTCGAATAAACAACTTTAAAACAAAGGAGGATTGCGTGCGTAAATTTCAGGTTTCTTCATAAAAAGGAGGTGCGTGTTATTCTGCGGATATACCTAAAAATTAAAAATACAGCTTGAAAGTATAGGTGCGTATTATACGCCAGATTTTACGGAAAGTTTCTTTTATTTCGGCTACGATGCGAAGATTTACTTTACGTTTGAATTGAAAACAATTCATGTCTATTTGGTATATTCATTCAAGTAAAATTATGTTATCAAAAACTTTAATGAATGAGTCATTCATAATAATCATTTCTTAACTTTTTTAAATTACTTTTTTTATTCGAAATAAAACTCTTTCTTTTCTCTTTCTAAAAATATTATATATATATATATATATATATATATATATATATATATATATGATTTCTTAATTATTTTGAAGGAAAGACACATTTAGCAAGCAGTATCCTTTAAGTTAAAAAAAAAACAATTCTTTCAATGTAAATTCAAAATTTCAAAAATAAAATGATGATGAAAAGAGTAAATAGGTAAAAATGAAACCTATCTTAAATAAAAGTTGCAATGAAATAGATTAAAAAATAGTTTGGGGATAAAATATTTTAAAATACTTTTTCTTTTCAAGAGGTTGTATTTGTATCAATAAAGCAAATTTTAAGCAAAACTTGTTTCAAGGCTTAAACTGATATTTTTTCCTTTTTTTTTTTCTCCTCCATGTTTGACGTCTTTTGATATCAATTTCTTCTAAACTGTAATACCTTCTTTATCTTCTTCAGATCGTAATTAATTTGAATTTATTTCAAATTAGTTGGATTGGTCAAATCTTAAAAGCTGTTATTCTATGTTTATAAATTAAAAAATTAATAAAAATATTTTTTCCCTTTAAATACTACGATGCCCTTTTAAATTTTTTTTTATTTAAAGATGGATTAATTATTCTTTGTTTATCTCACTAAAATGGTTTAAAGTAATATCATCAATAACCCTAGAGATTTGAATCGAGGTTTATAATCTTAACGATGAAAGAAGATGTAGACAAAGATAACTTACATTGATAAATTCTGGAGCTTTCGAAAGACGTTTCAGGGCTAAGACGATTTCCACAGCAATAACACTAAAAAGTAAGCTGGCTAGACGATTTTATCTCAGAAATCATGAAACATCACTCACAAGCCTAAGTTCTTATCAATAAACTAAAAGGTGAAAGCACCGCAATTTATAATTTTTCCAGAAGTTTATGGGACAAAAGAGGACTTCTATGAAACATGAGCCGTTTTCTTTGAAAGTGGCGTAAGTCCATTTTTGACAAAATGTTACTTTATTATAACACTGAATGCAATCTGCTGTGAGTTTTTTTTTATCTAAGAGCGGTTCCCCTCAAAATCCTTTAAAATTTTCCTTATTTGGTCAATATAAATTTAGATAGTTAATGAAATTACAAATGTTTTTTTTATTTCTAATGGACTGCGGATTTGTGTTTTACCATTGTCGACCTAGACATTCCTGAAAGCTGGTGTCTCTTTTTAGTGCGGCACCCTATAGGTGGATACTAATCATCACAGGTAATTTTGACGCCCAGTTTCCTCCCCAGAGGGAGGTACCTGAGCTCTGACGATGCGAACCTGTACTACGATTTAATTCTGCTGAGTCAAAGCTAACCAGAGACTCTAGGGATGTTTTACATGCCGTATAATCGTACGACATGGTCGCTGTTGATTTCCTGCATCGGGAAAATCCCCCGACTTGTGCTGGTTTCAAACCCGCAACCTTAGGTGCAGAAGGCCAGCGACAAACCACCCATGCCACCCAGACGGCTGAAATTATAAATGTAATTTTTTGGAAAGGGGCCAATGTTTCCATATAATAAAAAATTGACTTACACCGCTTTGAAAGAAAATGGCTGATATATTTCCTTTTTATGAAGTCCAGAGATATTGAGGAAATTTAATTTTATAATTTTCTTGTTTTAATATTATTAACTAATTAAAATTTAGAAATAAATTTTTCAAGGAGTATTTTAGAGTTTGTTGGATCTGTAAGTTCAATTTAAAGGCTTTAGTATCCGTTTTATTAAATCCATAAGCACATCACCACATCACGTTATTATATATTTTTTCAAACGAAGATTTTTGCTAGTCGATATGGAGGGAGATAAGAGCATGATTTTCTTCCTAATAACATCTGGGAAAGAGATCATTCGGGAGATCCGAAATTGTTGGCGTAGGGAGGGAATGTGTTCAGTGGATGAACAGAGTTCCATATTTTTAACTACACTTACGAAAAGACATTATACAAAAACGACATTGACCCAGACTATTATTTTTATGCACAACAGTCTATGCCCACTCAAAACCTCTGCTGGCGAGGAGCTTCTAGGAGTACAATCTATAACAGAATAAAAAACGACGCACCAAGAACGAGTTCTCCGATAGCGACTAAAATTGGTGGGTAGAAAGATTATGTGCAGAATAGAAAATGATTAAAATTTCAGAAAAACTGAATGATTTATTTCAGTTACATATTTACAAAGTAATGAGCTTAATAAGGTGCTGACCCACCTCTTGCAAGTTGCCACACGACGGGGCATAGAGGGATAAAACAGCTTGATGGTCTCTTGTGTTATTTCTTGCCACATTTTCCCCAATTGTCGAGCCAGGTCATCAGCATTCTCTGGTAGATGCAGTCGTCTTACCATCATGTCCCAAATATACTCGATTGAAGAGGGATCTGGCTGGCCAAGGAAGTGTTTAAGAACCTGTAAGACAGATCAAAGTAACACATACCGTATGTGGTCTGATATAAGCTTGCTAAAAAAAGGCCAGGGTACGGCAAGAGGAGCGGTAGAAAAACAGTTCTCAGAATGTCTTCGACGTACCGCTGTGGTGTAAGTGTGTCTTTAAGGACGACCAAAGGGGTCCGGCTTCAGAGGAAATGCCCCCCAAACCATAACTACTTGTTGAAGGCATGTGTGGCAAGCAATAGTGAAAGCGGGATCGTTATGCTGCCATGGGCGTCTCCAGACACGTTTTCCAGGATCGTCAGGACGCAGTTGGAAGCGGGAATCGTCGCTAAACACTGTAAGTCCCCATTCAGCATGATTCCAACCTGATCGAGCCAAGCACCACTGTAATCTAGCTCTACAGTGTACATGCGTTTGTAGTAGGTGGTGTAGTGGTCGGTACGAGCGTAAATTTCGTTCTATCAGCCGTCTGTGGATGATCATGGGGGACACTCATGTGCAGGTCGCACGTCTGATGGTTGATAACGATGAATCAGGTGCTGTGGCACCTGATCTGTCAATAAATCTGTCCTCCCTATCTGTTGTGGCCCTAGGACGACCGTTACCATCATGACGCTGCAATTTGCCATTATCCACCCATTCTTGTCAGCATTTTTTAATGGTCGCATCAGAACGACCTATATGCCGAGCGATTCTCCAGCTTGCCCAACCTGCCTCTTTCAATCCAACGATACGACCTCTTTCAAACTCTGACAGTTGCTCTAATGAGCTCGAATCCTGCGCTGAGGCATATTTTTAATCGTTGAAAGGTATCTTAAATCGCAATGCTACAGAATTTGTGACCATCAGATTGAGAATCGTTTCTTATGGATATCTGCTGAGGGCGCAGTTCGGATGCTCTGTAGCTTCCGCTATTCATTCATTGTACAGCAAGTTTTAATCATTTGCATGTTCGGTACAAATGTCTTTGTATACGAAATTTCATTACAACCGGTCAATTCCTTCTTTGTTCGTCTTTTTTTTTTTTGTTATAGAGTGTATATAATGAGTTTTAGCAGGGAAACAATCAAAATCTAATTTATTTTTATTAAAATTATTATGGAAATTTTGTGGAAAATCTACGTCTTCGTATGTTTTAATAATGACTAAGTTACAAAAATGTATAAAATTCTAATGTTTACATTTTATTGGCAATGCTCTTATAATACAGCATATAACCTTTTCTTTTATGTATATTTATAATATTAATACATTTTCTCAAAATAGTGATGACTTAAATTGTATTACTGAATTCATATAAACTTATGATGTATCAAAAAATAACAAATGAGTACATCACTAATTATTACACAAAATTTATTGGTTATATGACCAATTACAGATTTGTTGGAAGTTTTCAGTAAAAAGGATAAGATATGTCTATTTAATTGTAAAAGTTTCTAAATTTGTATTTGATTTTTCTACTATTATTTTAAGTAATTTTTTAACATACTTTATTTCGGGTGAGAAATTTCTGAGAAATAGATCAAACTATATTCAAAAAGAAAATTTTTACCCAAATAAATAAGCAATAGAACGTTTCTGTAATCAATATGTTTAATTACACTTCTTAAATTTGTTTTGATTTTTTTCAACTATACTTTCAATTGCTAATGAAGGAACGGAAAAGTAAATTGAACGTGTTGAAGCAGAAAATTCAGAAAACAATAAAAGTCTCCATTTATTTCCTAAAGTATTTTACCATTTGTCTTTTACTTGAAAAGATGTATACGTAATTAAAACCCTTGCATTTTAAATAAGAAAAAGATAGATACCGAAATTGGCAAGATAGGGAAAATCATTCTTTCATTCCATTAGCTTTCCATTTACACTCCTTTTTGCATTCACATTTTCGAAGAGCATTGCATTTTATGAGTAATCAACATGTATCGAAGAAATCCAAAAAAGTCCTTACTATCCAAAATTTCTTTTAAAGCAAAAGTAGCTTTTCTCTGAAACCATCATTCATTAAAACAAATCGCTTTTAACAAAATGTCTAGTGCAAGGAATGAAAAGAAGAGGAAGCCATAATTACAACAAAGAACCTACATTGTATGTTTTCTAAGAAAACATTTTTGAGACGAAAATCGAATTTATTATTTTGCAAGAAATCCATTAAGTTCCCCAATTCTAAACACAATGCATTAATTAATGAGTTACGATATGCTTTCTTTTGAACGTAAGCAGTGACGTCTTAGAAAATTCGCATTAGACTTTTTCATCAACCCTTTGTATTATACTGCATAATTTACTTCATACAATGCCGCAGTATTTTTCTCCAGTTCATATTAATAGAACAAAAACGTCATCTCATCAAATTTGATTTTTACGAAAAAAGACATTTTTAAGAACATTTATCGCTACGTTGACTTAATACTTAATTGAAATGTAGTATTATCTACTATAACAATTCTTGATTTTATCATGTTTTTCATCATTAGTTTCGTTTCAACATTAGTTTTATAAATACACTCCTGGACTTTAAAATTACAACACCAAGAAGTAAAGCAAATAACAGGATTTTACGTATTGTATATGCACAGCTTAGTAAGAAGAAAATATGAATAAGTTCGTATGCGTTGCTGAAGTATACCGGATATGAAACTAGAACATACAGCTGTCGGCTATTACAGTTAAAACAGGTCTAACCCAGTTAGGCATCAATGGTCTTCAATGAAAGGTACTGGAAAGATATCCCATGTCTTTATGTATGGGCCTCAATTCATCAATCAAAATAACTGGAGAGTGAGGACGGCCCATTCTCTTAGTAACCCATGACCAAATGTTTTCAAAAGGTGACAGTTCAGGAGAACGTGCTAGGCATTACTACAGTCAAACACCTTCTGGGAGGAGGCAGGTCAGGACCTGACCGGAAACATATGGTCTTATGTTATCTTGTTGAAAGTTGACGTTCCAGTGACATCGCAGATAGCACATGTCAGCGGCCTTATCAGCGTAATATAATGTTTCTTCTTCATATTACTGATAACACAAAGAAGAGGTGTTCATGACGAGTACCTCATACGGTCTCAAGTCTAGAATGCAAACAGGCTACGCAGGTTCTCCTAAGTGCCTCCAGTATGGATACGTCCATCAGGATACTGTATGCAGAGCCGGGACTCGTCTGAAAAGATGATGAGGTGCCCCTTATGTATCCAGTTTTGCCGTTGGGCATACCACTTTTGCCAAGCGTGTCTATGCTGTTGC
The DNA here is from genome assembly GCA_019973935.1 of Trichonephila clavipes. Classification (NCBI taxonomy): domain Eukaryota; kingdom Metazoa; phylum Arthropoda; class Arachnida; order Araneae; family Nephilidae; genus Trichonephila; species Trichonephila clavipes. The sequence continues at coordinate 211,745 of BMAU01020252.1, read as the reverse complement.
AAGAAAAATCACATCAATGGTTGTCGTTTAAACAGTCGGTGCTGCTCCAGAATTCATTACGCAGATCTTGCTGATATACAGAGGGTGATCGGTTAACGAACACTTTCAAGAAAGATTTTTGTGTTCGGATAACGAACACTTTCAAGAAAGATTTTTTCTGTTTGGACAAAGAACACATATTCGGAAGTGATCAGGGAGACACCTCTTAAATTATGGATGAACTTTTGACAACTACTAGAGATCTGGAGTTGGAGGTGAACGAGGATGACATAGAAGAGCTCATAATGGCACATGAAGATGAACTGACGATAAAAGAACTCCAAGAAATTTTGAATGAAGAACACCAAGAAACACAACGAAATGTATCTCCTTCTAAACAAGATGAAGACGAAAGCGGACAAATGCGGACATCTGCCATTAAAGATCTTTTGAAAAAGTGGGAGGCTGTCAGAGCAATGATCTTAAAATGGCACCCAAACCAAGTGATGTCAGTAGGGTTGGGGATCTTTACAACGACGATGCTATTAATTACTTCCGGAAAATCCTGAAAAAGAGAGGAAAGCAATCGACATTAGATATGTTCTTCAACGCCCCATAAGCAAGAAATGAAAAGGATTGATTAATATGAAGACTATATGTATGTATTATTTTTTTATAAAAATACTAAGAAATTATGCATTTTTTAAAATTTAATTTTTAGGGTCTTCAGAACGAATTAATCGATTTCACATAGAAGTCTATGACGAATGGATGATCGGTTAACGAGCAATTAAGATAGCGAACATAGTCTTCGAACGGATTATGTTCGTTAACCGATCACCCACTGCATTTCGTGTTGCAAACGAGCCCACTTCCTGGTTCAATATCCTAAATGAGGCTATACGACCCTGAAAGGTCAAGCTAACAAAATTTCTCTCATTTTGGACAGTGTTAAGAGGCCGCTTATACCCTTCAAGGCATTCAGTATAGCCTTCATCAACCCATGGTTTATGTTATCTCGGGACAGTCATTGCATTCCAAGAAATGAGAGCAGCAATATCACGGAACGATAAATCTCACTCTCAGTAGAGCATCAACCTAACGCTACGACAGAAGTTATAAGCTGTTTCTCTAATATATACGAGACGTAAGACGATCTTATCACAAACAACCAACATTCAAACGCGATTTCTGAACAAGAAACTCTTGCGTAACTTTCCTTTTATTCAGAATTTTAAATTCCCTCTTGTGTATTTGTTTGTGTTTAAATGATAGCACAATTTCTACATCCCAGAATCTTTTTCCACGCAAACTTTTGAACATTGGTATATCATCCCTCCTTCCTACATTAGATACATCCTTCATGATGTTGTAATTTTAATGACCAGCAATGTAAATTTAAAGCACGTGAATTTATTCATTTTTTTACAAATCACAAGAAGTGTTCATACCATTAAATGCCATTAAAATTCGAATATTATTCAAGAAAAGGAAAATTTACTATTTGCACAAAAATGTCGGCTTTATTTATAAAGCTACAAATATATGCCTTTTTAACACGTTTTCATAAGTTTCACTTGTATGTAATGGAATCTTTGAACTCTATTTTTACCCACATTAAAAGGTCAGATTATTCGGATATTTTTCACACTTGTCAAGGACCCATGACAATACAATAATTTCATAATTGTGTTCAATTGTCCTGATTAGGATAATTAGGAATTCTATTTATAGGTTTGACGAGTAATTCCGTATACCACTTTCAGATTTGGCGAATTATTGCATAAACCATTTTCAGATTTGGTGACTAATTCCATATGCGATTTCTAGATTTGGCGACTAGTTCCAGATTTAGCGACTAAAAGATTAAGGCGCAAACCTAAAACCGCAAATAGGATTTGTGATTAATACAAATAAAACAAAAAAAGTGTTCTTTTTGCGAGAAAGGGTAGGGTGGGAATAAATAAAGACTCGTGCATGTGAAAAGAATAATTTATGTTCTAACTGCTAAATAATTTTTATTATTTTTATGAAGCAATACGTTTTTAGAAGTGATGATACGAATAAGCATTATAGCAATACGTTTAAAAAGTGATAAATTCATGTTCCAAGTGCTAAATATTTTTTTTTATTTTGATAAAGCGATGCATTTATAAAAGCTGATAATACGATTGATATTTAGTATTTCTTCTTAACATCCTTTTATTTGTTATACCTGTATCTATAGAAACGGAATCTTTGAAATATAATGATATGGAACTCATGCGGGACCGCATAAGCGGAGAGAATAAATACCCTTCAGACCCGTTAGTTAGTATTCATTTAAGAGCAAAACTAATTCCAGCAGCCTCGTAATTCCGGCTCTAAATATCAAACTGAATGATAACTTCAACAAAAAATAAATGATACTCTTAAAAACTAAAAAAAGGCTTTTATTCATTGACGTAGCTACCGCCGTATTAGCCGCATCAATGATAAGGCACCTCCAAGCTACAGGGGCCCAACATGTGCAACTACGGTTCCACTCATAGGGCTCTAATGTCTAATAAAATGCCTAGAAAGACTCTTGATACAATTCCCCCTCATATCTAGCTACGCCAGTGTTTTTCTTTGTAGGACGAACTACAAAAGGAAAAATAAATTATAGTTACAAAAAATAAGTTTCAAAGTTAGGCTACAAAAATTTGAAAAATAGCAAAATAAGAGTTAAAATTATAAATCTTTGAGAGATTGCTAAAAATGTTTCTTGGTACAAAAATTTTTCCACGTGCGTTACATAAGTGTATTGTCCTTTGTGTTCGATTTCTCATCTTTTTCATTACAAATAGCAAACAAGTAAATCCGTATCAGAGTTACTGTCCTATACATCGCGGTTTCCGACAAATATTCTCATTCAGTATCAAATTCGTTGAAATCCCACGACGATGACATATTGGCAGAAAGAATGAAAAATAAACTATAAAAAAGTTATACAAACTTTAGAAAGTGAAACAAAACACGATCGAACTTACGTCTTAGTTAAAGTTTTGACGAAGCCGGTCTCTTCCTCCTAATTACTACGGAACCCTTGCCCCTTGCCGACAGAAGTTGGGAAAATTCCAGACATTTCCCCAATTGTTGGGAAAGAATTTCGGATCTGGGAGGTCAAAGATTTGGACCCTTTTTCCCAGACTGCCCTAGGCGACAAAAGGAGACGCATTAATATTGTGATTTCGTTTTCGCGTGACGACAGCGCGTCTGAAAACTTACAATATGCACCTAGACTTCGGCGCCCATGGGGCTAGAGATGAAATGAGTTGAGACCGACAGGGGCGGCAGAAGAACAAAAGATCGAGGGAGCCAAGACTGACAGGGGCAGCAAAAGAACAAGAGATCATAGGAGGAGGATTAGGTGAGGGATGGTATGAGAGAGAGGATATAAGGGGATCGAGAGGGCCCGGAAAAAGATTAGATTTTAGAGAGAGCAGTTATGAAGCTCCTCCAGCGAAAGACTGGATTTTTGAGGGAGCCTTTGTGAGGTCCCTTAAGCGATAGAGTGAAACGATAGGGAGACCGCGAAGGAGGGCGGATTTGGAGCCAGCGAAATCACCCGACTCGGTGTGGAATTACCGAGCGTGAATTACGTCCTTATTTTAAGCGAGAGAGATGAGATATTGCAGAGAAAGAGACTCGAAATTTGTGGACCCTTTTGCTAATCAATTGTGCTAAAATATTTTCTGATGAATTACGTATTGAAATATATAGTTTATCCCAGAGCTGTGTGAAGTTACTACAGACTCAAAAGAAAAGATGAAATGGGCTTCATAACGTCAAGGTCGGTATCTCCAGAAATCCCAGATCTCTAGGGGCACTAAAAAGCGCAGTCGGGTACGCAAAGGGTTAAGGAATTGAACAATAGAACAAATTTATTTTTTGTTAATGTATACAATTGAATGAAATTTATTTAACGGCATTTTCCTCTTTCCTGTAAGAATCAAAGACTTCCAAAAAAGGAAATCATTAATAACATCCGACTTTTTCTGAGATTTTTAAATGATTTCATTCGTCGTTGTATACATTAAAATTTTAAAATGTATGTGACTTACCATTTATTAAATAAAAGTATAATTAAAATAATACGAGGGCAATTCAGAAAAAAAACTCCAAATCGCTGCAAAAAAACAAACCCGGACAGAGGGGGAAAATATTTATTTACATATCAAAGGTACAACTCTCCTCTATTTTTCAACATTGTCTCCCATTATTCAAGCACTTGTCATACCGTGTTACCAATTTACCAAATCCTTCTGTATAAAAAGCAGCCACCTGCGATTTAAACTAATGTGTCACAACGTTTTTAAATTTCTCATCGTGAGTGAAATGCTGTCCCCCCTCCCCAATCATATCCCAAACTAATCCCCAAAAGTGTTCTGAAAGGTGGGAGATTGTGAAATTACGGAGCAAACTAATTTTTTCACTGATTTCTTTAATGAGATCAGCAATTACTACAAACGATCTTACTCTCCATGATTCCGGATGTCTGTTCTCCCGTCCTTGAAAGAGGGTATCCATTGACGCACTGCTCCCTCACTCATAATGTTTAGCCCGCATAGGGGCCACAATTCACGATGGATAACCGCTGGTGACTGTTTTTTGACTCAAAGATATCTTATTCCTAGCACCTTACATTTCTCGAGATTTTCTATGGCTGCAAAGATTTTGTCACGTTATAACTAGCAAACTCTTGATACCTACGACACTCTCACTCACCAACTGGATGCTTACTAAATCAGAGATTGCTTTTGCATTCGATTGAGTGCTCTCCAAACCGTATTTCAAGCTCCACGCCCAAACGGTGGTCAGTTTCCGAAATACCCTTGCATATTACACAGAAATTTATTGGTTCTCAGTAATTTGGCTGTTCCGAAAATAGAAGAGCAAAGGAAAACTGTATGTTTGCTGATCATCGAGCCAACAGATAAGAGATTAATATTTGATCAAGAAAATAGAGTACATTATTAAAGTGAACGCGGGAGTAAAATAATTATAAACCTTAAAGGAATATTGCAAATTAAAACGTTCTATTATTAACATTTGATTATAGATACATAATCGCAAAATCCTTCTGTCCTATATTGAAATGAGCATCCTGAGATTAACTATACAAACTCTGAGCAATAAGTTTGGAAAGTAATTTAGAGAATTCCTTGTCCTATATTGATTTAAAATTGTTTATTAAGAGACAATGAGAGACCAGTTGCTTAGAATTGTTCGGGGAATGAACAACTAAAACGCATCTGTGTGTTTCATTTCATCCACTCTCAATCATATATATGCTCTATGCATTTTTTTTCTGCAGTTTCATTTCATATATCCTCTCATATTTTTTTTTGTAAATACGTATTTTTCTATAATATAACAAATGTTATTAAGAAAAGAAAACCAGGACATCATACGCATTCAAAAATCGATTTTTCAATTTTATTATTAAAAAATAGTTTTTATTTTCATGAATCTAAAAATGTATAACACTTATATGTTCGTTGATAAAATAATCTTAAGATATGAAAAAAGTAATGACAAAATGTATACAAACGTTTACAAATGTTTACTTTTTTCACTTTTTCTCCAAGGAATAATTTTTTTGTTTTTAAGTACACTTTTAAAAAACACTATTGCACAATATGGTTCCAAATTTTTTATACTTCTATACATGTTACCTGTGCATATATTGAACCTGTTATTTTTAGTCGAAGTAGTACTTAGTTTTTTAAAAAAAATAGTTTTATGTGTAAAAAAGGAGAAAAAATAAGAAAATTTTCAAGCTTATATAGTTTTATAATTTTTTTAAAGAAATTATCTTAATATTTTACTAAAAAAGTAGGTTCACTATATTTTGTGTTTTGTTTTATATATATGTTTTATATATATGCAAAAAAATATTTTATACATTTAAGAGATATTTTTTAAAAAAAAATGGTACTTACACACACAAACGTAAGCATGTATAATGAGATCTCAAAAATTATGTCTAACTTAAATCAAACAGGGGAAAAAATTTTTTAGCTGGAAAATTATTTTAGCATTTCTACAGAATGATTAAAATATCTTTATTAAGATCACAGAAAAACATCTGAGCTTTATTGGAAATTTTTTTAAAAATATTTGTCCCATAAACAAGGAGTTATTTTTCCCATTTTACTCTTTCGAGCATGTCCTGGTACCCTTAAAGGTAGATAATATTTTTAAGGAAAAGCTTCAAAAAGACCATGTTAAGTCTTACATATTTTATATATATATATATATATATATGTATAGTCTATAAAGTTAAAAACTCAACTTTTCTACTGAACAAGAAATAAAAATAACTAATGTCCATTGGTGTAAAACATTTACAAGCAAATCATTTAGAAGCAATAAGAACTTCACTATCGGATGAAGTACACTCGTAAATTTGCTATGATCTCTCTCTTTCTCAATAAATTAAGTATTTAATACTTCCGGGAAAAAAAAAAGAAAAATATTTCTTCAATGGTCATTTTTAATAAGAACTCGTTCATTAGTTTGGGGTAACTCAAAAATGTGTTATATCTCATTAATATATCAATCATTACAATACAAGAAAGAAATAATAATTGCTTTCCAAGTCCCAGTCTTTTTAGTTAATACGTATTCGTATGTTTTATAAAAAACAAACTCTTAGAAAAATCCTTTTATTTTTCTGCATAGATATTAATATTTTGTTTTACTTTATTCAGATATTTATTATAAAGTAAATATTTGCATTTTAAATATTTTTATAGTATATTTTATGTTTCAAAAATATTGTTGAATATTAAAGTAAAGGGTGTTTTTTTAAAGGTATAGAACTTTAAATTGCAATAAAACAACGATGTATTATTCTATTGACATAAAAAAAATTTTATTCGAAAGATAATCTTGTGGCATTACATTTTAAATATGATTTCTGGCATAGGACTGCCACGGCTGGCTCAGATGTAGTCCAATCTGGACGTCCAATTTTCGATGACTTTTTCCAACATTTGTGGCCGGCAATAACACGGCGAATGTTATCTTGCAAAAGGTCAAGCGTTTGTGGCTTATCCGCATAGACCAATGACTTTACATAGCCCCACAGAAAATAGCCTAGCGGTGTTAAATCACAAGATCTTGGAGGCCAATTCACAGGTCCAAAACGTGAAATTAGGCGGTCACCAAACGTGTCTTTCAATAAATCGATTGTGGCACGAGCTGTGTGACATGTTGCGCCGTCTTGTTGGAACCACAGCTCCTGGACATCATGATTGTTCAATTCAGGAATGAAAAAGTTAGTAATCATGATTCTATACCGATCACCATTGACTGTAATGTTGTGGCCTTCATCGTTTTTGAAGAAGTACGGACCAGTGATTCCACCAGCCCATAAAGCACACCAAACAGTCAGTTTTTCTGGATGTAACGGTGTTTCGACATACACTTGTGGATTAGCTTCACTCGAAATGCGGCAGTTTTGTTTGTTGACGTAGCCATTCAACCAGAAGTGCGCTTCATCGCTAAACAAAATTCGCTTATGAAAATCGGGAACAACGGCAATCTCGTTTTTTTAAAATTGCACAATTTGAAAGCGTTTTTCAGGCGTGAGTCTATTCATGATGAATTGCCAAACCAAACTGAGAATAAATCACTTGACAGCTGTTAAATCGGTCGCCATCTTGGAAAGTAATGCCAACTTAAACTTCTATATCTGGAAAAAAACGCTCTTTAGTTAGGTAACGTTGTTGCAGTTAGCCCAGCGTTTCTCAAACTGTGGGGCGCACCCCTAGGGGGCGTCATAACTCTACAAAGGGGCGCAAGCATAATAAAAAGTTCGAAAACAAGAAATTGTTTTAAAAAATTATTAATTTACAGTAACAAACAAAATGCATTCTGATATAATAAAGAATAAAATACTCATTTACACTAATACCATACACTCATAAATGTATCATATACAATGTATTTTATAATTAATTTAACAATGCTAAGTTAAGAACAAGTTTTTGATAATTACCAGCGACCTTATAGTTTTGTATTAAAACTTATCTTGATAATTGGAACGGTTTATAATTAATATCTTAAAATACCGAAAAAAAGTTACGTGATTCGCTCCCCAATGCCACCATTTTCCACGTAAATGCTCATATGTGATGTTTTTTTTTAGGGTAGGGTTGGAGAAAAGAGCTAAAGAAGCACATCCTCTGATATAAGTAAATCCTTCGCAAACACTGTAGAAGTTATTTTATTGCATTCCAAAGCCTTCGGAATAATTTTATGGCATTAGTGCAAGGAAAGTGTCGTTCTTCGTAAAGACGTATTTATATGTCCAGAAAACGAATGCTTTGGCTCAGCGAGACGTATATATACGTCCATAAAATTAATACTTTGGCTGAATGAGACGTTTATATACGTCGGTGGCACTCAAGATGCCAAAATCATATTGTAGCTGTAGTATTAAATTATAATATTATTGATTCACATTGTTATTGTATGAAGGGGGGGCGCAATGAAAATTATGATTGAGTATTGGGTCGCGAATATTGAAAGTTTGAGAAGCACTGAATTAGCCACTTCCATTTAGAAGTAGTCTTTTGGCAACAGTCACTGCATGTATTTTTCTTAAAATGTAAACACGCTTTCTAATGAAAGATTCTTGTGTCAAAATGCTTAACTTGTGACATATGAATGTGATCTATGCTATTACTTGTGAATTGTTCTATTCTTGTGTTGAAATATTGTTCATCATTAGAATATATCAAATTGAACTTGACTTATGATTGAATCGATTTTCTTTCAACAAACTGGAATTCGAAACCGAAACCTTCAGTGTTAGAATACAATTTTTCACAGTCCGCTAATTCGACACGGTAGTGCTTCAATACAAATATATCATTTTTAATCCTCCAGCTGATTATAAAAGTTAAAAGTTTGATACTAAAAAGCGTTATTGTATTTTCATATTCAGTTTCAGATTTAACGTGTTTGTAGAAGATAAAATCAATTTTAACAGTAATATTCTAATTTCAGTAATAGTTATACAATTTGATCCAAGTTTTTAGTTCGGTTTAAATAAGAAGAATAAAGTTTTTCGAAAATGATTATATCTCAATTTCATTGAAATTTTAAAAGCTACTTTTATGTTGAATTTTGAATCAGGTAATATTTCCGTTCAAACATTTGATAGATGAAATTTTTCTAACTGATTACAATTCAAAAGTTAAAATGATTTAAGTATATCATTAACGAAATGATTCTGCGTCAATTTCTTTTTTATGTTGTCTCCAATAACAAGGAAAATACTAACAAAAAACCTGTAAATTACCTGTTTTTATAAAAGCAAATACTTTTATTTTTAATAATGAAGAAAAATTTCAAAATGTCTCTGTTTTTTTTCTAAATAAACATATTTATATGAATATTATATTTTAGATCATTTTTTCGTTGCAATACTTTCAAATTCATAAGGTGTTTCAAACGAATAATTTATAACTAAAATGTGAATTTTTCCCTTTTTTTTATACGATGAAGTACGTTTTGTGGCTTTATTTTTCATATTCTAAAATGTAAATATTTCCGGTATTTTTAAGGAATAAAAAAGAATTAAATGGATATAGAATTTATGAATGGTTCATACACAAAAGAGAATTTTTAACATAATTGAATATTTTGATTTCTACAGTATGTTCTTAAATCTCGGAAAACCGACATTTTTCTTTAAAAATTCTAAAAAAATTATATTTAATAGATAAAATTGTAACTTTTTCCTCCATATTTTTTTATTGCTTTCTTGAAAATGCCCCAAGATTTTACAGAATATTATGGATACATAAAACTTGATTATACACAGAGCCTTTAAGAATACTGAAATGGGAAATAAATGAGCAATTTATGTTTACTTTAAAAATATCTTAAAAGTTGTAAGCAAAAAATTAAATACAAAAGTTTAAAAATACATTTAATTTTTAAAGCAAATTCAGAGTAATTTAATTTTTTACTCACGTTGTATTTTTGTATGTATGCTTTATTAAGTTAACTTCTTCCATTGTAAATAAATGACAAACATAAAACTTTATTTTTCTCGTTATTTCTTTAAAATATCTTCTAAAAACAACAAGTTTTTTATGCAATTTTCTTGAAGAAACTCAACAAAGTTTATTCAAATTACTTGCCAAAATAATTTAAAATTATTTGCATGTTTTAATGTTTTTACTAAAGGAATACAACGAATCTGCACGGAATAATTAAAAATTTTTCCTGGGATTGAGTTACTTTTGTAAAAATATTTTTGTTCTACTTTATTTGAAAAAATAAAGGATAGTACATTAACTTTTATATGTTTTTGTCTATTTGATTTTTTATTCAAGGTATAAAATAGTTTCTAATTAAGTTATGCAGTGATAGTTAAAGGGTTTTTTTCTCGAATATGTAATACTTATTTTTTGTTCAAAATTTTAAGGGTCACTCTTGAATAAAAATGTTTAAAATACAAAAACAAAGTGCTTCTTATTTTCCCACTGAATGCGTTTATACAGCTCAATTTCAAAAACATTTTTAAGCACGTTTGCTTAAATATAGCTTAAGGATCTCATTAAATTTAGTTATAATTCACAGCAATAAACAAGTAATGCTTAACTTGAGTAAGGTAAAAAAATATAAAAAAATGAATAATAATAACTCCTTTTCAAATGTAAATGTTTCGGATATATTTGTATATACCTGTTTTATCAATTATCACAGCAGTTAAGTTAATTGAGAACTGCTAGAATATCCGTCATAAATTACCACAAGAGAAACGAATAAAAAGAAAAATGTTTTTATTATTTAGCAAACTCTCCTCTATTCGAGGGAAAAAATTATTGGATATCTCTTGTTATGGGGTGATGACTAACTTGTAAATCAGAGTTTCTGAAATTGATACTGCATTCAAAGACTAAATCTAAACCAAACATACAAAAATTAAAATAAAACATTATAATATGATCTGAAAGTGTATTTATTATCTGTATAGAACTAAATATCGATTATATTCTTTAAAAATTCCAACAGTATAAATTACATACAACTACTGTGATGAAGGTAAACGTTTCCTTAAATGTTAATTAGGGCATGTTTTTCTAATGATTCGAAATTCCGAAATTTAGTGCAAGCATGTGCTGAACAATATCCTATGTAAGACTGATCTAGTCATATAAATAGCGAAACATTGTGGGGAAAAAGAGCGTTGTTGAAAGATGTTAATGCAGGGGTACTAACCTTTTTTCTGCCGAGCAGCATACATATGATGACTATTTCACGAGACCTTAACATGAAAATTAATGGGGGGAGAAATGATTTAAGACCAAGATAACATAGAAAATTTGAAATGTTGCAAATTGATCAAAATATTAAAATTCCTATTTCGCTTTTTTTAATTATTATTTTTTATATGTTTTTATTTTTGTCACTTAATTTTTCTAAATTAGGAGCCATTCTGAATCACTCTTTCACAATTTTTGCATCAGTAAACGGTTTTATGTGATTACCAATAATGTAACAAATTTCACAGGGTGCTTTTGTTACCGCTGTAACATTACTACTGACAAAACATTTTTTTGTTGTTGTAAAGATTATTCAAGAAAGCTTATTTATCACCTTTTGAAAGAGATCTTCGAGGAAAAGTGTCATTGAATGTGTGTGATTCTTTTTTACTGGGATATTTTTTAAATAAAACACCTTCACGACAAATCAAGCAATTACTGAACCATGCATGTTTTTCCACTACAAAATAGATAACTTCCCAATCGTCTTGAAACAATACATTTTCTTCGAATATTTTTCGCTTGCAAGATATGAAAGATAGTTAAAAATTAATTCCACTCATAAAACCGTCGTTACTCCACTGTTGTCTATTATCACTAATCGGAAAAAAAATATCAATTCGCACCCATGCGATACCGACAGCAAAAAGTAAAATGGATAGATATTATATTTTTTAACTAAGAATTTCCCACCAAATTTTCACAAATAACTAAATTTCTCAGAGCAATTGGCCTTGACCGAGCCACTTAAAAAGGCTCGGTGGACCGCATGTTGAGTATCGCTGTGTTACTGGCGCTTTTCTAGTGATAAACTTGTCATGGGAAGTGATTATACCTATAAGACGGCAGAGGACAAGAAACAGAGTTTGAACGTGGTCGAATAACAAGTTTCAATTAAGGGGGATTTTTTCACGAGAAATGATAGTTCGGTAAAAGCGTATTGTAAATACAGTGACGTGAATGTATAAGAAAACTGAAGAGATAGACAAGTCGAAAATCTGGAAGAAGGTTACATCAAGTGAAAGGTTGTGTCAACACAAAATGACAAACAATTCATTATCATGCCAGTGACAAACCATGGGGTGTCCTCTCTGCAGCTGGAGGAGCATTAGAGCATTACTCCAGGTCTACCATTGTTTGCTTCAACAATTAGTCAGCGTCATTTTCACCGTGATATGTGGCCGCGGTAGCCGAGTGGTATGGGTTTCGGACCGTGGCTTGCCTTGTCACGAGTTCGAGCCCAGTACCACTAAAGACCCGCCGTGTAGGGCAGTGATGCACGCTAAATCTGTCGAGAGCTGAAACGTCCTCCCGTTGGTGTGGTAGTTAGGAGAGGGGGGTGACAGCTCAGGTGTCATCCACGTCACTTGACTATGGTTCAAAATTACGTGGTCCGTCCCAAAAAGCCCTCGTGTAGCTAAACAGTGTGACGTTAATATTCAATCAATCAATCACCGTGATATGTGTGGAACAGAACATATGTACAGGATTTCTTTGATGAAAAGTCATCGGCACCTAAGTCTATAATGAACTCATTAACATAGGATTGGCTTGCTGATAAGCACAAGTCCTCTTTTACATTTCTTCAATTTGATTTAAAATGACATCCACGTCTTCCGAAGAGCATTAACCAAATTCAAACCTGCCGAAATCGGAAAGTTATCGGATACTTTTTGGATATCATTTACAAGATAAAAATTGAGAGTAATATCAACAATCTTCGATACATCAGAGACGTCCGGGAACTAGAAGTTATGTCCTTTTCTTATTATATTATAGAAGATGCATTCTTGGAACTATATTTAAATGACAGTCAATATATTGAACGAATTATTTGAGATTTATTTTCAGAGCTGCATGTACAGCTTCTTCTTTAAACCTTCTTACTCACTCGATATACCCTTATTAAACATGTCTAGGATTTTGTTGGTCGGCTTATCGCTTCTGATAATAGCAATAGCTAATGCGGATGAACTTTGGAATTGGATATAAACAGTATGGAATGTTCTTCTAAAGTACAGATTTAAAAGTTATTCCATTCTATGTCAAGTAAAATAAAAGTACTTATTACAGTGCATTTTAACTTCCTAAAAAACTAATTTGTGACATTTAATCTTGTTAACTTGATCTGCATGCTTAACCGTTCATTTGCATAAACACAGAAGATTTGCACAGCAAATTTCAATAAAATTTAATTTCTTTATAGTGTTGCATGTTTTTAAGAGCATTTATGTTTATGTGATTTCAAAATATATAGCACAATGCGTTTTTTAATTGTGGTATTATTTTTTGCGGCAAATGCTACTGTTACCTTTTAAGAAGTTATGCATCTGAAGTTGTTCTACCGTTTAGGCTTAATATTTAACAGAAATTTTTCACAAATGAAATAAAGAATTAAAGATATTTTTAAAAATGCTTCAAACTTTTATCAAATTTATATAAATAAGAATAAACATATCATATTACTTATAAGACTCTCAATCACTAGCTCTGCCTAAGATAAAAATGACGGCGTTTGAAAAAAAATTGTTAAAGATTTATTTCGCTTTTTAATGAAATGTTCAATTTATAGCTATGTAATTTCTTCAAATATTTTCTTAAAAAACTTTTAGCTTAAAGCATTTTATATATTTTTGGACACTCAATAAACATTTTTTTAAGAAAGAATCGAAGTTTTCATTTTAACTTTGATGAAATTTCGAAGAGTTTCAATTTGCTAAAGTGAAAATTGCTCAGACGATAAAACTTATAAAACGATTCTAGCATACACAATTGGATCAGAATAAAAGAAAGCATACAGTGTATAAGCATGCAACAAAATGATGCGTTTCGTTCTTACGTCTAGACACTCACTTTTGATAGTCGAATACTAAAATGAAAACTCAAAATCTGATAGAAAGTTTCATGAAACTTATGAAAAGTTTTTCGAAAAGCTGCAATATGTTAATAAATAAAAAAGGGAAGCCACATAGCAAATGTATTCTTTCAAAGCTTCCACGAAACCATGAATATATAACTTCTGAGCATCTGGATCATTTACATCGTAAACTTAAGACAGTTCTATTGATTCCAGAAGTAGTTATATCAGTGTTACATTTCTTTAAATTCAAAATATTTGAAAAATCATTTTTTGTTACGAATTTAAATTCGCGCTACCCGTAATGACGTCGTACCTGTAAATCTGTACGTTCAAGGAGTTTTAAAATTTATTTCTGTTTCAAACTAAGCATGCTTATAGTGTTACTTTATTTTTATTTTTTAATCATATATTTTAGCAGTAAAAAAATTGATTTCCTGAGATATTTCTCATTTATTTTCAAAATATTTGTCTTTTCTCTCTTTCCGAGATGCCAGTGCTTTCAAAGGGGGAAGGAACTCAGAGTGAAGTAATAGCCATAGAATCTAATGGATTTGCTATTTTTTGTAATAGTAATGCAATGTGACGGATGTATTATCGAAAAAATATTACACATTAGTCACGATTTGCACTGAACAAATTTATGTGATGTTGCCACCAGATTCAAGCAGATTAATCCAGTGTTTCTCAAACTGTGGGGCGCGCCCCCTGGGGGCGCGAGCATATGGAAAATAAAAAAAAATTATTTACTGGAATAAAGTAAAACAAAATACTTTCTGACGTAATAAAAATACACATTTACACTGATATAATTTATATATATCATCTGCGATATTGCGCCATCAAAAATAAAAGCTTCTTCTTCAAAACCTCATTAGCTATCTTTGATACTATAACCAAATAAAAAAACATTTCATTTGATTCGCTGTAATACCATGATGAGAGATTTTTTTTTATTATGTTTCCTTTTCAAAGCTAAAATACTACTCTTTCAGAGAAAAAACAAAATACTGACCCATAATCAAATAATTTTTAGGAAGATAAAAAATTCATCACTGTTATATATTGTTGAAATATTGTACATCAGCTGTAGGCGGCAGAATTATTTGCTGCGGTTTGACCTTCAAACTTCCTTGTACGGTTAGTTACGTCCCTGCTCTTATGTATTTGTTTTTTCATTTAGGGAAATTCTAAATAAACTATTTCTGCTGCACTTTTTTCCTTGTAAAATATTTATATGATTTTTGGAAAAGCACAGAGAGCACTTTGAAGAATTACTAAGCCAAGATTTTTTTTATGAGTATTCCATAGCATATAAATCATAATGAAAAACGTTTTACTTATTTTTAGAGCATCCATATTGTAATAAATAGACTTTTAATCCGAGAGTGGTCACGCCGAACACAGAGTGCACAAAATCGGTAATTCAAGCAAAACTGTTTAATTGTTACCAATGCCTTGACACACTACCCTCCTATTTGACAGTCTTAACGTGAACTAAAATATATTTGTCACATATCTCCCTCTGTTTTGGGAGTGACATACGTTTTTTTACAATCTTAAGGTACTTGTTTTTACTGAGTTCCCGGTGCGATTACTTTTTTTCCAAAATATTTTCTGTTTTCATGCTGCATCCCCCTCCCTGCTTATGAATATTTTAGTGATTTTGATTGCCTTATTGTACAACTTATTGTGGCTTGATAAATGAGCATGATGCGCAGGTAAATGTTTGGTAAATAATCAGAATATATATATATATATATATATATATATATATATATATATATATATATATATATATATATATATATAAAGAAATGAGCATACCTTTTATCTCTATTGAAAGAAGTTAAAACTGATAAAAAAAAGTGATGATCTTGCTGAAATAATGCATATTAAAGTAAATTTGAGAAACACGATGAACATGAAACGAAAGAAACATTTTCAAATGCTACCAAAAGAACTCCATCAACTAAAATATGAAGCCATACGTAGCAGAAGACACACTTTGCTTCGTCAAAAACACACAAGCAAGCAAAAGTTCAACATGCTATTTGTCAAACATCAAAGGACAGTAAAATTACAATAATATAAACAAAATATGTCAGTTTTGCCTGCAAATAACATTCCTGTAATGTTAGCGAAAAGTGTCTGTTAGTTGTGTATTTTTTTAAGGTCACGCACATTTGAAACGTTTTAGTTCAGTTTCCTTGGATTTTTTCCTAAAATTATCAAAGAAAAATTGAAAAGTCCTTTAAAGTATGTAAGTATATTTTGTCTTAATTAAATTATTCATTGGAATTACAATTTTTATTATGTACAATAAAAATAATTATTAGAAAAGAATTGGGATGACTCAATAACCCCTCTCGACCATTAGTGTTGAGTGTGTGCCTGCTCCAAGGTTGAAACATGTTGAAGTCTTTTCGCTTTAAATATTAAAAACAATACAATTCTTTTTGATCGGAATTTTTTATTATTGTTCATTATTCAACATCAATTCTAAATGCTAATTCTGTGAAGCTTAAAATGACAGTTCGCTTAAAGCTAATTATAATTTGAGCAATCATTTTTAAAAAATCATTTTATATTTTTGTAAACATTGTCGAACACTTTGCTTTACTCTCTTTACAATTCAGCGATTATATCAATAATGTTTTATTTTCTTATAAATGAACTCGTGCAAAGAGTGGATACTTTAGCCGGTATACTTTTAATGTATCGGTGCTGCACAGAGTATTTTTTAACTAATTAATTAATACTAAATAAAGAACAAGTTTAATAAGTATTAGCAACTTCCATGGGCTTGTTTGTATTGCAGAGCAAAGTTTTTCAAAGGAATGCTTATGATTAGAAATTGACCCTCTGAGTTCTTTTTCTATATTTAGCTGAAATATATCTTTTTTTTTTGTCTTCTAAGCAGCCACCCCATTTTGCAATATGTTGCAATTTAAAAATTAGAGAAAGGAAAAATAACATAATAATTATATTATTACTTTTTTTTTGCTTAAAATGAACATATGCAAAATTTAATACTTATGTCATTAATTTGTACGGTTTATAATAAAGATTGTAGCTTTAACGTCAAAGTGCATTATTATTGCATTCAGTCCATTATTAATGTATAAGGAGGTCACGATAAAAATTCTGATTGAAAAGGGTGAGGCAGTATTGAAAATTTGAGAAGCACTGGATTAGTCCCTAAGAAGTGATGTGGTAGTTTCGATAGTGGAGTTCCAACTACGGTGTGGTCCACGTCATTTAAATGAATTTTAGTTTCTCTATAATGTGATATTCATATAAATCAATTCAAAATTCCGTAGAAGAATTATGTATTTATATCACTTTTTTGAGGACACAAAATATAAGAATTTTTTAACAAAATCTTCTTCACACAAAACCTTACTTTTAAATAAACTACTTCAAGTATTTACGAACATAAACTGATTGAACACTTATCGATTTCTTTAATCGTATAAATATTCATTAGATTTACTTGTCAGATTGTACCAACTGTGACTCTGTACATACCTCTCCCGAACATAACTGATTGAATACTTATCGTTTTCTTCAAACGAGTAAATATTCATTAGATTTACGAAAGAGTCAGATTGCACAAACTGTAACTCAGTACAGACCTCTCCCGAACATCAGTTGAACGGTGTGGGTCTTAACAAGGAGGACATGTGTGTGTGTGTTCCAACCATCTTCTTGTTTATGATTTTTTTTGAGGATTCTTGGGATTATCTACACAATAGGTTCCCAACTTTTTTAGAACGGGCGCCCCTTTCCATAGTGAATATTTCAATACCACCCCCTACTACTCTAGAGATATAAGAGCGTACATAATCCATGGGGAAAATAAGATTTTTTTTTAAAATATTCAATTACTAATAGAATATATGTTTTTAGTTTAATTTTTTTTCTAAAGCCCCCATTTTTTCTTACTTGCTAATATGAAATAGCTATTGCCAGATTCATATTTAAATGTGTAACATTATATATTTCAGTTTTCGATAGGCTATTATTGGAATTGAAACACTATTGAATTTCTTCTTTATTTAAAAAAAGTGGAACAAAAAAAAGTTTTAACTCACCTGTTATAAAGACGTTTTTGAGAAAAGGTTTTGATATGAAGTAATTCACAATAAACTATTGCTTTCAAAATAAAAAAAAATCACAGTTTCAGCTTTAAAGAATCACACGTGAATTCCTGATTATCATATTTAATTGTATTTAATGGATAATATACTTAAGGAAATATATTGGACAAGACATTTTTCCTACTACTCATAGACAAAGACAATACGTGAAATACAGAAATTAAAATTTACTGTATCATTCAATTTAATGTAGGTCTGAATGTAATGTAATCATTAAGTTTTTCATCCACTTCCCGAACCATCGAAATATGTGAATTTCCGTAAACGTCATTGAAATAATTTAAATACATACAATCAACATAAGGTAACCAATATTGAAGTTTAATTTTGTTAGTACATAAACAGCATGTATTTTTTTTCGTCATTTTTAGATTTTTTTGGTTTAATCTGCTGAAGCCCCTCCGTGCCATCTCAATTCCCCCTAATTTTCTCTGGGTCTTTTACTGCCCCCCTGAAAGCCTCAAATGCCCACAAGGGGGTGTTATCCCCCAAGTTGAGAACCTATGGTCTACATGGTCTAGCCGAGCGTTACTCAACCTGCGGCTCACCGAGCCTTTTTAAGTTGTCCGGTCAGGGCCCATTGCTCTGAAATATACACGTATTTAAAAACAATGCATTAAAAATTTGGTATCAAAAAATCAAATACATCAATTTTGCTTTGTTGTCGATGTCGTACGAGTGCGAATTGATATCTTTTTTTTATCTGTAACGGTCACGGTTAGTGAAAACAGACAACAGTGAAGTATAGTGGCAGTTTTATGGGTGGAACTAATTTTTAACTATCTTCCATATCTTGCAAGCGAAAAATATTCGAAGAAAATATATCATTTCACGATGATTGGGAGGTTGACTATTTTTTAATGAAAAACAAACATGGATCACACGGTAATTGTTTGATTTGTCATGAAAGTGCTGTATTTACAAAATACCTCTGTTAACAGGAACCATTTAATGACACTTTTACTCGAAGATCTCTTTCTAGAAGTAATAAATAGGCTTAATTGAATAATCTTTGCAACAGCTACAAAAGGTTCCGTCAGTGGAAATATCACAGTGGTAACAAGGACATCCTATGAAGTTTGTTACATTATTGGTAATCATATGAAACCATTTGCTGATGCTGAAATTGTGAAGGAGTGCTTCTTAAATGTTTATAGTTTTGAGTTAATGACAAAAATAAAAAATATAAAAAATAGTAATTAAAAACCCACATACAGGAGTCATAATATGTTGATCAATTTTCCACATTTTAACCCCCCTTCTATATCGTCACGATGCGGTGCGCGTAAAGTTTTTAACATACGTTTGCGGCCCAGCAGGAAAAATGATTGAGTATCTTTGGTCTATAGCCTGTGGCTAGATCAAGTGTAATAAGACAGCAAAAGCAACACAAAGAAAGAGTCAATTTCAGGCGAATTGTTTTCCGTGTTTGTTTGTTTTTCTGACTTCAGGAAATAATTATGATTTGTAGTAAATTTTTTATAATTTGTGGTAATTTCACTGAATTGAAATATCTGATAGTTCTCTATTGTAAATCTATTCTTATTAAAATAAATATTTCCTACAAAAGTACGGTTAACACAATCAGAAATGGTTAAATTCAATCAAGAATCTAAATATCGATTCAAACTTGTCAACTCATAGATTGTATAATATTACCACCGTCTTTTCGTTATATTACATTATTTTTAGATCCAGATATACATGGGATTTAAGGCACCGCACAAACATAACAAAAATCATTGAAACTTTAAAAAGTATCTCCCGGTGCTGGCAAAAAATCACTATGTTTTATCACTTAGACAAAACAAAATTTGAGAAAAGTTTAAAAATTTAAAGAAAAATTCAAATTAAAAGGAGAAAGGATTATATACCTTCTAAAAAACGTGTAATCTAATGAATAAAAACCAAGAACATCTTCCTCTTATTAACAATAGCACGCAGGTTATAGAAGTTTTTTTGGGAAAAGGAAGATAGGGAGATTAAAAAAAAAGAATATGTAGAAAATTACTTCATAATTAAGTTTTAATAAAACATTGTCACATTTTCTTAGAAGAAATAAAAGTTTTTTGTAGAATTCAGAAATTAATCTTCTTAAATTATGCTTGTTTGAAAGAAATGAAATCACAAAAGATGACCAAAAAAACTAATGCAGCTCAAAGAATGAAGACTCTATGGAAGTAAAAAACCCGAAGCGATTTTGTTATTTTAGATAAATGGTATTATTTACGAACTTTTTTTTTAAATCGTTCCAAACATCCAATTTAGAATCTTAACTTAATCAGTTCACTCTCAAAATATTCCTTTTCTTAAAAAAATACGCCCCTCCGTAGAAACATTTTAATAAATAAAACGTTAAGAAAAATGTTAAGTCAAGAAGAAGTTAAATATATAAATTGTGTCCTTTCTCACGATCTAATGCAAAAACTCTCATGCAATTTATAGCAGCTTGCATCAGAGGAAAAAAACCAGAACTAAAGTTCTTTGGAGCATTAAAAAACGTGTCATAAATTTTACCGTAAATAGAGCTTCTGCGAGTAATAAAATTCTTCGTAATCGCGTTAAGTAGAGCTTTAAATTAAAGTATGAAGGATTGTGTTTTTCAGCAATATGAAATCACAAATAGATGTAACATAAAAAAAGAGGCGATTTCTTTCTGCCAAACCATTTGTAAAATTGACTATTCGTCAGATTCATATTCTTACTTTGAAATCCCAATATTTCAGATGTATCTCACATCATATATATCTACGACTAGTAAAATATGTAACGCATGTCATAATAACTCTGCAATTACGTCTTATATATATATATATATATATATACATACTCATGTCCATAAATTAAGCATAATGAAATTCAGGCAAACAAAGAGACAGAAGCAAAACAAATTTCACTTATTTGTAAAGTCTATTTATTAAACAAAAAGTAAAGAATAAAAAAGATGCTATATATTTGACATAATTAATAAAAATTGCAATTTTTACTCCCTGGAGCAAATTTTAAAAAAGAACCTATTTACAAAAAACAATATAACATGGTTAGTATGATGATTAACATGGAGTATGTCTCCCGAACGAAGCAATACAGGCCTTAGAACGCCTATACATGCTGAGTATCAAATTATCAATCTGATCTTGGGGAATATTACACCACTCATCAAGCAATGCTCTCCGGAGTTCCGGTAGACAGGTGAGAGGGGTTGACGGGCTGCAATTCGTCGGCCAAGCATATCCCACACATGCTATATTGGATTTAAGTCCGGTGAGTATGCTGGCCAAACCATAAGGGTGATATCCTCCGATTGAAGGAGTTCGTATACAACGTTTGCACGGTGAGGATGGGCGTTGTCATCCATAAATAGAAATTCAGCTTCCATGACGCCCCGAAACAAGCGTACATGTTGTTCCAGAATGACATCCCGATAGATGTGGCCTGTCATCGTTACACTCTGAACATGCAGGTCAGTTCTGGAACCAAGAATAATTCCTCCCCAAACGAGCCATCCTGCACCACAGTAACGGTGTCGTTCAATGGTGTTCTCTTGGTGGTAACGGGTACCTTGCCGCTCTCCATATTAAAATCCGGCGAGAATCCGACTGTAAACTAAAACTGGACTCGTCGGAAAACATCACACAAGGCTACTGTTGTGGTGTCCTCAATGCATGCTTTCTACTCCAGGTTAATCGCAGGCGACAATAAGTTGCGGTAAGTGGAGCACATCTGACAGGCCTACGAGCATACAGACCAATGTTCTTTAAGCGTCTGTACACGTTCTGCCTTGAAACCGTCGTACCGGTAGCTGAAGAGAGCTTACGAGACAGGTCTGATGCTGTGCTCCGTCTGTTTCTTTTGGCAGTAACTGCCAAATATCGGTCATCATTCGGCGTTGTAACTTGGAGGCGACCTGTGCTGTAAGATCTACTCACATTACCATCATCTTGGAATCGTTGCCAAAGCCTGGAGATGGCACTCTGGGCGATTCCAAGTTCCTCAGATACTTCCAGCTGGGTATGTCTACATTCCAGTCGTCCAATAATTCTTTCACGTAAAAAATTGTCCAAATGCTTCCTTTGTGCCCTAACTATGCAGTTATTGCAGTGAAAGGCTTTTAAAGCGCTTGTGAACAATTTTACTTCCTTGCCACCATTCTTTATATACCTCTCTCTTACACTCTCGTCATTGTGACGTAATATCCACACCATCTGGTGGTTTCCTGTAATTTGCATATTCTTCTTCAAGATGTGTGTGATAATTCTACTGGTGAAATTTTTATTTTAGACTTCAATTTCCGTGTGATTCTGAACCATCCTATTTTATGCATATGAGCATATATATATATATATATCATTCAAATAATTTAATCTGTGTTAGCTCTTGAATTATTTAATGCCCAGTCCTTCAGGACAACCGTGCAACTATTTTTATTGGTTACCCCCTACCGAAGACATACGAAACTACATCCACCCACCTTCTAAAACACGTGACGTCCCGCTGAATATAAATAGCAATCCTCTGAAGAGCCCGCTCTCTCTGCTCTTCGCTGTAAACATGTAGCTAGCCAGCTGCCACGTGTTGTGTGTTTGTTTATTGTTCTTTGTTCTGTGTTTGCGCCATTATGTTTCCTTCTTGTAATGTAAAAACGCCTAAATGTTGAATAAAATGGATAAACTTTCCAATCAGCCTCATCCATAACATTGAATACGCAATATCAACCAACATAGAAAATGAATCTAATATACAGTCATTCACTCACCACCGGCCAAGCCCTACCTTTCGTTCGTACTAACGTCAACCACTCGCACACTATACATTCGACAAAATATGGCACACTATATGTTTGCTTACATATATATATATATATTATAAGAAGTAATACAAACTAACAAATATGTTCCTAACAAATATGTTCCTGTAGCAATGATTATAGGTTCTTGTTTTAAAAAATGTTTTCCCAATTTATTAACAGTTGAAATGCATATGTTGTTTATATAACTTCAAGCTTAACAGATTTCATTTTTTAAATTCCTTATTATTACTTTTTCTGTACGGTTTGATACACATGGAAAGGTTATTTTTCTAGTGTAGAGTAATTCTGTCAAATTAAACTTTGTTGGAATTTCAGTGAGATTGAGTTGGTGTTTCAGAGAACCAACATGTGGGAATCTTGGTTTTTAATTAATAACATTATTAAATATTTAGATTAATATAATATAACTTCTGAATCTCTTCTAAAATAATGGTTCCAGTCTCTTTTAGATTTCAGATTTGTCGTTTTGTTTAGACTGTGTGACGTAGTGTCAAATTTCTAGGCAATTACAATAAAATCCGGCTTATAACGGACAACAGTATTTTCAATCTACATTTTTCAATTTTTATGTATACTCGTAGTATAACGCGCGCCCACTTTTTAAAGAAGAAATCTGAAGTATACGTTTGTAATTATCTTATGTTTTGAAATCTTTTATTCGAGATATTATTCCAAGCTTTAGATAAAGTAGTGTGCTACAACCATTAAATTTAGAATGAATGTCGTTTCTTTTAAATAAACAGTATTTCAATATATATGGAAGTCTAATTTTTACTTTGGTAACTATTTTCTTTATTTTTAAAGCTCTCATTTTTATACTGTGCGTATAATATGCATTCGTAAATTTCGATCTTATTTTTCGTGTTCAAAGTGCGCGTTATGCACCAGACGTTATGGTAATTTAATGATCATTATCTATGCAATATTTCTTACAAAGTGGAATTCACACATCTACAAGATAAAAGACCCATATATCATCTAACAATAATCACATCTAATCTCTCTTTTTCTTACTGAAATAAACTTCTCCAAAAAAATATATATAACAGGAACAGTAGCTACCACCGTGTAAGACATATCAATAATACGGGGTTCCCAAGTCACAGGTGCCCCACCATGTATAACTGTAGACCCACTAATAGGACTGTCATATCTAAAAAAGGGCCTGAAGGATTTTTCATACAGGGCCCACTCAGAACTAGTTACGCCAGTAAACCAAAGGCTGTGATTCGCGTAAATAAAAAAAAGCTAAAATAAACTATAAATTCTCTTAACAGGATCTTACAGTGTCGTTAGAAAAAATTAATACAAGCTGAATTGAAAAATAAGTATTATGACGCCTCAATTGCAACAATTTTGCAGTATGGTTGAAACGTATTACAATTCGTAAAACATTTTTTTTTGATGATTACTTACTCGTAAAGTCTTATTGATGAAGCGGCCCAACTCTTTTCTATTTCTGTATTACTACGTGGCTCTTAGACTATAAGACTAAGTTCATATTTATATGGTTTAAAATCTCCTTCAGATAATGTAACACAATCGAAATGACTATCTTTCCAGAGCGTAGTTTTCCAATCTGTTTATATATATTTTTTTATCTAGTAATATTTGAAAGAAGTATATGAATTGAAAATTTTGAACAAAATGTTTATTGAACTGATTCTGTGAAAAGTACGAAATAAGATTATATTACACCTATTTGTTGAAACTCATTTTGGTGATAAACTGATACAGGTAGATAATACCACTGAGAAAAATTCTATTCGAAAATATTTGGTTCCGAATATAATATACGATGAATTAGCCTCATATTTTGTCCAATACATTCATATCACAAAGCATTTTTCTAAAAGACTTAAATATAATGTTCTGTTTCACTCATACCATGTACAAATTTAAATAAATGGAATACATTCAGCATATCTCACATAAGAAATTAATTTAATTACGTTGCAGGTATTCTACGCTATTCATTTCGAATGCATTTTAAAAGAAGAAATGAAAATAAATGAAATATGTTTACATATATAATTTAAAAGTTGATTGTTTTTTATTTTTATTTTTTATTTATTTTATTTTATTTTATTTTGCAAAGTTCATTTTAGATTTTTATTCAAATTTTTAGCAGAACAAATAGATCATGGTTAAATTTACAAGCAAAGGAAAATAAATCTGAAACAACCAGATAACTCTGATACATTTTTTCACTAATTTACATTTGAAATCAATTGGTCTTAATAACAGCTTCCCTTTTGTTATATATCTAAAAATTTTGAGAAAAATTATTGAATCTGTTGACAAAACTATATTTTTGAAATAAAAGTCATATTCATGACAAAACTATGCGAAACATTTCCAATTGTTTTATATGTGTATATTTCCAAGTGATATAACATTTTAATTATGATATAAGAAAAAAATAATACACAAAAAGAATGCTTAAGAATCTATACATATTTTACGTACACATCCAAGTAAAGTAAAATATTTGTTTAATATATAAAATGTTTCTTTAAAAAAGCAGAAAAATAATGGAAAATAAATATAAAGTATTTTCAGGGAAATCTTTTCAATGAACATTGAGTATTTGTTCAGCGTCAGAATCCAAATATACGAAAATCTTTTCCGTCTAAAAGTATTTATCTTTTTTCTGTCCTGAATAGAGATAGTAATTTTTGGCAATCGCATATGATGGTGAGCGGCAAATTCTCACTCTCTCTGCTTATTTCTTAATATATATGCCTTCGCAGAGTAACTGCTATCTATACAACGATGAATCATTTTGATGTTAATCTCATTGCTGGAACTAATCCAATAAGGAAATTATTGTGTCTGGTTTTGAGCAGAATATTTCTGCTAAGTTGCCAAGTTAGAATATGATTGTAAAATGAAAAAAAAATTAAAATTACATGAATGATGGATATTGGTTCTCACATTAAGCAATGGCCTTAATTTAAATGCTCTATTATCAGAATGCTAATAAAACCCACCGAAAAAAAAATGTTGAATAGTTTTTATTTGTTTTTAAACTATGGCGCGGGAATTTAAAAAACTCAATAAATGGAATTGGGGAAAACATATCTGGAGATAAATTATTCGAAACATTCTCATTTTTGTATTCAATTTCAAAAACTTTTTAATGTTTGCTGAATTTTTTAATGAATGATGACGTCGCTTTTCAAATATATTTTGCAATATATTTGTAATTAAATTTTTACTGTGTTGCATGGTTTATAAAAAAAAACTTAACTCAATTGCGCAAAAGCCCATGCCTATGTTAAGGTCTATTATGTCCATTTCAGCTTCCGTGGCATTAGGCGCTGAGCAGATTTTCTGTCAGGTGGTCAATCTTACATGAACCTCAAAGTGTTTAATATTCTTTTATCGATCCACTGAGGGATGAAAGGCAGAGTCAACCTTGCCCATCCCGGGATTTTAAACTCATGACCTGTAATGAGGAAGCGTTATACACTATCACTCGGCCACTGTGCTTAAAATTGCCCATAAGCAGAAAAAATTATAATCCATAAAATGTAATTTCAGCTAATGCTTCTGATTTCATACATAAAACAATTGATATTCAACACATTTTTTGACAATAAGTTTTAAGAAAATCTTTAAAAAACTTATCTTTGGACGAATAGAAAAAATTTTAAAAAAAACATCTCATCACACAATTCCTTGAGTTTAACCCTTTATCTACTGACGGTACTTATAAGTACCAATCCCTTTAAAATTACATAGAATAACCATTTTTGCAAATATTCTTACGATACTTGGCAGGAATATTATGTGAAATCCACTCTTCCAAGATATATGGCAGCAAGGGTTCTATGATGAATATTTTAGCGGGAAAGACGAATAGTTTTATAGCAGAAATTGCGTTTTCAGCTGACGGCGTTTTCAGTAGATTGCAAAGATTATAATTTTTTGTCTCGAAAAAATAGTTAATATCAAAATTTAAGTGTCTCTTATTTCTTTATTTTTGAATGTTAATAAAGATCTTAGAAAACGGTTTGACTATTTTTTGTAATGGACAGTGTATATAATTAATTTTACAGTTGAAAAGCATTCATTAATTAATTAGCTCTGACAGATTAAATTTCCCAAAGTTGAGTATTTTGCTTATGTATATCCCTTAGCTTTCAATGTAGTGATCCAAAAAAAAGTATTGCATGAAAAAAACTACAGTAAATCATAATGCGGTAAAGGGTTAATAAATCAAATCTTGCAAAACTTCTGGTTATTAATCCTCGTTAATGCTAAACAGATTTAAAAACTTTCGAACGGAAGTCGATCTTATTTAGTTCAATCATTCTTATTACGAGACAGAATTTCTCCAATGAAAAAAATCCAACTTGCTCTTAAAATAAGAGAAATGATTATTTCGAAACACGATCAACTGCAAAACTGGCTGTTCATCAGATTGCTCTGCCTCCAACATTTAAAGGATAAGAAAACGACATCAGCAATTCAATACATGTGTATTGATATCTCTTTTCCTAACGCAAAATCGATTTTTATTATCGGTGAGCGGACGTGATCTGTTTTGCTAACAGTCAAATTTGGAGCCGACAATTGAAGACAGTAACATTTTTTTTCTATCTCGGAGTTTTTAGTGGATACCATTTATTAAAATAAATGTTAGAAATTTCAATCCTTTCATTTTGTTCGCTTTTTAGTAATTACCGAAAAAATACACGTCTTTTTCAAAGTCTTTTAATCTTCATCTAAAGAAATACTTTCTATTTTCTGGTACGAAACTTTTGATGTGGTGTGGTTGGAGAGGGGGTTGCCAGCTCAGGTGTCGTCCACGTCACTTTACCATGGTTGAAAATTGCGTGGTCCGTCTCCAAATGCCCTTTTGTACCTGAACAGTGCGACGTTTATATTCACTCACTCACTAATACAAAACTTTTATGAGCATAAATGTGAAACGAAGTAAAAAATAGTTATTTGCTAATATTCCCTATTTTTAAATTATGTTTCATTAATTAATTAAAGATATATAAAATTTAAACAATTATAGTTTTCAGTATTTCGATTATTTTAGATTTCAGTTGAAATTATATTCCTTAAATTGCTTCATAATTTACTTAAACATTATTTTATTTTTACAATTCTCGGCAGGTTGTTTACTTATTTAAATCATTTGAATTGTATAAAATAATAAACCCATGTTCAAATGTTAAGAAACACGCATTTTCGGAGATATTTTTCAAAAACTCCCAAACAAATTCAAGTGAAGTTTGGTATCAAAACGTTTCACAGTATTACTAAAAGTACGATAATAAAAAATGATGGTGGTCCCTCGTGATGCTGTTTTGTGACCACTAACGCATGAAAGACCAAAACATTAAAAGATGACGCTTGAAGAGATTTTAATGTGAAGTGGGATCACATAACAATACGGCTCTCACTGCGAATTCCCTAGATGTTTGCGTGAAAGCGGTAGCCTGATGGCCAAAGTAACTGAAATGTGACTGATGTGTCATCAGTTTCAGCCCAGTGCCACCGAAGACTGGGCTTGTGGAGGAGGTCGTTGCATGTTAAATATGTAGAGGCTCAAACGTCCTCCCATTTGTGTGGTATGGAAGTTAGGAGAGGGGATACCAGCTACGGTGTCCACGTCACTTTTACATGATTCAAACATATGAGGCAATAACCCTCATGCCGCTTAATAGAGAGACGGAAATATTATTCCCATTTTCACGCATGATGTTTTGAAAGGATGTTTAAGAGATCTTGGGACAAAAACTCTCCCTCTACCACCAATATAACTTTCAACTTCTGAAATCCTCAGAGAGATGGCTGTCAAATTGCAAGGACTCTACAAAGAGCATCCTAAATATGTTCTACAAGATTCAGATCAAAAAAACTAGCTGGCCACTTCATCCTCTGAGTATCTTTAGTTTTGAGTACTGAAGGTCATTTGCACTTTATGGAAACGATTTTGTCATTAATTGTTTCGTTTGCCTTTTGACATGAAACTTCGGCCACTTCAGAATAACCGTTTGCTAATGTTTTTTTTTATTTGAATGTAAAATAAATAGTTCTAAAATTGAAGTTTGTAGCTCGAAGGTTACGTAAGAAAGCTTTCCGAGAAGAAATATTCGTATTAACAAATCAAAAAGCGGTTTCAGCATCTTAGTGATCTCTTGGAGGCTCGGATAACGACGATCGCTCTTACACATTTAGCACCACTGAGGCCTCTTCGTTTGGCTAAAGGAATGCCACGGACGCGTGTAACTTTACTCCTTTTCATTGACAAATATACTACTGTGGCCCAAAAGACCAAGAGCCTTGGAAAGCCATAGGAAACTCTGGCCAAAGTGGGTCCCATCCTGAGGCACCTGGAGAAAGCCGAAGCTGTTGCCCGCTTTTGCCTAACCACCGGACATGACCTTTTGGGAGTATATCTCCACTGGCTTGGCATGGCCGCTCATTCTGGTGCGCAATGGCCGGAACTCCCTGCATCAACTCTGGTAGAAGTGAGAAATTTGTATACTTGCAGGTTTCTTCTACCCTGCCACACTACTCCAAATCCCCATATTCATTTGGCTATCCCCCACCTCCAGATCATCGTCTTCCCGACTAGGGTTTGCAGTCCCGGGATCTTGAAATCCCGCAGTTTTTTCAACTCTCGAAATCCCGGGGTTAAGATAACTGATCCCGGGATTTAATGTTTACCTGAGTTTTATTTTAAATTTTTTTTCTCATCAAAGTTTTCTAAGGATTTAATTCTTAGAAAATCTACATTTTGCTTGTGAAATATGTACGTAATAGTAGAATATTTTTGCAATTATAAGTTTAAAAAAATATATGCAGCTCTCATTTCTCGAATGGGAGAACATTGCGCACATGCTCACTGCAATACTTACACAATAATATAGGCAACATCTCAAGTATGGATTTTGTCACATTTGCTTCTTCAATTAAATGCCATTAATGAATAGATGAAGATTGAAAGACTTGAGATACTTCCAATTCCAATGCATTACTAACAGTTCATGCACACACACAACCGGATCTTCTATGTATATATTTCAAATAAGGTAAAACTTGAAATTAATTCACATTCCGATTCGATAATTGGATCAATTTATACACAAAAACCATTAAGTGTAGCAGAAGAACAAGATAAAGTTATCAAAGAAGTAATAGGCACCAGTACAGTCTATTAGATTTGAGACTGTCATCAAAAATTCAAAAAGAAAAGTCTCTTTTTTGAAAACGGAGAGAGATGTGAAAAGAACATGTTTAAATGAGGAAACGCTGTACGATTTGTTTTTAAAAGCTTATTTATAGAAACGGAAGAAATGAAAAAAAAAAAAAAAATTTTATTTTAATTTTATTGTGTAATATTTTCATTTATTTTTTATGATGAATTAAGTTGTTTTTTACTTTGTTTCAATAAAATTAATATTAAACAAATTTTTAATTATACAGTCGAACCTCTATATTACGAATTTTTCTATTTAGCGAACTTTTCCTGGAACCTTTAACATATTACGATTTTCTTCGTAAAATAGTGATTTTCTAATTAACGAACTTTTTCTCTCTTTTGTGATTCTATTTTTTTTTCTCCCTATTTCTAAAATATTTCTGAACATTTCAAGTTATTCTCTCTTTAACACATTTTATGGTGTCATAAATCTTGAAGTGGTTTTATTGGATCCTACCTCGCTGAGAGCAATAAAGTTCTGGACATTTCATCCATGAAGTGCAACATTTAACCCCCATTGTCCAGTTCACTAGAAACATTTTCTATATCCCTTTTCACACTCAGGGAAGTTGTCCCGTGTCCCTTTGTTATAGCTATAAAATAATGTATGTTTAGCATTACTTGTATTTGCTTAAAATAAAAAATGTGCTTAAAATTCATTAATTTTAATATAAATAGTTTTCTTAATATTGAAAATACAGTGACACATTCGACATTGTTTTTCTTGTTTTCCTTGAAGTTTTCTTACTTTCTTTTCTTTTTATTTTTGATGGGTAAGATATATAAAAGAAACATATTAATTTTAAAAAGGGTGTGAATAATTACTTTTTTTTAATGTATAGTGTTCATGAATTTAAAATTTATTTTATGTGGTTTATAGAGGATATTTAAAAAATTAGCTTATATATAATGAATTTTCCATATAATGAACTTTTTTCCAGAATTTAGCGACTTTGTTATACAAAGGTCCGACTGTATTCTAATTTTTTATGCAATTTTAACTATGATATGTAAGTATTTTATATAAATAGTCCAATCCTAATCAAGGGATCCCAGGATTTGGATAATGTAATCCCGAAATCTTGGGATTGAAAATATTTATAATACAGGATTGCAAACCCTAATCCCGACGGCTATTATTATCGCGATTTTCACCGACTAAACGTGATTTGCGACACCATGTTCTACGAAGATTCGTCATCCCTATGCTACCGACTATTACCCCTCTGATTGTGTCTGTCGAATTCGGCAACACCCTGTACAGTTAGACTCCAATAATGAAAACATATTCCCTGGTTTTCTTGGATAAATCCATCATCCTACAACATTTCATAGTTTTATCTTAAAATGTTCTTTTGGGAGCTTAATAAACGCGAAATATCTTTATTTTATATTTAACATAAAAATTTCTAAGTATTATCAAGGAATAAAGAGATTCCTATCTGAATTTTATAGTTGAAATCCATAAGTTTAACATTCTAATATTTTAAGCAAAATATTACCCACAATCTGCCGCAGAAGTTTGTTTTTGATTAACCCTTTAACGGGCACACAGCTAAAATACAACTTTCTGTGATAAAGTACTTAATAAATGTAATGTTCTCATCCTCTATAAATATTATTTTGTCACAAAAAAATATCTAATCGTGGGGTTTTTTTTCTGGCTAGTGGCTAGACGTTAACGTTATAGCCACTGCGCATTTAGGACATTTAACTTACTTTTCAGGACAGAAATAATGAATCATGTTACAATAAACTTCTTTTATGAAAAATTAACATTTATGTAATAACTATTTCAATAACAATTAAATACATAGTATAAGTGTAATTTAATAATAATAGAATAATTGTACAACATAGATTATATATATATATACTTAGAAAATATATAGAATACTTAGAATACACAATGGTGTGCAAAACGTAAGCAACAGGTGGGTTTATTGCCATAACTTCACGAAAAACCATCTGAGAGACATGAAATTCAGAAATGAGGGAGAGTATTATGTACGTAAAGGATGACGAAAGCATCGGCGCTGAAAAAGGATTACAATGCATACGGTATGGAATCAAACAAAAACAAGCTTTATTGTAAGCATAGTATCATGACTCTATCCAACAGGAAGAACAACAAGCAAATGTTCCATAATATGGTATATGCCCTCCCCTCACTGCAATGGTTGCTTCGCACCATCTCCGCATACTCAGAACCAGCTGGTGCAACATTTCTTGCTGTAGGAGTACCCATTCTTCAATCAGCATCTGTTCGAGTTGTTGGGTGTTCTCCGCATGATGTAAGCGTGCTGCAATACGTCTCCTCAAAGCATCCCACAGATGTTCGATGGGATTTAAATCTGGGGAGTACGCTGGCCAATCCATTCGAGTTATATCTTCACTTTCCAGCAGCTCCTCAACAACAAGAGTCTGATGTGGCCGTGCATTGTCATCCATAAAAATGAAGTCTGGGCCAATGGCACCTCGGAACAGACGCACATGGGGAAGAAGTACCTCCTCACAATAGCGATCCCCGATTACAGACCCTCTATCGAAAATGTGGAGCTCAGTTCGCCCGTTCAGCATAATGCCTCTCCAGGCAAGAACTCTAGGACCACCGTAATGGTGTCTTTCCTTGATGTTACTAGTATAAAACCGTGTCCCGATCTCTCTCCAAATCAAAACGCGTTGAGAATCACTTCTGGTACTGAACCGACTCTCATCCGTAAAGAGGACACGACTCCATTGACAGTTGTCCAGTTTTTGTGCTCTCTGCACCACTGTAAACGGTGGCGTCGGTGATCAACTTTCAACGGGAGGTAGCGTTCAGGACGGTGGGCGAATACGCCCCCTTCGTGAAGGCGTCTGGCCACAGTAAACCGCGACACTTGTCGCCCCGTTGCTGTAGAGAGTTGCTGAGCAATGACGCTTGCTGACTGCCGTCGTCCTCTTTTCGTCTTCAGGATGATATATCGGTCATCCCCTGCAGTTGTCGTCCTCGGACGGCCCCCACCAACCTTTCTAACAGCTGTATCTGTGGTTTGGAACGCTTTCCAAGCGCGCGAAACGACACTTTTGTTGATTCCGAACTCTGCAGCTACACTAGTGGCGGTACGCCCCTCCTCCAGCTTTCCGATCATTCTTCCACGTGTAAAGTCGTCCAGGTGATTTCTTCTAGCCATATTTCACGAACTGACTCACTGGCACTTGCAGCGAATGTGTTGAATTGCGTCTCCGTCCTTCATTTTATTATACTATTGAGCAGCACGCGCCGACATCATGCGTTTTGCGTACGCTCACGTCGCTTCTGACGTTTGGTACCTGATATTTGCATACGCATGACGTTTCTACTGACTTACTTGTTCACTGTACTGATCTCCAGACCTCCGTTTCTGCTATTTCATGGCTATCTGCTAAATTTTTACATTGTTGCTTAAGTTTTGCACACCAGTGTACATTGAACATGGTATATATCCACACATTTTATATTTTATTTAATTTTAGTATGAAAAGATAGAAATAAAGTAATACTTTTGAGAATTATATTAGCTATTTCCCAAAATTGATAAGTTATTTACTGTGAAACTTAATAATATGCAAACGTTTTCTCCGAGCAGGAAAGCTGTAATGAAAGATTTTCGAACCCGAGAATCTTGTACCACATATTGTAAACAAAGTTTGTCTATATTTCCCACCCCGAATATTCTCACGTGATTCAAAATGCTCTCATTCGAGTACAGCAAAAGCTAAAATTTCTATGTCATTTTTCTGTTCTTGGTGGGTAGTGGATACATCCTCTATCCACATATTAAAAAGGTTTCCAAAAACCTAAATAAAACCTTTTTTTAATTGTACAATTGCTTAATTCATTCAGATGAGAGAAAAGTTTACTTAAGACATGTCGAAATTTTTTTCAAAGATCAGAAATTTTATTTATAGCAATCAAAATACAATTTGGAGATTTACACCGAGAAACATTGTTTTTAACTACCCATCAGAGGACATGAAACGTAAAAAAGGTATCGTTCTGCCATCCGTGTTAATTTTTATGCGTTTTAGCTTCGATTAGCGCATATAGATAAACTAAACATCCAACACCCACTTTGAGAAAAAAAATTAATATGTGGCTAGACGTATTAGCCACTGCCCGTTCAAGAGGTTTAACGAACTGACTTTTTTATTTGACAAGTGACTTTTTAACAGGTTCGTAATCTAACCAGCTGTCACCTGAGACAACTGCCCTTGAAACTGCTGTTGAAGCATTTCCCTAAGATTTCTTTTGAAAATAAAGTGCTTGGTCAAAGATGGTTGAAATTAAAAAGTTATTTACGTAGTGTAATGAAGCTATCGTCTGCATGAATCCCTTGAATTATTTCGAGTGGTTAGTTAAAACGCGCTGTATAATGAATCAAAAATAAATTTAGAATAAACTTTCAAATATCAGAGAAGGAATTTGTTATGTAAAATTTTAAAATGCCCAAAATCTTAACTACGCTTAATTGTTTTCTGCTCGGAAGATTTCCTGAAATAATTACCACATAGCACAGTGGATAAACCATTTATGTAAAATATTACAGTGACTCATAATGAATTAAAATGAATAAAGTACCCTACACGTAATTTTTCTTAGAAACTAGTGATATGTAAATAGGATTGACATATTTGGTTCTGAGTCTTTTTTTTTTATTCATTCTGAGTCTGAGTCTGATTTGGTCTTACTGAGTTGTGATGTTATTTTCGATCTCTCTGTATTAAAAATATCATTTTCAAAATAGTAAACATCACTAATTTTTCGTTTTTATCTCTTTACATCTTCTTATAGGTGTTACGTTTTCAATGTCGTAGTTTACCTAAAAATGAGTATTTTCGGCATTTCTCATTGTTATGGGATATCTCTTTAAGATCCAACCCGCACGATCATGCGGGTTAGACATTCTTATACAATTTTGCGTCCGGAATAGCCGTATGTAAAATAATCCCGAATCCAACGATTGAGCGTGTGTGCAAAAGGTGTAAAGTATCATTTTTTTGTCAACAGACAGTGGTTGTAGTCCATGTTTTACTTTCAGCAGGCAAATCTAACTTGATTTTGAAATACAACGAAAACACGTCTTCTTTTTATCTGTCGTAAAAAGGTAATAATCAATATATTTCTAATTGCTTGGATACAAATGTTTGTATTAATGCTTAAATAATTGTAAAATAGAAAAAATATTGATTATATTCTATTAATGTAGCTTCTAGGGCTCGAAATTTCGTTACCAGCACGATCGTGCGAGTTGGACGTTACTTGAGTCATTGCAGCTGTAGAGCTAAGTACTTACCGTGCAAATTTTCTTTTCTGTTTCAATAATTTTCATGAAAGTCTACATCAAAATGAAATATATAATTATATAATTAATACCAAATTTTCTTGGGGTCACCATGGATGAGTCCATTTTTTTCTTACTCTCGCTTTTTTTTCACTTAATTTTCTTTTTCATACATTTGTTGAAGAGTAGGACATTTTTGTCCTCCCCACAGATATCTGCATGCAAATATCTTCCCCCCACAAGAAAAAAATTAGGTTTTCCGGTGGGAGTTAGTCTGGTGTGGTTTAAATATATATATTGTTGGGGTGCAGCGAGTGAACTATTTTTTCTGGCGGAAGGATAACTGAGTGATCCGCCCACGCGCTCTTTTTCCCGCCTCATTCCCACGCATTCCTTCTACGGGGTTGACGAGCTGACCGTTCGCTGTGTGCTTTTGGGTCAGACTTGCTGTGTGCAGTATCCGCGATCATTATTTTCGTATGTATATAAATAAATGTGATGTCCCAAGATACCGTAGTGGAAGTGATTTCACAAAAAGAACAACAAGTGGTAGCAGAGCATGGTTAATCTGTGTGATGAGTTAGTTGACTTTGTGAACGTTTAAACCTTTCTACCTACAATGGATAAGATAACTATTCCCGATTTAAACTGAACGAACTATTTTATTTGAGAGCTTAAGATGAAAGCTGCCCTTAGCTTAAAAAGATTAGACCCTCTAATCTTGGAGGAAAAACCTGAAGACCTTACCCGTAAAGATGAAATGGACAGGATTACGAAAAACTCAGATGCAATAGCATACATTAAGTTATAGCTCGCAGATGAGCAAGCCTTACAGTTCGCGGCGGAAGACAAAGCGAAAGTGCTGTGGGATAAAATTAGAGCGACTTACATCAGTGAAGGCGAAGACCGAAAAATTGACGCGGGCAATGAACTCAAAAACATCAGAATGAAAAATGGAGAAACTGTAGCAGATTATATTGCAAGAGCGCGGGGGATTTCGACTAAGTGTCACTCTCTTGGACTGGACGTGTCGCCGAGGGAATTGGTCTACCATAACGTTAGAGGATTAAATGAATAATTCTCCAAAGTGCGCGATATTCTGAAAACACAAAGAGGAAAAAGCATGAACGAAATATTTCAAACTTTAAGGGAAGAAGAAGCAACTTTAAACTTGCCAATTAAAACTTGCATGGATGGAATTAATGAAGCATTTTATTGTAAGAGAAAAAATAAAAAGCAAACGTGACTGTGTTATATTTGCAGAAAATCAAATCATCTAGCTAAGGACTGTTATTATAGAAACAAGAACTCTCCAAGTACAACCCAAAGAAACAATTCATCTAGAAATGGACACGTATTTACAGCTTCACATCGAGAAGAAAAACTTTGTGACAATATCTGGATTCTGGATAGTGGTGCATCCTGTCATATGGCTAAACAATCTGTGTGGTTCAAAAATATTAGTCCAGAAGTGATGGACATTTACTTAGCCGATAAAAATTCTAAAATCATGAGCCAAGGAACTGGAAACGTTTCAGCTAAAACTGTGAGTACAAAAAATTGTAATTCTATTAATCTAACAATTACTGATGTCAGTTATTGTCCTCAATTAAGATGTAATTTACTGTCTGTAACATGTTTAATGGATAAAGGTTGTAAAATTAAATCAGAAAATAATTGTGTATTGATACATGATAAAAATGATAAGTTAATAACTAAAGCATTTAAAAATATTGGTAGATTAGAAATTAAATTAGAGCCTATGTATAATTCTGAGTGTTTTATTTCTGACCAATCTACTAATAATTATGAAATTTGGCATAACAGGTTATGTCATTTAAATTGTAAATATATGCTTAAAATGAAAGACTATATTGCTATTGATAAAGTAAATAATTTCACATGTGAAACTTGTGATATAAGTAAGGTATCCAGAAAAACTCATCATAGTATTGATATATATCAAAGCTCACAAATTTTTGAGTTGCTCCATGCCGACCTGTGTGGTCCAATTAATATCGAATCGCATGGTGGTGCAAAATATTTTATGGTAATTGTAGATGATTTTTCTGGCATGTACTTTACTTATTTCTTAAAAATAAATATGAAGTGTTTGATATATTTTCTCAATTTAAAGCCAAATATGAAAGTTTAACTGATAAATTGATTAAAAAGATAAGAACTGATAATGGGTTAGAATTTGTAAATGAACAACTAGATACTTACCTGGCTAATTCAGGAACATTTCATGAAAAAAACTATACGATATAATAGTGAATCAAATGGCAAGGCAGAAAGAGCCAACCGTGTTCTTCTAGAAAGAGCTAGATCTTTATTATATTAAAATAAACTTCCTTTAAAATTTTGGGCTGAAGCTATTAATTGTAGTACTCAAGTATCTAATGTTACACCACGAAAAGGGAAAGAAAAAAAAATCCCATTAGAAATTTGGAATGGTAATAAACCAAAATTAAATTATCTGAAAAAATTTGGCTGTGTGGCCTATTTTCACGTTCCGAAAGTATTGAGAAATAAATTTGAAGTTCCAGGAAGACGTGGAATTATGCTAGGATATACTAGAGAAAGGAGGGGATATCGAATTTATGATATTAAAAATCAAAAAGTAATTGAGGAGAGATCAGTTAAATTTAATGAATATTGAAAAGGTAGTAATTATTTAGGTGAGATAGAAAATGAAACATGGGATATTGACTCGTTTTTTGACGTCTCTCCCGAAAGAAACGAAATTAATCAAAATACAGAGAATGGAGTGTTGTATAATTTTGATATAAATAATGAACCTGGAGCAATTGAGAATGATAACTCAATTCCCCTTCAGACCACGTCATCACCTCGGACAGGAAGAATCCAAATTCCGGTACTTGAAGTGAATGATGTGCAAAATCAAATCCCTGTTAGATGTTTGGAAAGACTAAAATCTAAGCTGATGTCTGTCCATTTGGTGAATAATGTACCAAACTCTTATTTTGAGGCAGAAAATAGTGCTAATTGGAAAAATTGGAAATTAGCAATGGAGAATGAATTACATTCGTTAGATAAACATAAAGCTTGGGAAATTGTACAAAAACCTGCGAAATCAAAATTAATAAAAACTAAATGGGTATATAGCTTAAAACAAGATGATGCTGGGAAAAATATAAAATACAAAGCAAGGCTTGTAGCAGCTGGTTTTAATCAAATTAAAAACATAGATTATTCAGAGTCGTATTCACCAGTTGTAAATATTGAATCGTTTCGATTGCTAGTTGCACTTGCAGCTAAATTAAAGTTAAATGTTAATTTCTTTGACGTAAAAACTGCATACTTATATGGTGATTTAGAGGAGACGGTGTATGTGTTACCCTCTCCTGGTTATGAAAAATTAATTGGAGATGATAAAGTTGGTAAATTGAAAAGAGTATTTATGGTTTGCCACAGTCTGGTAGAAACTGGTATATGAAAATAAAGGGTGAATTAGAAAATTTTGGTTTAAAACAATTAGCTTCTGATAATTGTGATTTTATTAAATCTGTTAATCAAAGTGTTCTTGTATTATGTATGTGTGTAGATGATTTAGCCATTTTTTGTAACAATGATAAAATGTATGAAGATATTGTTAGTAAGATTAAAAATGTATTTAAAGTGGTTGAAAACAAAACTAATAAGTTTTTCGGCATGGAAATTGAAAAATGTGAAAATGGTATTTATTTATCCCAGTGTGACTACATTAATTCATTATTAGTCAAACATAATTTAGAAAATTGTAAAAGTGGGAAAACTCCAATAAAAAAGGGGGAAGACAAAATTTTTCCCTCTACAAATGAATTTATTGATATTACTATGTATCAGGAATTAATTGGTGAACTTTTATATTTAGCTAATAGAACTCGACCTGATATTTCTTTTGTAATGTCTTATTTATCCCAATTTAATCATAATCCAGAGAAGAGACATTACAATTTGGCTAAACGAGTGTTAAGATATTTGATGGGCTCAAAAGATAAAAAATTGTTTTATGAAAATGAATTTGTGTGTGTGGTATTTTAAATGCTAGTTGGGGAAATGCAGAAAATGGAAAATCATTTTCTGGAGGTGTAGTTTTACTAGGTAATTCATTAATTTTATGGAAATGTAGCAAACAAAAAAGTGTTAGTTTATCAACATGTGAAGCAGAGTTACTTTCTATTTCTGAAATTTGTAAAGATATAATTTGGATTGTAAATTTGTTAACTGAATTGAAATGTGAACAATTTATAAATAATGCTGTAACTTTAAATTCAGATAGCCAAGCAGCAATTCAGTGGATTAAGGGTACCCGTTCTTCAAATAAATCAAGGCATATGAACTTACGTTTTCATTTTATAAAAGATTTAATTGAAGATACTGTAATTAAATTAGAATATGCCCAAACAGAATTTTTAATTGCAGATTTCCTTACGAAAGCCATGAATGTAGAAAACTTGGAATATTCAATGCAAAAAATTGCATTACTCTCTTGATTTTATGTCACTGTGTTTATTGTTGTATTTTATGTGTATTGTGTATATGTCTATAATGTTTGTATTGTTTGAAAAAAAAATGTATCACTCGCAGGAGGGGTATGTTGGGGTGAAGCGAGTGAACTATTTTTTCTGGCGGAAGGATAACTGAGTGATCCGCCCACGCGCTCTTTTTCCCGCCTCATTCCCACGCATTCCTTCTACGGGGTTGACGAGCTGACCGTTCGCTGTGTGCTTTTGGGTCAGACTTGCTGTGTGCAGTATCCGCGATCATTATTTTCGTATGTATATAAATAAATGTGATGTCCCAAGATACCGTAGTGGAAGTGATTTCACAAAAAGAACAACAAGTGGTAGCAGAGCATGGTTAATCTGTGTGATGAGTTAGTTGACTTTGTGAACGTTTAAACCTTTCTACCTACAATGGATAAGATAACTATTCCCGATTTAAACAGAACGAACTATTTTATTTGGGAACTTAAGATGAAAGCTGCCCTTAGCTTAAAAAGATTAGACCCTCTAATCTTGGAGGAAAAACCTGAAGACCTTACCCGTAAAGATGAAATGGACTGGATTACGAAAAACTCAGATGCAATAGCATACATTAAGTTATAGATCGCAGATGAGCAAGCCTTACAGTTCGCGGCGGAAGACAACGCGAAAGTGCTGTGGGATAAAATTAGAGCGACTTACATCAGTGAAGGCGAAGACCGAAAAATTGACGCGGGCAATGAACTCAAAAACATCAGCATGAAAAATGGAGAAACTGTAGCAGATTATATTGGAAGAGCGCGGGGGATTTCGACTAAGTGTCACTCCCTTGGACTGGACGTGTCGCCGAGGGAATTGGTCTACCATACCGTTAGAGCAGTGTTTCTCAAAGTGTGGGGCGCGCCCCCGGGGGGCGCGAGCGTATCGAAAGTTTAAAGATTTTTTTTTTTTAAAAAAATAACCGGAAAGAGAAGTAAAACAAAATTCTTTCTTCCATAATAAAAAAAAATACACACAGCAACACTGACATAATTTATGTTTATTATCTGGCTTTTTTCCGTCATCAAATAGCTATCTTTGATCCCAAAACAAAATTAAAGAAAAAAAACATTTTGTTTTCTTTGCTGTATTTCCTCAATAAGAGATTTTTTCATTACGTTTTAACATAAAATATTACTCGTTAATAGAAAAAAACGAAACCCAGATCCTGAGAAAAATTCTAAGAAGGTAAACAATTCATCACTGTAATTATTATTGAAATACTGTACATTAGTTGTAGAAAAGAAAAGGAAGACTTGATTCACTTTTCAGCCAGACTGCATAATACGTTTGCTAATCATTTGATTGACCTTCAAACTTACTGGTATGGTTAGTTCTACATTAATTCCCGTTGGTGTGGTGTGGTAGTTAGGAGAGGGGGTGCCAGCTCAGGTGTCGTCCACGTCACTTGACCATGGTTCAAAATTACGTGGTCCGTCGCCAAAAGCCCTCGTGTAGCTGAACAATGCGACGTTAATATTCAATCAATCAATCAACATTAATTCCATCCCATCTTTTATGCGTCTGTTTTTCACTTAGGGAAATTGTAAATAAAAGAGTTTTACGATATTTGGAAAAGAATTGATTGTGATTTAACATTTCTGTAATATTAGTGAAAAGTGCCTGATTGGCGTATTTTATTATGGTCATGTACTTTTGAATCATTTTAGTTCAGTTTTATTGGATTTTTTCTCAAATCATCAAATAATTGAATAGTTCTTGAAAGAAGGTAAGTATACTTTCTATAAATTAAAATATTCACTAGAATTCCGATTTGATTAAACAAATGATTGTGGTGACTGAGTCCCCCCGCTCTACCATTAATGTTAGTATCGAGTACGTGCCTGTTCCCGGGTTAAAACATTTTGAAGTCTTCTGGCTTTAAATGTTAAAAAGTAACACAATTATTCTTCATCGGAATTTTATATTCTTTTTCATAATTTAACATTAATTCTATATGCTAATTGTGTGAGGTTTAAAATTACAGTTCTTTTAAACAGTTATTTACAATTATAGCATTTATCTAAAAAAAAATCATTTTACATTTTTGTATACAATGTCGTG
Source organism: Trichonephila clavipes (assembly GCA_019973935.1). Taxonomy (NCBI): domain Eukaryota; kingdom Metazoa; phylum Arthropoda; class Arachnida; order Araneae; family Nephilidae; genus Trichonephila; species Trichonephila clavipes. The sequence goes on along the minus strand of BMAU01020252.1, from coordinate 169,497 downwards.
CACACAGTTTTACTCTCCTTACAGTTCAGCTATTATATCAAGAATAATGTTTTATTTTTTTAAAAAATGAACTCGTGCGAAGAGTCGGTGTTTCAGCCAGTATACGTTTGATGTATCAGTACTGAAGAAGGTATTTTATAAATAATTTCTTATTACTGAATTTGGCCGCGGTAGCCGAGTGGTATAGGTATCAGATCGTGGCTTGCGTCACGAATTCGAGCCCAGTACCACTAAAGACCCGCCGTGTAGGGCAGCGATGCACGTTAAATCTGTTGAGAGTTGAAACGTTTTCCCGTGGTGTGGTGTGGTAGTTAGGAGAGAGGGGTGCCATCTCAGGTGTCATCCACGTCACTTGACCATGGTTCAAAATTACGTGGTCCGTCGTCAAAAGCCCTCGTGCAGCTGAACAGTGCGACGTTAATATTTAATCAATCAATCTTATTACTAAATTAAGAACAAGTTTAATAATTATTAGGGACTTCCACGGGCTTGTCTTGTAGAGGAAAGTTTTCAAAGGAAGGTTTAATATCAGAAATTGACACTTAAAGAGTTATTTTTCTATATTTAGCTGAGATCTATATTTTGTCTTCAAGGCATCCACTGCAGAAAATCCGGTTTGAAAAAGGTAGGATGTTGAAAATGGTAATAGTATACGAAGTGCTTTTGTTTTCAGTACAGATAATTCCTCATCCACCTCTACCCCAAATTCAAAGAGCAATTTATTACACAATTGCCTTTTAATTTTTCACTGGATGTGAAATCTATGAAGATTTCTTCTTCGGAAGTTGAGAGCCCTTCTGGAGTATCTTGAAATAGATCCCTAATCCACTCGTAACTTGCTACCAAGCTGTTCTCTTCCAGAAAATACTTTTTAAAATTATTTGCCAACATAGGTAAATGATTTTACATGTTTTAAAAACAACTTTCACATGTTGTTCTACAGATTTGTAAGTTTTAACACATATCGAGCTGGGGCTTTTTTTCCATCATTTACTTCAGTAGTGGTAAATCCAAAATTTAAGTATTTTTGAGAAGATCGCCTTGATTTAATTTTCGGAACCATGCTCGTTCGTCTGTGTACTTGTTGATTCTTTATTATGGTCGAATGTTTGCTTACGACTTAAAAATGTATGTATGATATTGTTTTAATCTACTGCCGTAAATACTTAATTACCGTGAATTACAATTAACGTGGAAATTAAAAAAAATGTACATCCTAGCTAGATTCGGTAGCTATAGGAGTATCGAGTCGACCAAAACTGACTGGAATTGTACGAGGAAAAGCATTTTTACATGTTTTGCGCAGACGTCCAATAGGTTGCCCAGACTCACGCAAACGTATCCTATAATGCCAGATTTGATGGATATGATAGAGAGCGACATTGACTAGACTATTTTTCTAATGTCATTTGTACTTTGAGAAATGAATTCTGAAGGAAATAAATCTTTAATTAAATACATCATTTTGCGATCTGTTCCAATTTGAAAATTTGAGAAAGAAAAATAACATAATTCTAAGTAATATATATATTTAAGTAATTTTCTTAAAATATATATATTACTTATAAGTTACATATACACAAAATTTAATATACTTATCGTATTAATTTGTACGGTTTATAATTAAGATCCTATTGTAACATTAGCGTCTCTCTCTCAAAAAATGCATTTTTATTGCAGTAAATACATTATTGTTGTACAGGGGGGCCAGTCAAAAATTATGATTGAAAATTGGGTCGCCAGTATTGAAAGTTTGAGAAACACTGCTTTTAATGTATGAGTGGCGCACAGAGTATTTTATGACTAATTAATTAATACTAAATTAAGAACAAGTTTAATAATTATTAGCTACTTCCATGGGCTTGTGTCTTACAGAGCGAAGTTTTTGAACGGTGTTTTAAGATAAGAAATTGACCCTCTGAGTTCATTTTCTATATTTAGCTGATATCTATATTTTGTCTCCTAAGCAACCACCGCATTTTGTAATATGTTCCAATTTAAAAATCAGAGAAAGGAAAAATAACTTAGTAATTATCCTATTACTTAATTTTTTTTTTGCTTAAAAGTAACACATACAAAATTTAATACTTATGTCATGAATTTGTACGGTTTATAATAAATATTGTTGCTTTATCGTAAAAGTGCATTATTGTTGCATTCAGTAAATTATTATGTATAGGGGGGCGCGATAAAAATTGTGATTGAAAAGGGGTGCGCCAGTATTGAAAGTTTGAGAAGCACTGCGTTAGAGGATTAAATGGAAAATTCTCCAAAGTGCGCGATATTCTGAAAACACAAAGAGGAAAAAGCATGGAAGAAATATTTCAAACTTAAAGGGAAGAAGAAGCAACTTTAAACTTGCCAATTAAAACTCGCATGAATGGAATTAATGAAGCATTTTATTGTAAAAAAAAATGAAAAGCAAACGTGACTGTGTTATATTTGCAGAAAATCAAATCATCTAGCTAAGGACTGTTATTATAGAAACAAGAACTCTCCAAGTACAAGCCAAAGAAACAATTCGTCTAGAAATGAACACGTATTTACAGCTTCCCATCGAGAAGAAAAACTTTGTGACAATATCTGGATTCTGGATAGTGGTGCATCCTGTCATATGGCTAAACAATCTGTGTGGTTCAAAAATATTAGTCCAGAAGTGATGGACATTTACTTAGCCGATAAAAATTCTAAAATCATGAGCCAAGGAACTGGAAACGTTTCAGCTAAAACTGTGAGTACAAAACATTGTAATTCTATTAATCTAACAATTACTGATGTCAGTTATGTTCCTCAATTAAGATGTAATTTAATGTCTGTAACATGTTTAATGGATAAAGGTTGTAAGATTAAATCAGAAAATAATTGTGTATTGACATATGATAAAAATGATAAGTTAATAACTAAAGCATTTAAAAATATTGGTAGATTAGAAATTAAATTAGAGCCTATGTATAATTCTGAGTGTTTTATTTCTGACCAATCTACTAATAATTATGAAATTTGGCATAACAGGTTATGTCATTTAAATTGTAAATATATGCTTAAAATGAAAGACTATATTGATATTGATAAAGTAAATAATTTCACATGTGAAACTTGTGATATAAGTAAGGTAACCAGAAAAACTCATCATAGTATTGATATATATCAAAGCTCACAAATTTTTGAGTTGCTCCATGCCGACCTGTGTGGTCCAATTAATATCGAATCGCATGGTGGTGCAAAATATTTTATGGTAATTGTATATGATTTTTCTGGCATGTACTTTACTTATTTCTTAAAAAATAAATATGAAGTGTTTGATATATTTTCTCAATTTAAAGCCAAATATGAAAATTTAACTGATAAAAGGATTAAAAAGATAAGAACTGATAATGGGTTAGAATTTGTAAATGAACAACTAGATACTTACCTGGCTAATTCAGGAATATTTCATGTAAAAACTATTCCATACAATAGTGAATCAAATGGCAATGCAGAAAAAGCCAACCGTGTTCTTCTAGAAAGAGCTAGATCTTTATTATATGAAAGTAAACTTCCTTTAAAATTTTGGGCTGAAGCTATTAATTGTAGTACTCAAGTATCTAATGTTACACCACGAAAAGGGAAAGAAAAAAATCCCATTAGAAATTTGGAATGGTAATAAACCAAAATTAAATTATCTGAAAAAATTTGGCTGTGTGGCCTATTTTCAAGTTCCGAAAGTATTGAGAAATAAATTTGAAGTTCCATGAAGACGTGGAATTATGCTAGGATATGCTAGAGAAAGGAGGGAATATCGAATTTATGATATTAAAAATCAAAAAGTAATTGAGGAGAGATCAGTTAAATTTAATGAATATTGAAAAGGTAGTAATTATTTAGGTGAGATAGAAAATGAAACATGGGATATTGACTCGTTTTTTGAAGTCTCTCCCGAAAGAAACGAAATTAATCAAAATACAGAGAATGGAGTGTTGTATAATTTTGATATAAATAATGGACCTGGAGCAATTTTGAGAATGATACCTCAATTCCCCTTCAGACCACGTCATCACCTCGGACAGGCAGAATCCAAATTCCGGTATTTGAAGTGAATGATGTGCAAAATCAAATCCCTGTTAGATGTTTGGAAAGACTAAAATCTAAGCTGATGTCTGTCCATTTGGTGAATAATGTACCAAACTCTTATTTTGAGGCAGAAAATAGTGCTATTTGGAAAAATTGGAAATTAGCAATGGAGAATGAATTAGATTCGTTAGATAAACATAAAGTTTGGGAAATTGTACAAAAACCTGTGAAATCAAAATTAATAAAAACTAAATGGGTATATAGCTTAAAACAAGATGATGCTGGGAAAAATATAAAATACAAAGCAATGCTTGTAGCAGCTGGTTTTAATCAAATTAAAAACATAGATTATTCAGAGTCGTATTCACCAGTTGTAAATATTGAATCTTTTCGATTGCTAGTTGCACTTGCAGCTAAATTAAAGTTAAATGTTAATTTCTTTGACGTAAAAACTGCATACTTATATGGTGATTTAGAGGAGACGGTGTATGTGTTACCCTCTCCTGGTTATGAAAAATTAATTGGAGATGATAAAGTTGGTAAATTGAAAAAGAGTATTTATGGTTTGCCACAGTCTGGTAGAAACTGGTATAATGAAAATAAAGGGTGAATTAGAAAATTTTGGTTTAAAACAATTAGCTTCTGATAATTGTGTTTTTATTAAATCTGTTAATCAAAGTGTTCTTGTATTATGTATGTATGTAGATGGATTAGCCATTTTTTGTAACAATGATAAAATGTATGAAGATATTGTTAGTAAGATTAAAAATGTATTTGAAGTTTTTGAAAACAAAACTAATAAGTTTTTAGGCATGGAAATTGAAAAATGTGAAAATGGTATTTATTTATCCCAGTGTGACTACATTAATTCATTATTAGTCAAACATAATTTAGAAAATTGTAAAAGTGGGAAAACTCCAATAAAAAAGGGGGAAGACAAAATTTTTCCCTCTACAAATGAATTTATTGATATTACTATGTATCAGGAATTAATTGGTGAACTTTTATATTTAGCTAATAGAACTCGACCTGATATTTCTTTTGTAATGTCTTATTTATCCCAATTTAATCATAATCCAGAGAAGAGACATTACAATTTGGCTAAACGAGTGTTAAGATATTTGATGGGCTCAAAAGATAAAAAATTGTTTTATGAAAATGAATTTTTGTGTGTGGTATTTTAAATGCTAGTTCAGATGCTAGTTGGGGAAATGCAGAAAATGGAAAATCATTTTCTGGAGGTGTAGTTTTACTAGGTAATTCATTAATTTTATGGAAATGTCGAAAACAAAAAAGTGTTAGTTTATCAACATGTGAAGCAGAGTTACTTTCTATTTCTGAAATTTGTAAAGATATAATTTGGATTGTAAATTTGTTAACTGAATTGAAATGTGAACAATTTATAAATAATGCTGTAACTTTAAATTCAGATAGCCAAGCAGCAATTCAGTGGATTAAGGGTACCCGTTCTACAAATAAATCAAGGCATATGAACTTACGTTTTCATTTTATAAAAGATTTAATTGAAGATACTGTAATTAAATTAGAATATGTCCACACAGAATTTTTAATTGCAGATTTCCTTACGAAAGCCATGAATGTAGAAAACTTGGAATATTCAATGCAAAAAATTGCATTACTCTCTTGATTTTATGTCACTGTGTTTATTGTTGTATTTTATGTGTATTGTGTATATGTCTATAATGTTTGTATTGTTTGAAAAAAAAATGTATCACTCGCAGGAGGGGTATGTTGGGGTGAAGCGAGTGAACTATTTTTTCTGGCGGAAGGATAACTGAGTGATCCGCCCACGCGCTCTTTTTCCCGCCTCATTCCCACGCATTCCTTCTACGGGGTTGACGAGCTGACCGTTCGCTGTGTGCTTTTGGGTCAGACTTGCTGTGTGCAGTATCCGCGATCATGTTTTTCGTATGTATATAAATAAATGTGATGTCTCAAGATACCGTAGTGGAAGTGATTTCACAAAAAGAACAACATATATAATTTAAACAAAATATTCTCTGATACATATTACTATTTTAATGGAATACTGTGTTAACTTGTAACCAAAAATATTTTCAGGTGTTTAAAAGGAGAATTTTCGCAGAAGAAATTTTTCAATTCATGAATAATTCAGATTGAACTTAGATAAGAACTTAGTGATCTCTCGGATGATAAAAATGTTGCGAAAAAAACGTATGAATCGCGTATACTGGAAGGAGAATCATATTCAGATGAGAGCGATGAAGAAACACATGAGAATATTTGAAATGGAAAGACAATTTCGGATCATTGTTTACCATCAAAGACTCCAGAACACATTCATAACATTGATTTAGCTATTGCAAAATCTTGGTTTCTGTGCAAAGAAGATGCAATATCAAATAAAATTATTCTAAAAATCAAAATGGATCGCTTAAAATTTAAGTTAGAGACAGTTGAAGCGTTATACCTCTCTCCACCTACTAGCAAAACTATTTTTACTGATGATGAAGATAACAGTGTTCTAATTCCACTCGCAAAATATCGAAGCGTTGTAATCCACCTGTTATACATGTCATGGATTTTATCCTGGCCATTCCAGGATAAAAGGCTTGACATGTATAACCATTTTTGATGTGTTGATGACATTTCAAGACTTCACAAGTGCAGATTTAAAAACTACGAATTCAGTTCGGAAACATGTTTTGAAAAATGCAATGGTTATTTATACATGTCAAAACAAAACAAAAGATTTTAGCAGTAAATAAATATTGAATTAATAGAAGAGTTAATTATACATCAATAATTTCCTTATTTGTAACACTTTTAGTTGAATTAAGAGTGTTTCTTCTTTCAACTTAGAGTTAAAAATGCATTGCTCGTAAAATTTCATAGGTGACCTGTTTCGCAGATAACACCCAACCCGCACGATCGTGCAGGTACCGTCTACGTTCCAGGGGATGCGAGTGGGATCTTTTTTAATATTTTCCTAATGTCATTGGGGTACATATAGTATTGATAACAAGAAGAATTTAATATTTAGAGATAAAAAATAATTCGGGTCTTAAAGGGATATTCTGAAACAGAAGCCGGAGTTTATTTCCATATAATTTCTCTTTTCGAACAAATTTGTTGACCAATTACTGAAGTTCTCCCCCATCAAATCCTTTTGTAACAATATATGCCCCAAAGTGTGTGATAAGTATAAATAAATTTCATCTGACAAAACATTGGAAGAATCAATTATAAAAGAAGGCACAGTATTTTTAAATTTTATCTTAACCCCTTGGTCACTTCTATGAAAAATCTCGGAAATTATCAAGAAAAATAAAAGACAAATATATATATATTCTTCTTTCAAAATACTACACTCAGTTACTGGTCAAGGCTGTCTCAGTCAGCTTAGACCATCTTGTGATCTATTTAATGCCTGTTCTTCCATCAGTTAACTTCCAAGTCCTTCAACCGCTTTGGTCCTTTTGTGGAACCACTTTGGTTCCACGGTCCTTCAACCATTCCCCTTTCCTTCTAGAGTTTGGAAAGTTATTTTCTTTATATATATATATATATCGTATTAATTTCTTAATTTTTGTTAAAAGAGACAAATAGTCTTATTATATATTATCAAAGCGTTTTAAATTTTTTATATTTTTTTTAATTTATAAATTTATTGCATTATTCACAGTTATTGAAACCTAATTATAATAAAGATACTATAATATTATATCTGACGTGTTTAAATTAAAATTAGACCTATTTTATTAATTTCATAATTTGAAAAATTTAAATGGTGTCATATTTCCTAAATGAACTGTATATGCGTACAATGAATAGTATTTTGATGCTTGCTTCCATTCCTGGTGAAGCATTTCAATTGTCGTCAATGTATTTATCATACCAAAAAAGAAAAACTTCTTGTTTAAACATAACGTTATGGATCTGTTTTAATTAATATCATTATGATAGATGCATGCAAAAAGGCAAATTTTACAACTGTTAGTAAAGTGGAACTTTTGATAACACTGGCAATTTTGAATTATTTCTTATCTTCCTTGAAACAATTTGAGACGTAGTTAGAATCTGAAGTGATATCCGAGAAATTTTTTGGATTGTTTCTCAAACAATATTTTACTAATGCTGTCTTTTCATAATAGAAAGGAGTCCTTCAGAATTTCAGCTTCTTAATTATCATCATTTGCTATTTCAAAAATTTATTACAAAAATTCTTGCAGAGTAATAATTTCTAAATGAGACGCTAAAAATAAGAGAAAATTAAACCAACGCAAAGTTTTTAAGGAAGTAACAATATCTTCCGATCAACCAGTAATAATTCTGATTACAAAAATTTGATTTGCCTCGAAAATTTAAGATTGTCAGAATTTTCTATTAAAAGTCGATAACCAAATATATAAAGAGCGTTTTTTTTCCAGGTGTAGAAGTTTAAGTTGGCATTACTTTCCAAGATGGCGACCGATTTAACAGCTGTCAAGTGATTTATTCTCAGTTTGGTTTGGCAATTCATCAAAACGATCATCAAGCAAGGCGTAGATTCGTCGAATGGGCCCAAAACGAGATTGCCGTTGTTCCCGATTTTCATAAGCGAATTTTGTTTAGCGACGAAGCGCACTTCTGATTGAATGGCTACGTCAACAAACAAAACTGCCGCATTTGGAGTGAAGCTAATCCACAAGTGTATGTCGAAACACCGTTACATCCAGAAAAACTGACTGTTTGGTGCGCTTTATGGGCTGGTCGAATCCTTCTTCAAAAATGATGAAGGCCACAATGTTACAGTCAATGGTGATCGATATAGAGCCATGATTACTAACTTTTTCATTCCTGAATTGAACAATCATGATGTCCAGGAGCTGTGGTTCCAACAAGACGGCGCAACATGTCACACAGCTCGTGCCATAATCGATTTATTGAAAGACACGTTTGGTGACCGCCTAATTTCACGTTTTGGACCTGTGAATTGGCCTCCAAGATCTTGTGATTTAACACCGCTAGACTATTTTCTGTGGGGCTATGTAAAGTCATTGGTCTATACGGATAAGCCACAAACGCTTGACCATTTGGAAGACAACATTCGCCGTGTTATTGCCGATATACGGCCACAAATGTTGGAAAAAGTCATCGAAAATTGGACGTCGAGATTGGACTACATCCGAGCCAACCGTGGCAGTCCTATGCCAGAAATCATATTTAAAATGTAATGCCACAAGATTATCTTTCGAATAAAAAAAATTCATGTCAATCGAATAATACATCGTTGTTTTATTGCAATTTAAAGTTCTATACCTCTAAAAAAACACCCTTTATATCAAACAAAAAAATCTCTGGCAGCTTTAGAAAACTTAAAAGTTTTGCGTAATAGTCCATAGACTCTTTCTTATTTACTTAATATGTCTCATGTTCTTGATTCAAATATCACAAATTATCTACAATTCCCGATTTTCTTTGAGTGGTGTTCAGCTGAGGGGAAGAAAATATTTTTTCTGAAAAAGTTTGAAAGAGCCAGTATTTCTCAATGTTGATAATCGTGTCAAATAATAAAATCTCCAACGATTATTTTTCTTAAGTGTGTAAAAATGGAATATGCCACCATTATCAGGTTATATAAAATATTTTGTATCTTGGTAAAAGTTATTATTTCCAAATTTCTAACATGGCTGATATTTTAATTAATAGAAACTGCATATTAATCCAAATATCTACATTAAATTACGTTTGTTTTGTTTTTTAATTTTGGAAAATATTTATAACTTCCTCCCAGACCTTCATTTGCATCATGTCTAAATTTTGAAACGTAAATTAAAAAAAAAATACTTTAACACTGCCTTTTATCAAAACTGTTCGTATTGCCCAAAATGCATTTTTTACAATTTAAGTAACCTAGATATAAAGCATAAAAAAACCATAAAAATGGTGTAGAATTTAAGCTACGAGAATATAAGAATAATATTTCTAAAATTATTAAGCACCCCAAATCGCAATTGAAATTATAAAATGTCCTTATTTATCCAAATAGGATGGCGAGTGATTGGTATTAAATAAAAATGTTTACCTATCAGTAACACGTAAAGATAAAGGCTTATGAAGAAGCTTAGATATGGTTCCCTTTAAAATAAATTACAGACCAGTTTAAGTCAATTTTTTTAATGTATCATTAAAAAAGATGTAGTACATGATTTATTTCCATATCAGACTGTTATAAAGATTTACCGTGTTTTAATTTGTTATACTAATTAAATATGACCCAGTTAACATTTTAAACTCTAGAACAGTTGATAAATTAATTAATTGTGACATTAATTAATATGTAATCATATGAGGAGTTGATTAAGATTCATTCACATCAGTAACATATTTATATAAAATCTTGAATTAATATTACAAATAACTGTAGATTTTTATCCAATGGAATTGCAAGGACTCAGCTAAATTTTATTATATAAATATACTGAAAATGAAAAGCAAACGTGGTAATACTAATTTAACTAAAAATAATAAAAAAAAATCTCTTACTTCGAAGAATTTTGGTCCATTTAACTCAAAATACTTGTTTCCGGTACATAATGCGAAAAGTATCACGCTTGAAAAATTTCAACATTTCATTTATCATCCCATTCACCTGCCTGACAAAAATATCAATTTCAGGAAGGAGAAAATATTTTTCAATTTATATCATAAAATAGCGGATTTTTTTTCCTCTCTGATACCCAAAGCTACAGTGTAGCTGTTTTTCGCTCTCTCTCGGCACTCATGTTTTGTGTGTGTGAAAAACATTTTTCTCTATTTTAGATGATGACAAAAAATACAAGGATTGGATTTATAAGAGGAAATATATTTCTGCAAAATTTCTTCCCAAAACAATGAATCCTAAGTATGAGAATTGATTTTTTTTAATTTCCTGATTTAAATTTGAATACCTATTAATGAGAATTAATTTAAAAGTTAATTTAAATTAATTTCCATCAAAAATTTTTTAGTTAAGAGATAATTCTTTGATAATATAAATATTTGTTTAATTTTTTCCTCCTTTTCTAATTTTTCCTTTTCTTTATGAAAGGTTACTGTACACTTTTCAAATACAGTAGAACAGGGATGGCGAAACTTTATGTATCAACGAGCCATTTTTTTCTAAAGAAGTGTTTAATGAGATATAGACGTGCCGTAAAAGAAATTTGGCTTCTGCTTATATGGAAAATAATAAAACTAAATACTAACAACTCACAAAGCTCGTTATTTACTACGAAAAAATACCTTTTGCAACGTATAGTTGTAAATGTTTCAGTTATACGTTGTGATACCCGCACGCTGGGGGTATTAACTCGTCACCATCCACGCGACCTATGTTTGAGGGAATGAAAGATGAACCACTAAACTCTGCTATAATAGCATTAGTTTATTATGATCTTAATTTATATTCAATAAAACAACACTAGTCTAGGAGGCTTCTGATCAGGAGTGATGCTACGTAAACCGTAATTAGGGCAAATAGCGCAATAAGCCGATGTATCTATATTTATAGCTGATTTCCTAACTTATTAGAATCCGCTCTAGTCTTAAAGCTTAAGCAAACTGTCTTACCACTATTTCCTCAGTGAACAGCTACAGTCCTTGTATCTTTAATTTATTCTTCGATCCAACTTGATCTGTCTAAGGGAATACTTTTCTGGTCTCGACCTACTTATTAATCAGCTTCACTGGCACTACTCGACTGACTCATAGAACTCATAGATCACACTAAGACTCTTCTCCAAGAACTTCACATAGAGCTTTACCTCACTTCACTTAGCTTTACTTTCAGCTCAACTTGAATACTAACGTTCCAATATATACAATTCCTAATCTGCATAACCACGTTCTCTTCTTGGTTTGGTTGGAAAAAATTGCCATTCTGGTCCCAAAGATATCCCAAGAGGATTATTAGAAGAAGTACCGATAGAGCCCCGTCACAACGTGTAATTCAAATTAAAGTAATAGTAGTGTGACTTCTCTTGATGCAGATTGTGGATGATAAGTAGCTTATATTAAGATTGTAAGATGTTGCTTTTAGTAGAATGCATGCTGAATTGGAATCATCTGCCAAATGGTTTCTAAACAATTAATGTTTTCCGCTGTGGTTCACTTTTTGACAAGAGGATTTATGATTTGTTTCAAAATGCCGTTTTAAAGACGATGTTCTGCATATCACTGCTCCAGAACATAAAATACGCTCTACTTTGTCGCCTCTACTAAGAATGCCATATTTCTATATTCACCAAGTTTGAAATTCTCTGTTACACTTACTATCTTACCCTTTTTGTTCATTTGTTGAACTAGCCAAGTTAAATAACAGTTAAAAATTGTACATATAACACAAATAAACTTGAAAATACAATTGTGTCAACGAAATTGTCTCTGCTATGCATTGACAAATTTTACATCATAAGCTATTATAGCCCACGGCTTAACTAAGGCAAGACAATAACTCGTGAGCGATCATTCGAGTTTGTTCGTAATACTTCATACTGAAAAGGTTAATGAATTTTGAAATAAAATGCAAATCCTTTTGATCGGTGACATGCCCAAAATATTGTGACGCGTGCCATTGATGGCACGCGTGCCACTGGTTCAAAATCCCTGCAGTAGAACGTCGTTTATCCGAACATCAATTATCCGGATCGTCAAATATCCGAACCAGTTGTTCTTTTTTTCAACTACATGTTTTGTGAAAAAAAATCAATAGTATTAACATCTCATTTCAAAATCTAGTTTTATTCTGAAATAAAAAAAAATAGTGATACACTGATCAAAGCAATAAATTAATAGTAGGCGCCAGCCTAGATAAAACAAAAAAATTAATATTTTGCTTCAACTGTATATGAATACGTTTTCGAACAGTGCAGTTCTCAACAGTTATTTCGCATGAGTCCATAAGTGACGGGAAAACTCAATGTCAGGGATACTTGGGGAATTTCAGTTGTATAATTCGGTAAACATCTGCGCAGAATATTAGATCAATTTGTTTGCAAGTGAGGGGGGTGTATACGTGCTCTTTTGTTGAGTTGTGAACTGTTATGGCTTCGAATTCAAAACGGAAGCGCAACGTCTTGAACATAGAGACAAAGCTTAAAATATTGAACCGTCTCGCGAAGGGAGAAAGTGGAGCGTCTCTTGCACAGTTTTATAATGTAGGAAAGTCAAGAATTTCTGAGATAAAAAAAGCCGAAAAACCATTTTAAATTTTGAGTCAAAACTTGACTCAGAAGTTGGCTCGAAGAAAAGGAAAACCATGAGGGAAGCAAACGATGCTCTTCTTGTAAGTGCACTCTATTGGTGATTTTCACAAAGAAGGAGCAAAGGGGACCCAACATCGAGCCCTCTGTTGTGCGAAAAAGCTCTGGAACCTGAGAAGAAATTAAGGGGTTCGGCTGATTTCAAAGCTAGCACTGGTTGGTTAAAGAACTTTAAATCGCACCACGGGATACAGGAACAGCAGATTGAACGCGCGTCATTGTCTGGAGATAAGAATTCTGCCCACAAGTTTAAGGAAACACTTTTGCAGAGTGTGGAAGGAGAAGGTTACTCCAGAGACGAAGTTTACAAAGTAGACGAGACTGGAGTAAATTGGAAGGCTCTGCCAAGAAAGTCATTGGCTTCAAAACGGGAGTCCACAGCTCTAGGTTTTATAGTCAGTAAGGAACGTGTTACAGCCATGGTTTGTGTGAGCGCTAGTGGAAATTACACTGTGCCATTGCTTGTGATTGACAAATCTAAGAAGCCTCGCTGCTTCAAAAATGTTTCATGCCTTCCTACTCATTGCAAGGTGCAAAAGAGTGCGTGGATGAAATCAGCCCTTTTTTCTGAATGATACTCTATAGACTTCATTCCTAACGTCAAGAAATTTCGTAAACGTGAAGGGTAAACAGACAAAGTTTTACTAATTCTCAATAATGTTTCCTGTCACCCACCTGTCGAAATTGTCAATGCAATTGATGACGACTTCAGCGTGGTGTAACTTCCCCCAAACGTCACTGCGCTGGTGCAACCAATGGACCAAGACGGCATTGAAAAGCTCAAGAGAATTTACAGGAGACAAGTTTTGCGGAGATTACTTTTGGCAGAAAACAATGATACTGCTGCTATTGCTGAAAAGCTCAATATGAAGACGTTTGCTACATGTTAGCTGAAGCGTGGGACTCGCTTGAAAGACAGAGCCTGAAAAATGCATGGAATAAGCTATGGCCAGATTTAGAAGCCAAAAAGGATTCAATGACGACCACAGGGAGGAGATTACCGACTTCATCCAACCAATCCCAGGATTTCAAGAATGCGATGAAGAAAATGTAGACACCTGGATGACATGCGTTGCAGAAGTCTGTGGATTTTAAATACTAAATGATGGTGAGATTGTGACTTTCGTGCAAGAAGAATCCGACCCTGTCGACGATGAAATGGATGAAGACGAGGACAAAAACAACAGCAAAAGCAGCAAGGGTCCATCAAATATTTTCTGCATTAGAGACAGCTGTGGAATGGTACGAATAACAATCAGAGTACTGTCCTACTCAACTGCTGCTGCTATAGAGAATCAAACACCTTACAGTGAAAAAACGAAGGTGTACAATGGAACAGAGAAAAATAAGTGATTGTTTTCCACAATAAAGGTAAAATTGCGACAGTTGCAACTATTTTACTTTTTCTTCAAGCAAGTTTCCCGCATATGATGATTTTCAATATTCGTATTGTGTCCAGTTTCATATATTGCATGCATCACATTCGGTTTTCGTTTATCCGAACGGTGTCCGGTGACAATTGATTCAGATAAACGACGTTCTACTGTAATAGCATATTTGGTTAATATGTGACTACAGGATTGATATAGAAAGAATTGAATCGTAGTTAAGAAGAGACACAGTACAATTCAATTGACAAAAATCAAATAAACTCTTTTTCCTAGAGTGCCTATTTTGCTTGCATGCTCTCGGAAAACTTAAAATTCCTAGAACCATTTTGCATCTTCAGAACTCAAATACCACCTTCTGGGGTGGAAACCGTGGGCGTCAAAATTACGTTGCTGCTATATGGTGGCGCACAACAAAGTCATGCCAGAGATCCTGGGAAATGAACTAGCTATGCAATGGTAAATACCAACTTACGGCTCCATTAGAGAAAAACTCATTTTGATATTTCATATGAAGAAAAAGGAAAGCTATCCAAACCAATTGCATATTGAGTTAAAAATAAAACTTACGTCTTTATTCTATCATTACTTTTATCATTTCTGGTATTTTTATTCTTTTGTGTTGTTTTAATTTCTCTCACAAGGAAAAAAATATCCATCCTACCGTTATATTTTTTGACAACATTACGGGGATTGGTATTCCACATATACGGTGCGGAACTGAAACAGTGATACCAAATCCCAGGGAATGTAACTCATTTAGAAATTACTATATATATATGTCATGATTTTGAAGACAGAATTAGATTAAATTTTAAAAAGGGAAGATCTTTATTCAATCATTTCTACATATCTTCTGACACTGAAAACAGGGATGAAAAAGCACGCCTTGGTGGTGGTTTCAAGTGGATAGCACTTAAAAACACATGTGGTAAGTATCGTGGATTTTATGACTGTATTTGAAAGTTAATGCTGCCATATGGGGGCTGTTAAATCTAAAGATCTGGAATTAGACATGTTTTTGGTTAGGCCATATGTTCGGAAGAAATAAATGGGTGATTAATTTGATACTTGAAGATGTCAACTGAGAAAGATGAGTCAAGTGCTAGATAGGGAATTTAATTTTTAATGTAATTTAATTATCCTTAGATTTGCCCCCCATTTTAAAAGGGAGGCATGGTGAGCTTTTTCTCTCTTTACAAACTTAATTAATTTTCATCAAACATAAAACAATACATAACATTATTTAGAAAGATATATTACACAAAGTAGAAATATTTAACAGTAGGAATACTGAAATCAAAATACAATACAGTAAACGAAACTATAATAATAAACACAGTATTGACACTCCCAAAATATTAATTGATAAAAATGAATTTCCATACATATATTTGAAGGTTAGCTTGTTCAAATCTATTCGACATCAAGAATAAGAACTCGCGTTTCTCCCTCTCCTCCTATTCCTTCATAATAATAGATTCGTCTTATAGCTATATTGTTTTCAAAAATAATTATATGGGAAAATAACATCATATCAAACAATAAAATAGTAAATATAAAAATGCATGATATCATACAAATGTTAAAATAATAATTTTGTATAAAAACCTACTCTGGCGCCATCGTAGTAATACCTTATATTGTTACACACATTTTGCATATATGAAATACATTTTTAAAAAGATAAAAAAATAAACACACTAATAAAATGAAATTATTAATAATATGAAAACGGTGTACATACCACAACTTATATGTACTATTCAACACAATAAACAATATTTTATTTCATATGCGTCATAAAATATAAAAAAGTAAAAATTATAAGAATATAGTAATAAAAGAATATAAGAATTATAAGAAAATAAGAGCTCTTTTTTATTATTTTTGAGTCGTAAAAGTGAACTCACTTCAATAATCATTTTTAGTACTTATAAAAACTGTCTCAATATTCACTGTAACTTAATAATATAGCATACTATATTTTGAATCTTTTCGTAACCTTCTAAGTATTCGTTTCATAGACAAAATTCTTGAGTTTCTCTTACATCAATTATTCACTAATATAAACTGTATCACATTACTTAATTTTGAACACATCTCTCTGAGAAATCTGCGTGAACAAATCACACATGTTCAGGGATGCTGATAAAAAACAATGAGAGGTGTACATATCAAACTAAACAAGTTTGTCCTCTTAATGTTTCGAGACATATACAAAATTATAATGATTGTATTCTCCCTTATCCACTGTATAATATCCAAAATTAAGCTTCAAGATATTAAATTAATTTTAATTTTAGATAAGGAAAATTTTAAGAAATAGTGAATCCTGATATATGGCCGGTGTATCAAAACACACAATTTCAAAATGAAAAAATAAATGACATGCAATAAGATTACTGCTGAATAAAATAATTAACAAAACAATTAAATTCAGTGGAGAAAAAAGAATGCAACGTGACTTTACTTGTGTTTCTTATCAAAATCAATATCATTAGTATTAGTACATTAATCATTTTTCTAAAAACTTAATTTATGTCTTTCAACTTTAAAACACCAATTTCTATCATAACTGTTAACTCATTTGACATCTTAAGGTAAAATTATGAGAAGTATTTTAAAATTTCTCAAACTTTTGTACGAGAAAACCTATATACTTTGTTTTCTCAATTAAAATATAAAGAAAATATCTCATTTAACACAACTATATTATAAAAATTAAATATATCATATATTTTTCTTTTTCGTAATGTTCTGTTCACGAAAACTCAGTTACTTCAATGTTACTAAAAATTGGAAATAACAATTTATCTGACCTCCACTTTGCAACGGCAGAAACCCTTGGTGAACGGTAATCCAGATGCTGTTGCCATTTTATTCCCCTAGTAAAATTTTATTTATTTTTCTTTCCTTGTTTTGATACTTCACTATTTCACAATATTACCGTGCAGACTTTCCGGCGAAGAAGATTTTTTTCTGGCGGAAGGGAGTGGCATCTTTCATCACGGAGTTTAGGGAATTCAGGTTTCCTCCTTTTTTCTATTAGAATGTTTCTACATTCATGGTAAACTGGATTCCCTCTTCAGCAAAGACATAATATCGTTCGGCGGTAAACACTGCATTCTTCTCGGTGTTAAGAGCGATGTTCCTCCGGGGATTACTAGCGCTTTTCTTTTTCCGTACCATTTTTTATTCCGGCAATCCGACGTCCTCAGCAAAGAGAGGAGCATCGTTGGACGGAATCCCGTAATCCTTATTCACAGCATTTATCTCGATAGATGGCGTAATTTGCGCTCGTTCTTTTTTTAAATTCTTTAACTTTAAGAACTGATTTAAGTTAAAAATTTCGAATTACACTAGCAAGTAAATCCTACCGGCTTTAATTCTGTCATGATTTTGAAGACAGAATCAGATTATAAGTTAGAAAAAGAAACGATCTCTATTCAATCATTTCTACATCTATTCTGCGCTAAGAGCAGGGAGTAAAAAAGCACGCCACGATTATCGGTTAAAATGGATAACACTTGAAAAACATGTGGCAAGTATCGCGTATTTGAAGAGGGTATTTGAAAGTTAATGCTGACATATGTTGACTATTAAATCTAACGATCTGGAATTAGACATGTTTATTGGCAAGGCCATATGTTCGGAAGAAATAAATGGGTGATTAGTTTGATACTTACAGATGTGAACTGAGAAAGATGAGTCAAGTGCTAGATAGGGAATTTAATTTTAATCTGATTTAATTATCCATAAATATATATATATATATATGTACATATATATGTATATATATATGTATATATATGCATATACATGTATATATATGCATATACATATGTATATATGCATATATATATGTATATATATGCATATATATGTATATATATGCATATATATATGTATATACATATATAGTATAATAAAATAAAAGCGAAAAAGTGTTCTAGAACCTACAGTGCTAAACAAGGAAGAAATTTGAATTCACAAGACACAACAAATGCAGATACAAAATGGTCTTTGGACCACACTAGAGACATATTATGATTTCTAAAGCTGTCGGTGATTTAGGCCAGCAATTTAGGGTTAGCAATGCTTTATGGATCCAACCTTCCCCCGTACAGCAGATAATTTCGACATAATAGGGTATATATATATATATATATAGTATATATATATATATGTATATATATATATATATATAGTATGTATATATATATATATATATATATATATATATATATATATATATGTAGGGTTGGATATGTGCAATGGACAACCTCTCTTCCTGTACTTAGGGTGGAGAAGTCCACACTGACGTCACACCCTGTCAGGAATGCCCGACTAAAACGAGACACGGGAAAATATGTAGATGGATGTTAGGGACGCTAAGCTGTAGACGTAGGAGTAAGACGTTCTCCTTTGCTGTTCAGTATATATATAATCTAGATATTTCATCTTGTTAAATAAAGCATTCATCCTACTTAGGATGTAGTCATTTTCCCATATTTTGGGGGCTCGGCCTTTCTCTTGCATATTAAGGAAAATCTCCTCTAGACGAGAGAAAATTTTTAAGACGCGTTAAAATTTTTCTTCAGTGGACGCTACATTGCAAAAAGCGTAAAAACGTGTTGCTGTTGGAATTTCTTTTTCTTGGATTCACTTAGTGCCTCAACTGGTTTTGGATTTATTGTACGGACTGCTCCCCTACCCCAGGTAGGCAAAATTTAATTAAACGTATTTTTTGTTTGTTTATTTTGGCTTTAAAATAACTGTATTTAGTAGTTTTAACTCAGAGTGTGATAGGGAAATTTTGATTACAACCTTGCACCGTCTAAATTTTCAAAGTGATTAATTTTGTATATTAAGATGTCCTGTAAAAAATTAAATTAGGCGATATTCCTATAATTGCTAATTCGTTGAAATGTGGTACAACTCGTGCTGTAAAAACATTAAATTCTATATTAGGATTCACCGAATTTGACCGTTCTTCGCGAAATAAAATAAGAAATTTTTCTATATTCCCTAAAGAGTTTAAAGTTGAAGAACACAAAGAAAAAATTTTAACCGAATTCTCATTGCCTGATTTTATCTCAGTCGCTAATTTATTGCATTTAGACGTAGAAACAAATGAGCAAAATTTATGCAAAAGTAGATGAATTCCAACTAACATTAAATAAATCGGAGGCATCCTTTTCTGAAGGCGAAAACGTATTTTCGAAAACCACGTTTCAAAAACAAATCACGTTAGACAGAAATTTTTAAGCGGAAAGGACAGACCAGCACTCCCCGTTTCAGCAACATCCAGTCAGCAATTCTTCCCTGCCCAGCGTTCAAGGTTATTCTTTCATGCCGGCACATCAAAACGTTTCATCTCTTTTTACACAAAATACTTTTCCTCCCTATTCAAACGAAGCTTCCCTTACAGAGATGAATACCCAGTTTTGGACTTTATTGCGGGATATTTCGGCGACTAGTAGAAAATTTACCGGGGAAGATTTTTATTCTGTAAATAGTTTCTTTCGCGATGTTGAAGAAAATTTTGAATTATTCCCAGCTATCAGTTCTTCTCAAAAATTAATTTTCGCGAAACGTCTAGTATGTGGAACTGCTAAATCATTTCTTTTTTCACAAAGAAATTTAAATACATACGAGTCATTCAAAAAAGCTTTAATTGAAGAATTTTCGGATTCAGTCACTTCAATAGAAATCCACCGGGAATTAGAAAAAGGAAAATGTATAAAACCGAGACTTTAATGCAATATTTTAATTCCATGCGTGAATTAGCAAATAGATGTGATTCAAAAATTGACGAAGCATCAATTTTCCAGTACGTAATTAATTGAATTGATGGGCCTCGTTCAGATAAAATAATCCTCTATGGTGCAACCTCATTTTCCGAATTTAAGCAGAAATTACGTACCTGTGAAACTGTCAGTAAAAACATGGGAATACATAACTCTAATTCACCGAATTTTCGTCATTTATATGAAAGCCGAGGACGCGATTTTAAACAACAAAGCTTCCAAAGAAAACCCACAAAATTTAACGCTTCCGACGCAGCTAGAAATCCCCAACGATGTTTTAATTGTAATGATATAGGTCATCTATCAAAATCTTGTCCTAATCATTCACGTGGCCCCAGATGCCTCTAATGTAATCTTTATTGTCACAAATCATTTGAATGCCGACGAGCTAATTTAAATAACACTTCTACACCACCTTCTGGTGTAAATGCTGTGCATGAATTGCCTTCTCCTATTAATATGTGTAAAGACGTAACAATTTTTGGGCATAAACTTAACGGGTTAGTAGACACAGGCAGCAATTTAACACTATTAAGAAATTCTACTTACATAAATATAGATGCACCGCCACTGAAACAAACCAACACATTATTAACAGGTTTTGGTTTTCGCGAATTAATATGATAGGAACTTTTGATTCTGAAATTACTATCGATGATCAAATTTTTCCTGTTACTATTTCTGTTGTACCAAATTCTTGTACAAATTATGGCCTTATAATCGGTTGTGACGTAATTAAACAAGCACATCTAAATGTATCGCCTACAGGCGTAAAATTTGCACAAATTTTAAGGCCCTCTGATAATGCAAATGAAAATTTTATTATGACGATTTCTGACGGTTCACCCACATTTGATATCGGTCCAAATGTTTCTCAACATAATCGAGCTGAAGTCGAACAACTGCTATCGACATACACGCCTAAAAAAACAAAAACTGTAAACATTGAGCTTGACATCGCTCTCACCGACGACGAACCGATATTGCATAAGCCCCGACGTTTGCCATTTGCTGAACGAGTTATAGTGGACGCTCAAGTTGATGAATGGGTTAAAAATGGAATTGTTGAGCCGTGTTCATCCCCTTACGCTAGTCAAGTTGTGGTAGTAAAGAAAAAAGACGGAAATCAAGAGTTTGCGTTGATTATAGACGCTTAAATCGCAAACTTATTAAAGATAACTATCCTCTTCCTTTAATTGACGATATTTTAGATTGTCTCCAAAATGCTAAAATATTTACTACTCTAGATCTAAAAATGGATTTTTCCATGTCGCAGTAAATGAAAGGAGCCGTAAATTTACTAGTTTTGTTACTCACAATGGTCAGTATCAATTTAAACGAATGCCTTTTGGACTGAGTACTTGTCCTTCCACCTTTATGCGGTACATAAATGCCATTTTCCGACATTTGATTTCGAAAAGTATTGTTCTCCCATATATGGATGATGTCGTTATTCCCGCTGCTAATGAGTCCCAAGCCCTTGAATATCTAAAAATTGTCCTAGAGGTAGCTTGTGATTACAGACTTGAAATAAATTTTAAAAAATGTCAATTTTTACATAATACAATTGAGTTTCTTGGCCATATTATAGAAAACGGTAGATTGTTTCCTTCCCCTTCAAAAACTAAAGCTGTTATTAATTATCCTGATCTTAAAAATATTAAAGACGTTCGTCGATTTTTTGGTCTTACTGGCTATTTTAGAAAGTTTTTACCCTCATATTCGACCATAGCAAAACCTTTGAGTGACTTCCTTCGTAAAGACTCCCTTTCCAATTTTATGCTGAACAAAAGACAGCATTTCAAAAATTAAAATACTTACTTACCCAACAACCCGTTTTAAGTATTTTTAACCAAAATTCTCCCACTGAGATTCACACTGACGCGTCAATCGATGGTTTGGGTGCAGTCCTACTCCAAAAATCCATACAAGACAACCAGTTTCACCCTGTATTCTACATGTCAAAAAAGACATCAGACCATGAACGAAAGTACACTAGTTTTGAACTAGAAGTCCTTGCAGTGGTCGAAGCACTTAAAAAGTTTCGCATCTATGTACTAGGAACATCATTCAAAATTATTACTGACTGTGACGCCCTCGTCAAAACACTAAGTAAAAAAAGAGCTTAATCCCAGGATAGCCAGATGGGCACTTTATCTCCAAGAATTTAATTATACAATAGAACACCGTACAGGCTCAAAGATGGCTCATGTGGATGCTCTCAGTCGACCTCCACATTGTATGCTAATCCAAAATAGTGTTCATCTTCAATTTCTCAAAGCACAACAGGCTGATGACCAAATAACAACAATAAAGACGCTTCTAGAAACAACGCCGCATGACAACTATATCGTAAAAAACAAACTTCTTTACAAAACAGTCAATGGCACCGATTTACTAGTGGTACCTGACGAAATGCAGGCTAACATCATTAAAACTTCACATGAACGTGGACATTTTGCTGTTCTACGCACACAAGATTTAGTTAGCAAAGATTTTTACATCCCACGACTTAAATACAAAGTTGAAAAATGCATTCAAAACTGTGTTACATGCATTCTCACAAACCGGAAACGTGGTAAACAAGATGGCACGCTTAACCCGATAGAAAAAAACGATTTACCTCTCCATACATTTCATCTAGATCATTTGGGTCCCCTAGCGACAATTTCTAAGAAATATAAGCATGTTTTTGCAGTGATTGACGCATTCAGTAAATTTACATGGCTGTATCCCACTAGATCTACGGACGCTGCAGAAGTCATAAATCGATTAGAAAACCAAAGACATGTCTTCGGAAACCCCGCTAGGATTATCACTGATAAAGGATCCGCATTTGAAGATTACTGTGAAAAGCAAAACATCCTTCATATCTCCATTACAACTAGTCTTCCAAGATCTAATTGCCAAATTGAAAAACAAAATTCCACCATCATTGCTGTGCTGTCAAAACTTTCTGTCAACGATTCTGAGAAATGGTACTCTCACGTACCCCACCTGCAAGAAATCCTGAACTCAACTTTTCAAAGAAGCATCAAGATGACTCCATTTGAGCTCCTTTTCGGCACCAAGATGAAGTGTTGCCAGGACATTGAGATTGTCGAACTTCTTAACGATGAGATTACAGTTCAATTCCAAGAACAACGAGATGCTCTCCGTCAAGATGCCAAAAAGCAAATCTACAAAGTTCAAGATGAGAATCGCCGCACGTACAATCTCCGACGCAGACAAGCTCATAAATATCAACTACATGACCTAGTAGCAATTAAACGCACTCAGTTTGGTCCAGGCTTGAAACTTAAGCAAAAATACCTCGGACCATACAAAGTTACAAAAGTGAAGCACAATGACACTTATGACGTAGAAAAGTGTGATTTTGTCGACGGACCATCAAAAACGTCTACTTGTGCAGAATTCATGAAACTCTGGCCAAACCAAACTAACTCTACTTGATTCCTCCATTAAAAACTGTTCACAATTTTTCTTCCTGTGAAAAACTTTCGTTATGGACACCATTAACAGCAGACTTTTTATCTATTTATTTATTTTTGATACCATTTTTATTGAATGACTCTAACATATTCTTATTTCATTTTAGTACACATTTAAGTGTTTAGAAGTAGGAGCATCTTGCTTCAATATGTTCCTGTTCCTTATTCCAGATTCTTATTTTAGCCTTGATCTTATTTGTATCGTTAACATAATTTGTTTTACCCCAGTGGTAATGTATGAAATTTTTTTTCTATTTATGAAATATTACTTTAAATTTGTTCATTTTTCAGTATTTTTGTACTTTTTCTTTGATGATATTTTGTGTTGTGTATAGTTCTTTCATCTACTGTGTAACTGTGTACATTTTTAATATTTCATTACTATGTATCTGTGCATTTTATCATTGTATGTAATCAGGCGAGGTCGCCTTCCCGGTCATGATGGCCGATGTAGGGTTAGATATGTGCAATGGACAACCTCTCCCCCTGTACTTAGGGTGGAGCAGTCCACACTGACGTCACACCCTGTCAGGAATGCCCGACTAAAACGAGACACGGGAAAATATGTAGATGGATGTTAGGGACGCTAAGCTGTAGACGTAGGAGAAAGACGTTCTCCTTTGCTGTTCAGTATATATATAATCTAGATATTTCATCTTGTTAAATAAAGCATTCATCCTCCTTAGGTTGTAGTCATTTTCCCATATATATATATATATATATATATATATATATATATATATATAGTATGACAAAAAGAACGCAAAAATTCTAAAAGCACAAGTTGCATGTTTTTGATGCTTTTAATCCGGCTTTTATTTTAAGCCATGGAATAAGCAGATTTCATAAAATCGACTAAAAGTGTGAAAGTGTTTTTTTCATTATAAACAATTTCCTGTTAAGAGTCTTTAAAATTCTTAAGAAATGGTTGATATAAATCTCTATTTTTATTTATTTATTTATCTTGGTATGTATTAGACAAAACTGACTTCTTATTCAGATAATGTCTTTGAATTGAAGTTCAAATATCATTTTGAATGTGATTTACTTTTTCTACAAAGATATGATATGACAACAATTTGATTTTTAACACATATTTCAAAAAAAAAAATGTTACTTTATTTCTAATTCATCAATTTGATTTTGTTGACCTTCTTCCCAAGAGACAATATGTGAAATCAAAAAGATAACCAACAAATATTATAGCAAATAGCCAGTGTAGTTTTCAGGAGTAGTATTAGGTGCAGTTTTCATCTATACTCATAAAAAACCTTAATTAATACTTTGGAAAATTTTAACTTTTATTAAACCTTTGATAAAAACATGGGACTACATAAAGGAAAAAATAAAAGGTGTGCAATCTACAACACATGATTTTTTTTTACAAATCTCTGTAGCAATGCGATGCATGTCAAATTTCATACGGTAACGATTACAGTCTTATTATATGTTTCAATATTTAATTTTGTTTGTTTGTAGATTCATTATGTACCAGAGGAAGACAAAAAGAAAAGAGACTTTTGAAATTTCTCTTAATAAGGTTTTGAAACAGCGATGCTGTCTAGCGCTGAACAAGAAGTAGTCAGCAACACTACTATACAACGTTTCACTCGTCTTTCCTCGGAGTCCTTGGGGTGTAGCAGACCGTTCACAAAACAGTTCTATTGTTAAAGCGTACCAAAGAGAACAGTGATTTGCTTTTTGTATGCAGAAGGTAGTGGTCCCTGGTTCTCTTTCCACATGAAAGTACTGTACTGGTCACCCCGCGACGTCCACTACTGTGGGAGAGTCGGAAGAAGGATTAGTCGTATTCAAAACAAATTCTATTTATTCTCAGTTATGATCAACAACACAATTCTATTAACCAAGTTAAGAGATGTACCCAAATGCTAAATATGGAAAGCAATAACGAAGTAGACGAGGCACGAGAAGTCTTAATTAATCGGATCACTTACGTTCAGGCAAAACACCTTCCGCAAGTCCAAGCGACCTAATCCAATTTAATCTATAGTTGATCAATCGCCAATCTTTAATATAAAACTAATCAGCTACGAAGTATTCACGCCTCACTTCACGCTTAATCAATCACTGCTATCCGTTAGCAATCTAACCTCTCTCTCCCTCTAACTTGAAAGTTTAGTCTTTATATACAAGTTTTAATTTACATACTCACACCTTCTTCGGGGAAATTTTATAATATAATTATTTTTAGGGACCCAATATTCCCCAAGAGGATTAGAAATTGAAAGAACGTCACAGTACAGCATCACAGTACACCCGTCGGAGTACAGCGAGAATATATGGAGAAACACATACCAAATTTTATTAAAATCTGTCCAGTAGTTCTAGAGATAATCGCCAAAATCTAAAAGTTCTCTTAATTTTGAACATCAATATATTTATATTTAATTCTGCATTTGCGGTACAAGAAATAAAGAGTATTTAATAATGCATGCATTCCAGTAGCAATGCTTGTAACACATTTTGCGAAAATTTCAGGGTGTGTGTATTTTGAACACGAGGTCATATACTTAGATTCCTCTAGTTTTACCAATTCATTGGAATTAAAATATTTATTTAAGTGTAATATAAACTTTCTTGTAAGAAATCACAAAATTGGTTCAATACACATTATGCGAAATTTTTAATCTAATAACAGATAATGAAAGTATAGTATTTTTTAAATGTACTAAACTGCATTTTTCAAATTTAAAGTTTCATAAAATTTTATTCATAATCCGAATTATAAAATCAAGCCCTAGTCACAGAAAGTGATGACATTTAAAAGTACGTAATAAATGAGAAACATTATTATTTATTTTACTATTAATAGTATTATTTATATAATATTTATACAATATTCCTTAAAACAATTATGTATATAATTATGTGATTATCGAATATTAATTTTACTAAAAAGACAGCGAAACTTATCTCGAACCAAGATTGAGGAATAACGCTTAGTATTCAGAATTACCGGATTAAATGCTTCCCTGTTTGTGTTACGGTCTTAAAATATGCGTGAACTTTCCACCTCATCAGAGTCAGATGATTTATGCCCACAAGGAAGTGTATAATAACCAACCAGACGGAGTTTCTAAAGTTCCTTCAAACACAAGAGCGGAATTATGCAGGATCTCTTTTGTCGAACAATTCACTGTTAATACTGCTCTAGAATCTCTGTATTCCATGTTCGATCGATAACCTGAGCCTACAATAAAGAGATTCATTCAAAGCCTGGCGAAATCTTCGAACAAGTGAATTTGCCTTCAAAGTGATCATTTTGTTGTTTTGAAACAAAGGCTATTGTAGAGAAAGGTATTTTAATCTCTGGAGACCCCTCAACACGGAAACATAAAATAATGGTGATAAGACATATGGCATATATTTTAGGGGAAGATAGATAGAATATTTTTTTTTTGAATAGGTGGGGAGTGATCTGTGAAATATAATGAGTATATATCGTTTGGATCTAAAACTTTCTTTTGCAGAATTATTATTTTGTAAAATGCAAACTTAATGGAAATAAAGAGGAATTTGAATCCACGCAGGGATAAAATAATTCCATAAAAGTTTAAAAGATACAGCTATACTTTATTTTGGCAGTACATACGTACAATATGTGCATAATATTCAGCTCTGTTTATCAAAGGAAATTGTAATGTCGATGATCGATTGATCTTGAAAATGTACCTCTTTTTTCATTCAAATTAATTTCTAAGTTTTTTTCGGGTATTTTATATAAATTTTAGGCTATTTTATGAATATCTGATTGAATGTGCACTGGGAAGGACTCATTTCAATCTTTACATTATCAATTTATAAAGAACATACTAATATTAAACTTTCAAACTACAAAATATTTTACATTCTTCGAATCATGGAAAGTGATCATTTCTTAACAACCAGTATAACCAGTATAACCTACCAATATAAGTAAGTGAAAAAAAATTATTAAATTGGTCGCATGCACTCTTACAAACATATATTGGATTAATTTCCTACAAAACCCTTGTTATATATATTTCGAATTTTTCATTGAGTCTATATATACCCTTTACAAGAAAGATCTGATTAGCAAAGCATCAATACTTAAATTGATTTGTTTATAGATAGAATAAAAAGACCAATTAGTATCAGAGATTGGTGTTTTCGTCGACTAGAGAAAAAATAATTATATTTGAGCATAAATTAGCTCATTAATAATTTAATAATAATTTGCACAATAAAAACTTAGTATATAGTTGTTGTAACAGTTCTCTATTTGTAACTGTTCATAAAAATAAAAGAGAGATTAAATTTCTCTCAGAAATTAAAAGAAATATTTAGAAAGTGTTTTCTATGAAAGCTGCAAATAATCATGAGCGAGAAAAAACTACAAATTACTTTTTTTATGCCGTTCAAATATACACAAAGAATAAGTAACAAAAAAATATTTTATGATACTTATAAAACAATATATATATATCCTATAAAACACAAGATTTTATGTTGTCCGGATCTGTATAATCAGAATAAAATTATGCAACATATCCATAACCAAAAATATGGAGCAAGAAACACCCGTTTTCATAAGCAAAGAAATCAAAATCCGTACCGATTCATTTTCAAAAATAATATGGAATTATATCCATTAAAATTTGTCATGACCTATTTCTTCTCATAGTACGGTTTTTTTTGTAATCTTTGAAAATAATTCGTAATTGTATAAATGATTTTAGTGACCCATCTGCAACTGCAAAAATAAAAAATAATAAAATGCCAAAAAATTAAGAATATTTGTAAAAATTCAATGTTTGTGAAGATTTATCTTGCTCTCCCTGAGTAACAGATGCTGTTTTTAAAAATACCTATGATTGTTTTTAGTCACAAATTAATAGTTAATTTTTGTACTTTTATCTCCTTATATTTAAAATGCAGTACAGTTTAATGAATAGGTCTTACGAACCTTATTATTTGTATAACACGTATAAATTTCTGAATTTAATCTGCGTAATGGAAAACTTGTATAAATTTACAAAAATTCTAACTAAAAATGTTAGAATATGTGTAATATATAAATTTTATTTACTCAATCTGTTATTCTTACTTATTGAAACATTTTTCCCAGTAGATAGTTACTAGGGTTCCTAAAACAAAAAATTAATCTATCGTAAAATAAATTCAAAAAGTGAAGAAAAAAGGATTTACCTTTCTATATAATATCCCATAGGATAAAATGGACATTGAAAAGTAAAAAGACCCACTCTCAAAACCCTCACCAAATGCATTCCGGTAAAGTTTTCCCTCTTTCCTCCTTTCCTTCAACTAAATCAGGATGTCACTTTGATTCTGGAGGGCACCGGAAAAGTCACGAAATGAGAAAAGAAGTCCTGATATTTTAGAAAAGATACAGAGTTTCGATCCAGGTCACGTTTCCATTCTCAGACATCTATTTTTTCCTCATCAAATTTAATCCCAACAGAAGGCTTTCAAACACGGTGAATCTTTGAGTTTAAAATTATTCTTTTTACCTTAAATATTTTAGGAGGACTTTGATGTTGTTACTTCAACTTCTGTCTTTTTATCGATTAGGATATACAATAATACTAATAGTTTTGAGTAAATAAGCAAAATATATTTTTCCTTTCTCGTATTTTGCGTGTTTTTTATTTTATTTTTGCGTTTAAAAATACGACACAATTACATTTCTATATACAATGTTATTTCTGCAACTTACACAGTGCGCCATCAATGGTGAAAGAATAGGGAGGTTTTTTATTATTTCTAAAATAACTTTCCACATGTTCTGACAATGCACCGATAACTCTGAATTACCAAAAGGTTTACTGAAAAAGCTTCCTTATTTTTTCATTTATGTGTTAAAGAACAAAATTAACAAAAGCTAAAGCTTTAAATGGTTGCCTTTCACTAAATTCAATAAATTATGCAATTGTAATGATGAACTTAACTTCTTTATATGAAGTCCGTTGGTTGTCGAAACTTGTTTACTACGTTTCAATGAAATCTTTCATTTTGAAGTTGAGTTTATACTCTAATATACAACAGACATGACAAAGGGGGGGAACGGGATCACATTCAAATTTAAACAGTTATGCTTGGGCTCCGTTCCCAGAATGGATTTGTTTATTTTCATTTTAAATCTAAATGATTTTCCATTCTTCGAATATTTGGTGTAGCTTTCCGTTGCTAAAATAACAAGATTAATATTAATGACATTCAAATCTGTGCTAATTGCTTTAAAAAATTAAAAGAAGATACCAATACCAATTACAAGGAAGTGAAAAATTTACATGTCCCATCCTGGATTATGAATCCATTTGAAAATGACATAACCAACAATGTTTTTTCGCTACGAGAAGAATTGATTGAATTGAAGGAGAATTAGCGAAATAATATCAATTTTCAAATTAGTGGGGTTATGCCAAGCTTTGTGTGAAGTCATACGCAAAAAAATACGTCAAATTAACTCATACCACCGAACCATTACTCTTAGCTTTTCCTAGTTCTTATATGGTTAAGGCAGGAACCCGCTTAAACTAGCATGATAGGATTTTCTTTAAGGCTTTACTCACTTTAAATGCCACTTTAAATGCGAAACAGATTATGAAAACTAGTTCTAAAATAAAAAAGTTAGAGAGAAAGAGTTAGAGGAGGATAGAAATAAATAGCTATTAATTTATAGAGAAATTATCCGTTAGTTTTGCGGAAATTTTCACCTTGAGAATTAGTGAGTGAGTGAATATTAACGTCACACTGTCCACCTACACGAGGGCTTTTAGCGACGGACCTCGTAATTTTGAGCCATGGAGCACATTTGAGCTGACACCCCCTCCCCTAAATACCACACCACACAAATGGGAGGACGTTTGAGCTCTCGACAGATTAAACGTTAATCGCTCCTGTCAAAACTTTATTTATTTCTTAATTACTTTTCAAATCAATCAATACAAGCATAATTAAATCAACTCAAACAATTATCGATTAAATATATCATCCTGATTAACATAATTCTCTTGGTTAAACACAATAAAATAACAATCAAACTACAATATCCGTCGTTTCTCAAATCAATCAATTCAAACACAGTCCCAAGAGACTATCTCTTCTACTTTTTCAAACCAGACCACCCCTGGGGTCGCTCTCTCACGGAAGGAATTCCACTTCCTCCGGCCCAAAACAGTTCAAGTCACCACTTTCAAAACAAGGGACCTTTTTCTTCCCACCACCGTACACTCTGGGGTAAATAAAAACCCCTCTCCTGAAACACAGCAACCCCTCACCGGTGTGTGGGAACGTCACCAACTCCTAAAGAATCTACCGCCAAGCAGTAGTCAGACACTACAGTTCCCCTACACGGCGGGTCTTTAGTGGTACTGGGCTCGAACTCGTAACAAGCCATCCATGATCCGATACCTTGACCACTAGGCTACCGCGGCCATGCTTGAGAATTATATTTATCAACTAGTTAGTACTTTGCTGCCTGAACCTAGACACTTATTGGCTTTGATAAGAGAATCTCATTCTGAAAAGAGCTCGGATAAGCCAAAGGATACCTTGACGTAAACACGGAAGCTTCTGCTGTTTTATATGAGCTACAATTCGAAGTAAATTTACGAGTAAGTACTAGTTGATCTTGCTCGCAACTCTTGAGTACAGACAGTTAGTTTCATTAAAACCATTAACTTGATTATTTGTGTTTATGGTTATTCCAAGTGTTTTGTGCCATGGCAACTTTTCTGTTGTTAAGTCGAACTCAATTTACTGTCTCTCGAATACAGGATCCACGGAGTTTGCTTAGAGTGACCGTTACATTGTTTTCAATGTATTAAGGAAACTATAAATCGCTTAAATATTAACAAAATTCGGTAATTTATGATTATTATTAACTTATTTTACAGTTCAAGATTTAACGGTTGTATTCGGGTTTTCTACTAATCCTCTTGGGGAAAATATTCTTTAACTGTGATTTTAGTTTAAAAACCGCTTTCCGTAGAGAGGACTTAGGTGAAATCCTGGGAGAGCCCCCACCCTTGGCGACAAAACGAAAAAAGCACCAAGCGAAACCGACAATGGCGGCAAGTGAATACAGAGAGATAAGGTGGATGCGTAATGAAAATATATGTAAACAATACAGAAATTAAACATTTAAGGTAAAAAAATATAAAAACAGCACTCACTTTCTTACTGCTGATCTTTTCCGAGTGGAGGGTACAGCATAACCACAGATTTTAAAAAAGTCTTGAAGTTCTCATCGCTAAGTGACTGATCGTGTGAGCGCCGCCATTTTTATATGTCGAGGTAATGGTCAAACATACCTTCGGCGTGGCGGGTGCAATTTCGAAGAAAGCGTTTTATTGTCGACCATGTTACATCATGCTGATTGTTACATTTAGGACATTCATAACTCTAAGCAATCAATCCTTCCTTCATACACTATTCAATCAATTCTTTTTAACCTTTCACATTCAACGAAGTAAAAAACCTCTAAGATATATTCCTTCACACACGCAAACATTCCAGGCCGGTTTCCCAAAACAAAATGAAATTCGAAATGCCCGAGGACAAAATACGAAAATTCAGAAATAGTTAGGTTTACCATATCTAGTGTATCAAAGTAGGGTTACCAAGATGGCACAATTATCGCCAACCAAAATAATTTCCGCCAAGGGTGTGGGCTCTCCTAGGACTGAACCAGGACTTGATTTACGCAAATGTAACTTCTATTTAAATACTAGTCGTTGAGTATGGTTAAGCGTTGATCGTAAAGCTGAATTCCAAGGGTTAGTAGATAGCGACTGGTGTTCGCGCATCTTAAAATTAATGTTTGACGGAGAAGTCATCAGGAAGTTATTAAATATCTAAACTTGGAGCTGAGCATGCTATCAGACTTCAAAAAGAATCATTCAATGAGCTTAATCAAGATAATAGTTCCCATAATTTAGTTAACTGATTTCGGTTTAAGAGTTCATATTGCTTCCAAAATTAAGTTTTAAAAGTGCATTTCGCAAATTATTGAAGTTTAAATCAAATTAATTATTTTAAAATCGTGTCTGCTTCCTCCTCGAACCCTCCTACCCCCGCGAAATCCAGGTCGCAACAAAAATAAAAAAGATGTCATGTAAAAGCATAAAACAGAACCAATTGTTTTAAATTTTCATATTATAGTTGCCTTTAATTCAGTTAATTCGAAAAATTTATTAATAGAATTATATTTTCATTTGTTGCGTTAAAATGATAGTGAATTTGTAGTAAAAAATTTAAGAGCCTGATATTTTTTTTAAAAAAAATGTATTATTCATCAACCGCAATCATCACATTAATTGAAATTGAACTAATGTGCTATTATAATTTGTTATTCGAAAATCTGCTCAACTTTATAAAATTGAAAATGAAAATACTATAAATAATATTTAAAAAACAATTAAAAATAAAGATAACAAACCACTATTTTGCCTAATTTTCTGTTCTTATTCTTAGTTATGTTGTTATTCTTACGGGTTTTTTTTATGTTTAATCATTAATGTTATTATAACATTTTTTTGCTGCGTGTATGTGTTTCAAAAAGAATGTAAGTCCATGAAGAAAATTGCTCATTTAAAAGGGCTCAGTTATTTTGAGACTCAATCAGTTGAAGAAGATGACACCCGTGATCGTATTCCACTCTCTAACATAACAACATGAGGATTTGGAACCGTGACACATTTCTTCTAGATAGCGGCTCTTTCTACATAGCTGTTCTTTATGGGATCCAGAACTCATATTCGCAACTTGGCCATTAATTCCTGACCATAACCACTCTGCTATCATGACCACAACAGTCTGGGGCCTCTGATTTATAATCATTGTGAATATTAAACCCATTGAAAACAATAAAATATCCGCAAATGTATGTTTCAAGGTTTTGGAGAATCAAATATGAAATGTTGAAAAAAATTGCATATGTACTACGTATTACAAATTATTGCGCTTTCGGTGTGATGATATATATATATATATATATACATATATATATATATATATATATATATATATATATAAATATATATATATGTATATATATATATGTATGTATATATATATATATATATATATACACTTTGGACTTACATACTTCTTTACAAAAATAAATTCCTATCACTTTATTTTGTTGCCCATAAAAGTTCACATTTTTTCTGATGACTGGCTCAAGCTCAGGAAATCTCTTTTAGGCTTGGTTCTCTGCACTAGTACTCTTAAAAATGAATTATCTGCGTATTAATCAACTATACGTTCACTGTGATTTTATAAAAATATGTGTATGTTCAAAAACCTTTTCAAACTTACATATAATAAAACAAAAATAAAATTTATATGTGTAGGTTCATTTTCCATTAAATTTAAATAATCTTCAAATGTATTTTTCCATAAATAAATACAATGTATTACACTCTTTTTTGCAAAAATACGAAGCACCATGAAGGAAGAGGTTGTTTCTAATGAAATTATATAAATACGTGTACAGCTCATACACAGATAATAAGATGATACAAATATTAAGGCTATAGGGCAGATCCACGTCTCATGATTACAGCTTGACTGTTCAACTCAGTAGTTGGAGGAACCGCCCCTGGTGCCAATACATGCTTGTATACGTCTCGGTAAAGATTGATAGATGTTCCCAATGTCATCCTACGATACATTCTACCAGGCATTCATCAGTTGTTGCTCCAGGTCTGCGATGTTTAGAGGTGCCAGAATCTGGTGCCCTATCATGTTCCAGATATGCTTGATTGGTGGAAGGTCTGGTGATCTTGCTGACCAAGAAAGAGTATTAACGCCACGAAGATAGTTCAGAAATATGTGATTGGTATGGGTCCTGACATTATCTAGTTGGAAATTGGGCATCTGAAGACGTGCCACCAAAGATAATACATTGGGCCGCAGGATGGTATCAGCATACCTTTGAGCTGTTAAAGATGTACGGAGGATGGCTAGAGATAACCGGCTATCGTATGAGATAGCACTCCACACCACATCATGCTAGGGGTTATGGCTGTATGCCAAAGGTTAATTTAGACCGCTGGCTCCAGCCTCTTCAGACACGAAAACAATGGTCATCTGTTTCAAGAGTAAAGCGAGACTCATCATTGAACATTATGCAATACTAGTCCGATGTCAACCATGATGATTGGCTGCGACACCACTCCAGACGATTCTGTCGATTTTTCGGGTTAAAGGCAGACGTCTTAAGAACCGCTGTGAGTGAAGCCCCACCTCAGTCAAGCGCCATGAAATGGTGTAAGGTACTACGGAGGTGAGTGAAGAGGCTGTAGAACGTAGAATAAAAGATACTGATACCGTTGGAGTAGTTAGGACTTGTCGAACAATAATCCGATCTTGCCTCGCATTTGTGAATCTTGGCATTTCAGAGTGTTCATTTCGTCGATAAGTTCTTCACAGCAACTACTGCTGCCATCATCTTTGCACATCTATGTCTGTACGTTGCAAGTGACGACCTATTGCTCGGTATGGCCATCCAGCTTCACGGACGTTCCCCGTTTGAAGTCATGTGACCACGTTTGAAGTCAGGTTGTAAGGTCTTCCAAAATGTCGTGATGGCATCTTTCGTTTTTTTTCGGGGGACCACAACGGCGAAAACGAAAAAAGATCAATGTTCCTTCTTTATAACCGCTTTTAAATTTGCGAGCTTCTCAGCAAAAATTCTCACAATAACGGCAAATTCATGTTCATTGGCCTTGAAAATTTGATCATATGCATGCTCCATCAAGATGTCTTTGCATACGAAATATCATCACAATCGGACAACTCCTTCTTGGAGCTTCGATTTTTTCAAAAGAGTGTATTAATTACAGTTTACATTAATAAAATTTCTATGAATTTATACTCCTAGTAAATGTTATTGTTCAAATCTCAGAAATATTTTAAGAAAACATAGTACGATTCAATTGACCAAATTCGGTCAAAAAATCAAATTTAATTTTTTTAGCCCAAATGATACTTTATATATTTTTCTATAACTTCACAAAGATTGAAAGCTCTAAACTTCAAAAACGCAGATATATGATAGCTTTCATGTTCGTTTTTATTCAGATCTCCAAGGCAAATCAAAACTTTAAACTGACTTATCTCAGAAAGATAAAATAAGTATAGTTCGTCTTCATGTAAAATGCTAAGGCGTTTTTTCTATTGCGCCTAATGCTTTGAACTTTTTTTTACCTATTGCTAATAGTACATGTAACAAAAGCTGATATGCACTTTTGAATCAAAGCAATACTTATTTTTTTAAAAAATAATAATAACTCAGAATTTATACATTTCTTAAGGAATTTTCAATAAACATTCATAAAAAGAAATATTGCATGAATAATAATCACGTTAACGCAACACCCATACCAACTTTTATTATACATAGTTTAACGTACTTGTAAATCAAATTTCATGCATGTACGTACAATTTTGTAGAAGGAGTAGCATTTTAAATTCACTTCACAAATTTGAAGTTTATCCATAAAAAATTACATAGTTAGCTTTTTATGACATTTTGAGCACAAAATCTGTTTAACATAGTATACATACATAAGGAAGGCAACCAAAAAATTTTAAAAATCCTTAAATTAAAAATTTTTGCGTAAATCGCGTACTATGTCCTCTTAAATTACCTGAAATTGAATTTCCTTAGAGACATGTTTGTATTTATAAAGAGTGTTTTTTCCATGTATATAAGTTTAAGTTGGCATTACTTACCAAGATGGCGACCGACCGATTTAACAGCTGTCAAGTGATTTATTATCAGTTTGGTTTGGCAATTCATCAAAACGTTCATCAAGCAAGGCGTAGATTCGTCGAATGGGCCCAAAACGAGATTGCCGTTATTCCCGATTTTCATAAGCAAATTTTGTTTAGCGATGAAGCGCACTTCTGGTTGAACGGCTACGTCAACAAACAAAACTGCCGCATTTGGAGTGAAGCTAATCCACAAGTGTATGTCGAAACACCGTTACATCCAGAAAAACTGACTGTTTGGTACGCTTTATGGGCTGGTGGAATCATTGGTCCGTACTTCTTCAAAATCGATGAAGGCCACAACGTTACTCTCAATGGTGATCCGTATAGAGCCATGGTTACTAACTTTTTCATTCCTGAATTGAACAATCATGATGTCCAGGAGCTGTGGTTCCAACAAGACGGCGCAATATGTCACACAGCTCGTGCCACAATCGATTTATTGAAAGGCACGTTTGGTGACCGCCTAATTTCACGTTTTGGACCTGTGAATTGGCCTCCAAGATCTTGTGATTTAACACCGCCAGACTATTTTCTGTGGGGCTATGTAAAGTCATTGGTCTATGCGGATAAGCCACAAACGCTTGACCATTTGGAAGACAACATTCGCCGTGTTATTGCCGATATACGGCCACAAATGTTGGAAAAAGTCATCGAAAATTGGACGTCCAGATTGGACTACATCCGAGCCAGCCATGGCAGTAATATACCAGAAATCATATTTAAAATGTAATGCCACAAGATTATCTTTCAAATAAAAAAATCCATGTCAATCGAATAATACATCGTTGTTTTATTGCAATTTAAAGTTCTATACCTCTAAAAAAACACCCTTTAGAAACACCTCAAACATATATTATATTTTTTAATTTTTTTCTCTTGTTTGAAATATTAATACGATACTATATAAAACTGCCATTTTAGTAAATATTTGTCTTTGTAATACATCGAGTTGGTAGATTATATTTGATATTTCTTTTCTTTTTCATACCCCTAAAGCTCTCTGTAAATATTTTGATTCTTTTTGGAATTGAACAATTTTATTCGGGCCTGCTTTCGGAAATTTCTATTCGCACAGCAAACGATTATTCATTTATCGAAAGAAAAAGTTCGAAACGTATGCAAAATAAAAAATTAAAGGGAAAAATGGCTCTTACTACCATCCGAACAGCAACAGATTCTAGTGAAAACGAATTCTTTTTAAAATAAAGTCCATAATAAACAGAAGAATTGTGTGAAAACAAATTAACAAATGAATTTTTTCTGTGCATGGCATCGCATAGAATTTTTCTCTCAGAAATGGCTCTCCATTACTATAAAAGATACAGTGGATAAATATTTAAAATGAGCAAATATTTACACCTGAGCATTTGCAGTTCTAGCCTTATATTTAACACTATTTAAAAATACTAAAAATTTATAACTAATTCCATTTTATTGCAATTCATATTTTGAAATATTCAAAGCATTCGTAGAATGAATTCAGTTATTTAGAATAATGAAAATTCCCTGTTAATTTCTGATATTCCCAGTTATTCAATATTTATGTTTTTCGTTATTAAATGTTTAAAGTACACAACAGACAATTCAGAATCTCTCACCATACAAGAAATATTAAGAAATTTAGAAATCGAATAATTTGAAGGCTTGCGTAAGATACGAAAATAATGGCTGTGTTAAATGCACCATCTACATGTGTCTTGTAATTTAAGAGCAGAAAGCCTATTTTAAATATTAACATTGTATTTACCTTTTTTTTTCTTCATTAGAATTTTCCACATACTTCGATACCCTTTGATATAGAAAGAACTCGTGCGTGCTTGCAGATGTCGAGAAATAACCTTCCAAGATATCGATGGTCGTGTTAGATAAAACGAACATTGGTGATGTGAATATGAAATTGGTAGGTGTAAAAGAGACGAAAGATGGAAAATTGCACCTGTCTTTCAAACCAATGAAAATTGAAGGTAAAAAGTAATATTTTGATACTGACGAATCGCATTTCAACGTTGAGAACTCTAGTTAAAATTCTGGTCTGTTACACAAGAATTAAAGTCCGGTTCTATCCTTCAATATCATTTGCAACAAAGCGCAATTTCAACGAGGTATCTCAGGTTAGGGGTTTCTTTCCTCCAAAATACATGTAGTTGCAATCATTCGTTTAACCATGAACAAGGAAAAGCGAATGACACTTCACTGTTTTTTAGAAAAATATGATCCCAGCACGTCGGACGTATTTAAATCGATTTTCACCATGGCGAGAAAGTTCATCAGTTTTACGTAATACATCATTGCACCAGTCTTCCACCTTGTATTAAGGTTTGGGGTGAGATTGAATTTTATTTCCCTTAAAACAC
The DNA here is from genome assembly GCA_019973935.1 of Trichonephila clavipes. NCBI lineage: Eukaryota > Metazoa > Arthropoda > Arachnida > Araneae > Nephilidae > Trichonephila > Trichonephila clavipes. The sequence goes on along the minus strand of BMAU01020252.1, from coordinate 130,346 downwards.
ACTATCAATACATTCAATAGTTAATTATGTTTATCAGGTGCCTATTGATATCTCTTACTTCTAAAGTATCCCTGCAGTGTGTGAAATTTCAACAGAAAAATGTGAGACTCTTCAATCGGCATACAACGTTCAACAAATTATTGAAGATCATTAGATAGTCTCCCTGCCTTTGTTCATTAGTAACCCTGATCTATCGAATATTAATTACATGTGGTTAATTAACGGCAAACGATCCTCTGCGTATGCATTATGAACTGTGGCGTCATATGAATTTTTGAAACATGTAGAAGTAGTGTGCGAGAATCGGCATTTGATAAAAACACATACAAAATCTTTTTCTTATTAACTCGGAGTTTGTCGCAGTAGCTATTGCCACATTGCCGCTTTCTCCTGAAGGGGGTTTTATTAATTTTATTTCACCCTCGTATTTTATGGTACCTGACTAAAAAAATTCGTTTTAACTTTTTGGGGTCTCATGGTGTTGCAGTTTGAGTGGTAAGCAGTGTATTTGCTGAAGTATTTTTTTCTGTATTTAAATAGAAGGTTTATTTATGTTCTCTACATCTAATAGTTTTTTTTAATGGCGAACAGTGTATTTGATGAAGTATTATTTTCTGTATATATGTATATATATATATATTTAAATAGATTTATTTATATTCTCTGTCTACTTCTAATAGTTCTTTTTGAACGGCGAACAGTATATTTGATGAAGTATTATTTTCTGTATTTAAATAGAAGATTTATTTATGATATCTACTTCTAAAAGTTTATGTGAGACACATCTGCTTTGTAAAGTATATGTAAGCAAAATCGCGGAATGAAATACGTAACTACATCTCAACTTATTGATCACCATGCTAAAAGTAACGCGACTGTTATTGACGACATGTCTCATAACTTGAAACTATGATAAAGTGAAGATGAATCTCTGCCGATATCCACTCCCCCTTCTACCCTAATAATGCGCCACTGTGTAAACTTTGAGTTTTGATATAGTTAACGTATTTTGTACTAGATACATTTCACAGGGGTCTCACGTGTTTCTGTCCTTTCGATTAACCTCTGGGGTTTCTGTTGATGGATTGACTTGAAGGACCTCACCTTGTGAATGAAGTGTCATATATCAATTACTATCGTTATTTGAAGACATCTGAAATAATAATAGAATAGGTACAGTTTTTAATTATAAGGCATGATAATGAGTTATGATATGTATATTAGATTTTGTGTTGAGTAGAATCTATGAGTTAAATAAGAAGTCAAATTATTTAGATACTAAGTCATTTTAGAGAAGCAGATGACGGTTTTCCTCTTGGTGTTAAAACTTACGCGGCCGTTCTTCAAAGCTGTTCATTAAAGTTAAGTGAATATTATTATGCATAGATCTTTTTATAATTAATTTTATTTCTATGTCATATTTACAACTGAACTATCTAATGCTGAGATTAGATTGAATAAAAATTTTGGTATTTAAAATACCTATAAATCAGTTATTCTCAACCACTGTACTGCGGCACTTTTGTGTGCAACAAAATTCTGGAAGTGTGCTGCCATTTTTTTAAAAAATTATTAATTATACATACTCTGTGAAAAAAAAGAATCTGGAACCTAGTTATTTCGCCCTTTTATGGAAATAAACTAACGCTATTTGTGGTATATTTAACTTATTTTTTCGTGGATAGATGGAAGTGTATGAGTGATAAGTAAAAAATGAAATGATTTTAAACTTATTTTACTGTTAGTACGCCGCCAAATTTCGAAATTGTTAAAAGTGTACCTCAACAAGACAAGGTTGAGAATCACTGCGATAGATAATTCGTCCAATATCAATATAATGAACTTTGGTGCGTCTCCTCATGATAAAATCTGCAACACGTGCAGGATTTGAGCTTGTTACTTATCAACTATGAATTTATTTCTTTTCAAATCAAGTTAACCGTTGCCCATTAGATCTCACAAACGTTATTTGTTATTTCATCACCTGAGATACAGATAGCAATATTTTAAACATTGGGATATTGTATTTACCAACAATAAAAGTGAAAAATAAATTTCCAAGAATTTTTTTCATAGAGGAAAACCCTCTCTTTACAGTTATGAAATCACATTTTATATATTTCGGTCTGTTTAATCACGACTAAATCTCTTGCTGCATGATTCAGCAAAATTTTACTGAATATTATTTTTAACGTTGACTGCTACAACAAATTCAATTATCTATGGTGAAATAAATATGACAACTACTAGTAATGTTTAAATGTGGAGTTTATTAAAAAGGGTTTTTTTCTGTTTTTTGTTGTTTTTTGAACAATATAGCGATATAATGATGATAATATGTTTATTCTTACTTAAAATTGAATGTAGTACAAGGGCTTTTTTATTAATCCTACAAAGTTATTGCAAAGTATTTCCACATGAATATACATAATAAAGATTAAAATATATTAATACAAAATTTAAAAATGTATTTATGATATATATATATATATGACAAACTCCTATATTTTCAAAATTCCAACGTTCTGTTTGTTATTTTATTCCATTCGTTGAACAAGATTAAAAAAAAAAACTTTCTTTTCCAAGAAACGAAATGGCGATACTTTAAAATACAACCAGAAAAAAAAAGATAATCCTATTATTGATAAATTTGAAAAAAAAGTAATTTCTCCATAACGTAGTGAAGGATTAGAAGTTTTTCATTATGAAATTATGCCTAAAAATTCTGCAATAAATAAATAAAAATGAAAGAATTCATCGCTAAAATATACGAAGATATTGCCCGATATTAAAGATGAAAAGAAATGCATTCCCTATAATTTAACTGAAAAAAAATGGCAAAATATTTTGTTTCTACTCACAAATATTATCTATTGACTTGCACTATCCTTTCTAGTTACACGAATAAAAATGCCATGTTTTCGATAATTCAACATTGCATTTGTCATGCTATTAAATTTTCTGAAGAAAACATCAAACACAAAAAAAGCAAAAATACGTTTTTATCAGTCCATTCCTGGAAAAAAGCCTCTAGTGATTCCGACATCTATAAAAATTAAATTGTTTTTCAAGTTAATATTAACCAACGTATTTTTTGAACGGAATGGAACAAGCAGCATCATTAGACTTGACTTATCAGAAGTCGAAAAACTCTTAATTGGCTACATTTCTTGTCTATTCTGGAAAATGAGAATGTGTGCCAGCACTTATTACTTTTATTTATGTATTTTCTGGTTTTATTAAAACCTAAATATATTACAAAACAGGAGGATATGTTTTCTAAGTCTGTTTTGGAAACGTTTCATTCTTTTCTAAACCCTAACCTGTGTGGCGTCTTATCTTTTACGCTAATTTAATTCTATTAATAATTTCTTTGATTATTTGAGTATTTTTAGAACTCTCGCAAGAGACTGATTTTAAGGTTTTTCAAATTATGAGAGCCAACCAGCTCCGTCTGTTTCGAATGAAAAGAGGTTGTAAGTTTCTACATTTTCATTTTACTTAATTGGTTCTATTAAATTCATAAGGTACTTAATCGTTTTTATGAGTTGTACTCTGTAATAATGTATTTTAAATGAATCCCATAATCACTGAAATGTGACCATCAAGCATTGTCTCTTCATTGGTAACCCGGAAGTAATTTTAATACGCAGTATTCTTATCTCATATAAACAGACAAATAACAAAATCATTACTTATGAAGAAATATATACTTGGAATAAGTTATTACGCTCAATTTAATTTTCCCTCTTCTATATAAAACTTCTAACGCTCAGATAAATTTACGGAAAACATTACTAAGATAACGTCACAAAAATACGAAAAACATCTCGAGTATTTCGATGTATGTGTACCAAATATGTTGTTAAACGTATAATCATGTATCTTATGTAACGATATATTAATAAACATATAATCAGGAATCAAGGTTCAAATGTTTGAAAAAAAATGCGTTTTGTCTTAAACATGAACTTTTACACAAAAGTTAGTAAAGTTGTTTCATATGACACAAACTAATTTAATGATTATCTGCAAATATGGCAGATTGAAAAAATATAAGCTTATAATATTGTTACAATTAAATCCACTTTTAAATAAAAAAAAAAATATAATAAAGGTTCAAGTGTAAATTGACCAGTTTCTTTGAATTTTAATAGATATTTAATAACACGGAAAATGGCTTCAATCATTCAAAAGAGCGGAAATTATAAAATCAATGATTTAGTACTATCAGCAGAAAATAATTTTAAGACATTTTTTACAAGTGTGTACTTGTACATGAATAGTACTCGGTACATATACATGAACACGAATGGTCCATTTATGTACCATAACAATTTTAATGATAGTTGTAAAGATTCTGAATCTACACATTTTCTAGTCAGTGTAAAAATTATATAAGTTGGACAATTAATCATCAGACTATGCATTCAACTAAATTAATTCTTAATGTGGAGCTCCTAGAACCGGGATAGGCATTAAGTGATCACAATCGACCGGTGGACCGCCAAGATAATTTCGGGTGACCGCCTTCACATAAAACGTTAGACACGCATACTAAAAGAAACACAGGTGGTTATCAAGACAATGGAAACACCCGTGAATAAAACTGCAACCCAAATTTGAGAGACGTTTTCAAGAATTTACTACATTGGAATCAAAAGTTGCATTCATGGGTTATCCATTTGGCAATGCTGATGTGAAACATATAACTAAAAATATATTACATGTTCTATTTATCTCTCGAGTAAAACGAGGCTTTTTTTCTCTTTCGAAAGGACGCAATTTGTAAAGAATAACTTTTGGAACCTAATAGACGAAGTAAAAGCATCCCAATTTTAAAAAAGCTGCAATGCATTTAACATCTTTCTTTCGCTCTACCTATATGTGGAAATCTACATTTTGAACGTAGAATATAATTCAGACAACATATCATTCCCGTTTCACAGACGACCACTTAGAATCCAGTATAAGATTAGCAGTTGGTAATTACATACCGAGGTATTCAAGATTAGAGCGGATAATATGAAGTCTAAGTCTTCCATGAGACTATAGCTACGAAAACTAAGTTTAATTGAAATTATTTATTTTTTTATGTATTGTAAATTGTTCGAAAATGCATCATTTTGTATTATTAAATTTATGGGTATAATTATTATGTTTGTATTTTGTGTTTTAGTTTAGCAGTTTTAAAAGAGTAGGTTTTTCTACTGAAGTTATGTAGGTATAAGTACACATCTTCTGTATTTATTATTGTTAAAATATAAATATTGTTGAGTTGTTTTTTCTGCTCATCACACCTACGTCACAAGGTGGACCTCAACATCTTGACCAATTAAAAGGTAGACCGTGTCATGTAAAATTTTGCCCACCTCTGCAATAGAACAATGTTGCCTCCAAATTTATGAACCTTTTGGACTACCGTACCGTTTCAAAATCATATTTTGTACCACCACGATGAAAAGAGCTACACACGTTTTTAAAAAAAATCTTACGTCTGTTTATTGCCTATAAACTTGTATGTTTAGTAAATATGAAATCAATTTTTTAAACTGTTTTGAAAAAAAGAAACTGAAATTGACTTGTACATAAGAAAGAAATTGAAGTGTAGTTATATATTGACTATAAAACAGATTCAATATATATAAGTTTCTTATCATATTTATTAACTTTAATCAGAAGGATGGAACTCTCTTTTTCTTTTTTAGTCATCCACAAATTTTCTAACGTTAGGAGAATAGGTAGCGGCTGCCATTCGGATATAGTTATATAGGTGTCTCCGCGAGTCTGTAAGTCGATCAGTGTTTCTGTTCTTATTTTTAATAATGTTCACGCAATTTACCAAAAATATGTCCGCGGACTACTAATATCATGTAGTCGATATGGTTTGGAGATCACTCTGCTCTAAAACATTGCGTATTATTTCAATATCAAATGAAGCTTTTTGCCTTCCAAAACATTTCAAATCTACATTATTGCAATCATAATGATAATAAGTTAGTTATTTTGTTTTTCCTATAAGTTGTTAAAAAAAGAACAAAATAAAAAAATTTGGGGTCTTTCAGTTTCTTTCTATGTTATATTTATAACATTTTTAAATCCTATCTAAAACATACGTATCATTGGCAGTCAGTACCTGGATTACAGAAAAAGTAATTTGTAAGGTAAACATTTCCTGTTTAGTAATCTATATTTTACAAAAATATTCGTTATGGTAGTGTTTCATAAGTTATATAATAAAAAAACTATTTGACATCTACTATCTCTTTCTATTTCAAAAATAATGAAATTCTATACACTTTTAGATATATTGTGCTTTTATAGGAATTTTAAAACTGTAATAAAAACAATCTCATATTTTTAATAAGAAGAAATATCATTAGAGAGTGTGAAAAGGTTTTGTGAAAACAGTAATAATAAAAACTATTTTCCTAATTTTCAGATTTCTAAAATTTAAAACGAACATGGAAAAAAATTTTAAACCATAGTTTTGTCAAATATTTAATGTTAATTATGTTTTATAGACAAAATTAAATCCTAACTTTATATTTGGATTAAAATATTTAAATCTGTTTCTGAACATTTTTCAGAATTATTTTAAAATTTAGAAACCGAATTCACTTCTCGAACCTCCTCCAATTTTCAGTGATGGTTTTACAATTCTTTTACGGAAAAAAATGTTTTACTAAGAATTACACGTGGGTTCATATATGAGTGAAAAATATTAGTAAATGTAAAAATATATGCTAAATTTGCATATCAGTGCAATTAATAAGTGGATCAAAATATTCAAAGAATTAATCCTCGTTTCTTCGTCAAAGATAAAAACCATTAAATAAAAAGTAGAAATCTAAGAAAATTTCAAAAGTATAAGTAAAAAGCTTTTCTTTATTTATTTCCTAGATGTTTTCTTACTTGTTTTGTAAGAAAAAATAAAAGTGAAATACCATTGCTTGTATCTTTCCAACGCATAAATATTTTTATTTCATAATTTAATATTAGAATTAATTTTTTGAGGAAGACTAGCATGTTCAGTTTATGCTTCAAAAACAACTATCATTCTAACTATTCAAACGCCCATGAGATTATATTTTATTCGAACAAATTTATTTTTTGAGAAATATTCTTACTGCTTCTTTTAATATTTATGTTTTAACAAAAATAAATTCTGTTTTATTTATTTAAAATAATATTTATTTAAAGAAACATTGCTTTAGTAAAAAAAGGAACAACAAATATTCTAATGGAGTCGGAGGAAAAACAGAAAACAAAATGCCAGAGAAGAAGTCTTAAAAAAACTCACAAGTTATTTCAATAAAAAAAGAAATGTTATAAGTATAAACGGTTTGAAGCAAATTCCAGCTTCTAGTACAATTATTTATACTTGCGTGAAATTTCAAATTATTAACTCTTGAATCACAAAATCAATTTGCATTTCAAGAATAAATAGAAAAAACTATCCGTTTTGTGACATTTCTCATTATGGCACGTTCATTTTAGTACAATCGATTTTTTGAGTATCAATATTTTTTTTTCTGATAGTAATCTGTTTCCTTTGAACGGAACAAAATTTTTAATAAAAGTAAAACTCGGTGGAAAAAATATTCCCTGTACTTTTGCTTTTTATGGGAGAAAAAGTGACGAGATGCCCGAAACATTTTTATATTTTTCTTTACCCACTTTTTCCCCTCTATGCCTCATCTCACTTTATTCAATTGAATAAGTAGATTATTCGGGTTCGATAAAAAGTGTGAAAGTATTTTAAGGAGTAAATACCTCGCGGAAATTTTCCTTAGAATACTCTAAAAATACCTTGCGGCAGAAGGCGGAAATGATATTTCTAAACTTTGATATCTTTGGAAAATGTTTTATTTGCCATAGATAAACCATGACCGATCGAAGCAACATTTTTAGATAAATCAGAAAACATGTCAGTTATGTTTATTTTAGTCTATTGGTTTAGAAAATAATTATGTATAAGTATTAGATATAATGTTGTGGCTCCATAGATCGGGAGATGTATTTTTTATCATATAGGTATATGATATAGGTTATGGGTGTGCGTTATACACCGGGTAGAAAAATGAAATCTTTAAAAATAAAAAAAAAGATGAGCATATAGGAAAACATTAGATTTCTACGTAGATCGAAATACTGTTTCTTTAAAAAAAATTTCATTTCTAATGAACTTAAAGGGTTGTAGTTCAAAAAGTGTACTAATTTTTAAAACATGGAATAATACCTCGAATAAATGACTTAAAACATAAATAAGAATATTGCGTGTATTTTAGGTTTCTTCGTAAAAAAAGGAGGTGCGCGTTATATGAAGAATATACCTAAAAACTAAATTTACTGCTTAAAGGTATAGGTACGACGGATTTTACGGTAAGTTCCTTCAAGAAAATCCTGACCCATATTTACCACCTTCAACCAAATGACAAAAAGGCTGTCACAGTAATTCGTCTTCATATTGGAAGAGGTAAATACCTCGCTTATATCATTGAGGTTTCCGAGGAGGATCTGAACGCAGTAGTATTTGAGAATCCATTAAATCGTACTCGAAAGGAAAACTAATTGTTATTCGCAATAAATCCATTTTGTCAATTTAAGTTTTACAATTATATACGCAATGTATGTAGACAAGACAACATGACTAATAAGAAATGACTGGTACTTACCTATAATGAGATGAAGTCTTTGAATTTGCCAAAAAGTAATCGTTTCTAACATCTTTTAATGACTATAATTCTGGGCGATAATCCATGAATAAGCTGTCACACTTTAGGCCGTACTTTCGCGGCAATATTGTCCACCTAATAACTATTCTCTATATCGTTGACTAATTATATGCTATTTGGTAACGTTCATTAGCAACGTTGATTTGATCTATTTCAAAGGGGTGAATTGGCTGAACGAAAAGACCCCTGAGTTAGAGAGGATAGACCTCGTGATAACTCATTGTTATAAGGCGTTTTCTAACAATGAGCACATCCAATTTCGCTGATTGTTGAAATGGGGACCATACATCCCAGATACTTGCCTCCCAACCGTTGAAATAGATTCCTCGTAGTTGTTTAATTTTGGTGGAGTGATCATAGTCACACGGATTCATATCTAGTGAATATGGCAGTTGTCCCGGTACCTCCCTCTTCCGCCGTCGCAAGATGTTCGCCACTTCTTTCGCAGCATGACACCATGGCTGAGGAGGATAGTATTCTAAAGTCAAATAGTGTCACTTTCTCTAAAGTGCTGAATGTGGATGACGTCTCAGTAATTTACAGTTGTACGCATCAATAACTGTCAGTCTCATAAGTACAGTATGATGCAATGCCATACACAACAATCAACGTCATCTTCTGATTATTCTGCTCTGAACGAACCGTATGTGGATATGACGAACCAGGATGTCTCCACTCCTGGAAGTACTGTCGTTTTAAACAGGAATCAACCCACCGTGTAGAGAGGGTCGATGAACGTTACACCTGTCGAAACTCAAACGTTCTCCCGTTGATTTGATGCGGAATTAGGAAAAGGGATTGCCAGATTAGGTGTCATCTTCATCATTTGATCATGGTTCAAAATTACGAGGTCAGTCGCCAATGCTCTGCATTATATTGCGACGTTAGTATAACTCTCTCTCAAGTAGGGTTCATAAAAGCGAATTTCTGCGTCATCCATTGAGTTCATCCGTCGAGTAGCAGTCACATTCCTTTCGTTTTCGGTGCAACAGATCTTGTACAAGTACATAACGATGCCAACATTACAAATCGGATAACGTATGGAGTATCCATTGTGCTAAAATCTTGCGATATCCTAGATTGTCTTGTAGGATGTGAAGCACGTATTTGTGGTATATGTCTTCCTCAGTGTTTGATTTTCGATAAGTCCATTGTCGATGAGCTACCAACAAACCAGTAACAAGTTGAATTGTTTCATTGTCAGTCTGGGGTCGTCCGGAATAATGATTATTCTGAGTGACGTCCTTTTATTCATGAAACGTTTTACTAACCTTGTCACTCTACAGTGCTACTACACAGAATCACCACATGGATTCCAAGAGTCTTGATTATATTGTTGAGCATAATAACCTGCTGCAACGTCTATTTTCCTCCTAGCACTTTGTTCCCGCGGTTTACACATGTTGCAATGGCGCTCTTTCTTATTCGCTTCGCACACTTTAAACCAGCTAAAAATACTACTGAGTCAAAATCATCTATCACCGCTCAACAAATCCTTTCACGTGCCTGTCTTTAACGAACACATAGGATGTCAGCGTCATCTGGTGCGCATACGTCTAAATACAGAGTTATTGCCCTTATTTTTTTATCCAACTTTTGTTTTAATTTTAAGTTAAGCGGCTACTGATAGCAGTTTTCAAAAGATAGGTACATTTTAAAATCGATCATAAAATACTGCAATGAAATTAAACAGTTTGAAGAAGTACATTTCACAAATGATCCTTTTATTTAAAAATAGAATACTTTCAATAAGAGATATTCTTCAGAATGTTGAGCTTTAATATTGCTATTTCGAAATGCAGTTCTTTAATAGAACCCAGTATTTTTATTCTTGATTTAAACGTCAATAGTATATTTTAATGGTAAAAAAAGCCAAATTTCTTAATTAGTTTAAATTTATTCTGTATTTTTTATTTTCAATTTTCGGTACCATTAATTTAATGCCTTTTGAAGTCAATCATTATCATGAATCAGTTAACATAAGTATTGCATTGGACATACCCCAACTGTATATGTCCATCTTACTCAATTAGTACAGTTCTGTTAATAAATCCCAAGTAAGACTGACCCGTTACTAATTACGAGAGAAAGCCATTAAATCCGTTTTAAAGCAGAGGTAAATTGCACGTAATGCAAATTATTGCGAACAATCTTGCACAGTCTACATCCAATTAAAGCTCAAACAATAAATAATCACAGTAAGACGACAGCATAGAGAGATTTATCTTCACGTTACAATATAAAATGAGAAATAATTTTGTATCTGATGAGAAAATTGTAATTATCTACGAATCATTTCTTTCTTCTCTAATTCTTTTTAATTAGTTTTTACCCTATCACAATTTTGAAAAATTGCTAAAAATAGCTATAATTCTTGTTAGAAACCTAAATACGTATTTGCCATAACAAAAATTTATGTATGGTATGCCCCATGCTTTATCGTATAATTTATTTATCATATATAAAAGAGCAACATAAATAATCTTAAGTCGAAAAATTTATAATAAGTACTTTAATTGAATGAAAATATTCAAATACTAGGTAAATGAAAATGTTATTTGGTATTTATACAGCTGTAAAAAAATACTATTATAAAAGACCAATGGAATCTCACATATATTAGCAGTCTGTAATTAACCCCTTAACCGGTTTGCCGTATACCGTACGGGAAACCGAAAGTTGGCCACAACCGGTTTGTCCGCCTGCGGTAGAGGCACTGATATTTTCTTCTTTCTATGATTTGTACATATATTTATGCAGTTTATCCGCGTTATTGAAATAATGGTAATTTGTGGTAAAGCGGGGATTTGGATTCTGTAAAATAGTTGATAAAGAATAGGGATCGGCAAGGTAATGTGCAATTTGTTACTTGGAGAAGAAATGAAAATCAAAAGATAAGGCAAAAACGCCAATATTACCTTTGTCCCCATTGTAATATAGGATTTAGTATTACATTATGCTTCAAACAGTATGTGCATATATACATGTACGTACTATGCACAAAATCCTCAACCTTTGGAAAAAGAGATACGAACATGAAATTTTGCTGTAAGTATCAGAGAATTTATTTTAAGTTATATGAAACTTTCGTCATAGCGTGCACAGGGTACTTAGAAAAAGCTAATATTTGAAAAAGTTTTTATGTTCTGAAATTATAAAACCATACAATAGTGAGAAAACTTTGAAATTGAAAATTAAAGTAAATTTTTTCCATTTTCGCGTTCTGTCGAATATTACGCTTAGTTATATGAAATAAAAATCTGTCTTTTTTTGTAAGATTTTAGGCAAAAAATTGACCGCTTTAAGAGAGTTCACCCATGTGATGGGTTCAAAATATGAATTCTTTTTTTCATAAATTGCTTCCTTAACATGTCTAGAAAACGGTGGTCAAGGAAGGGATTTTTTAAAATTCGAAGTTCTTATAAAGAAGTAGGTATTAGAAGAGCAACCGTGTTAGTAGCGCTAAGTAAAGATTTTCATTGTTTTAATCGAATTTTAAACTTTAAACGCATATTTCTCAAAATTGTGTTTTTCAAACTTTTCTCCATCATATCTCAAGAACACGGTTCAAGTGAATGACTTCATATTTATAGGGTAGACTCAGCGCTTATATACGCACCAAATGGACTACGATCGTTCCAAAAAATTCAAAATATTTCTATTTTTATAACAAAAACATAACCAAAAAAACCGTAAAATTTGAACATTTTCTTCAGAGGTCTACCAAATATCAAATTTTCTATATTTTCAATTGAGTATAGATCATTCTGTATATTTAAGCTTCTAAATTAAACCCCCCACCATTACTTTTTTTCTGATAAGCCAATCAGCTGGAATTGTGGAAGAAGCGGTAGTCCTTTTTTTCCCAGCGGCTGTGTTCAGAGCGCTATAACTCATGTTCTATTGGATATTTTTGGTTAAACATTTACATACATACACTTAAAATACACATAAATAACTGATAAAAAGTTATATACTTTTTCTGGTCGCAAAAAGAAAATTCCCTAAGAATGCTTAAAAATCAGGCTGTCACACAGTCCATTAACGAGTTACTGATGCATTTACTAAAAACAATGAAAAGTAGTATAACGAATATCAATTCAATCTAACTTAATACATTGAATTTCACTAAAGAATGTGGTAAACTGTTTTATTAAATTTATTTTAAAAAAAGCATTTTTTTCAATTGATAGTGCGTAATATCCCTACATCTGCCCAGTTTTGTGTTAATTAATGTAACTTACAAATTTGTTTTAAAACGCAAAGTATTTAATAGATTTTTGTGACAGAAAATCGACATTCACTAGAATGCAAGTTTTTGCGCAATAAAAAATAATCAAGAGTATTTCTTTATTGATTTTAAAAATCAAGTATGTGTGTGTTTGTGTGTGTGTACGGATAATCAAATTAAATTAAAAATTAAGTTCCCTATCTAGCACTTAACTCATCTTTTTCATTTCATCTTCAAGTATCAAACTAATCACCCATTTATATCTTCCGAACATATGGCCTAGCCAATGTCTAATTTCAGATCGTTATATTTAATAGCCCTATATGTCAGCATTAACTTTCAAATACACTCATAAAATCCACGATACTTACCGCATCTGTATTCTAAGTGGTTACCCACTTAGATTTTCACGGTGGCGTACTTTTTTCCTCTCTGCTCTTAGCGTCAAAATATGCCTAACTTTTATCAAATGAAGATCCTTTTTTGAAATTCAGTCTGATTCTGGCTTCAAAACATGTCAGAATTAAAGCCAGCAGGATTCTATCAGCGAGTAAATTTCGAATCTTAACGTAAAACTAATCTTAATATTAAAATAATTTTGATATAAAAACTAACACCAACGACCGTAATAACTGATATGGAGAATTTGATGAAACACCGACGGCACTCTACATATCTTTACTGAAGACGTCGGGTTGCCGGAATTAAAAATGTTACGAAAAAAAGAAAAAACGCGAGTTTAATCCCGAGAAGAAGCAGTCTTTACCGCCGAACGATATTTCTACCTTTGCTGAAGAGGCCAACCAGTTTGTCACGAGTGAAAGAACCAACGTCTAATGGCGAAAAAAAAAGTTTTCGAACTCCGTGAAGAAAGACGTCGCTCCCTTCCTCCAGAAAAAAAATTTCTTCTTCTTCTCCGAATGGTACTGTGAATTAATTCCAATAACACATTGATTGAAGGACCAACATCAAAAATATTTACTGGTACAAATTTAGGGACAACAAAATGTGGATTACCATGAACGAAACTTTCTGCCAGTAAAAAATAAAGGTCAGTGAAATAAATAGTTTTCGTTTTAGTAACATTGAAGTGACTGAGTTTTGCTTAAAAAGACTTTTCAAAGAAGAGTAACATAATATAATATTTAACTTTTAAAGTATATTTTTGTGTTAATATTGAGAAAGCAGAGTGTATGTGTTTTATTATTCAAAATTTTGAGAAATTTTAGTATACTTCTCATAATTTTATTTTAAGAGTTAACATTTATGATAGAAATTGGTGTTTTAAAAAGTTGCAAGATATAAATTTAGTTATTAGAGAAATGACTCAAATATACTAATACTAATGATATTGATTTTGATAAAAAAAACAAAAGTAAAGTCGCGTTGCATGATTTTTTCTCCGCTGAACTTTATTGTCTTGTTAATTATTTTATTCAGCAGTAACCTTATTGTATGTCATTTAATGTTTATTTCATTTTTAAATTGTGTGTTTTGATATACTGGCCATATAACAAGATTCACTATTTTTCGAATTTTTCCTTATCTAAATTTAAAATTAATTTAATAACTTGAAGCTTATTTTTGGATATTATACACTGGATAAAGGAGAATACAGTCATTATATAATTTTGTGTATGTCGTGAAACATTAAGAGGACAAATGTGTTTAGTTTGGTATGTACACCTCTTATTGTTTTCTTATTAGCATCCCAGAACATCTGTGATTTGATTACGAAGATTTCTCAGAGAGATTTGTTCAAAATTAAGTAGTGTGATACAGTTAATATTGTGAATGTAAGATGTGTGATGTAAAAGAAAGTCAAGAATTTTGTCTATGAAACGAATACTTAGAAGGTTATGGAGAGATTCAAAATATTGTATGTGATATTGTAAAGTTACAGTGGATATTGTGAAAATGTTACATAAATACTAAAGGTGATGATATGAGAGTCCACATTTCCGACTCACAGTTATTTAAAGAGCTCTTTTATATTTATGACTATTATATTCCTTTCTTTCTACACTGCTGGACAATTGCTAAGGACGGGTCACGAATTGCTATGTAGCATAACATTAAGCGAGACATGAGGACTAGTAGGATAAAATATAGTTGCCACACTGTTCAGACATTAGAATAAAGAATATTTATTGTTCTCGAAAGTACAAAAGCTGTGAAACATCTGAAAGAAAAAAAAATGTTCATTTTATCTGCGTACGGAGAAATGGAACAATGCATCTAAAAGTCAGCAGGCACCTGAAAGAAAGGTATCAGTACGGGATATGTCCACCGTGGAGTGTGATGCAACATTCCACACGTCGTACCATACTTTGCACAACATTATCCAGCAGCTGTTGAGGCAATTTATCCCATTCCTCTGTGAGTGCACGGATGAGGGTGTTCTTGTTTGTCGGAGGATAGTTTCAACAAGCAACTTGCCTCCCCAAAGCATCCCACACATTTTCAATGGGGTTTAGATCTGGAGAACACACTGGCCATACGAGACGTTGAATACCCTCGCTGTCTAGACAATCCTGAACAGCGAGTGTTCGATGACATGTTGCGTTGTCGTCCATAAAAACAAATTTATCACCGACAGCATTACGGAAAAGACGAACATGAGGAATTAGAACTTCATCAATGTATCGTTGGCCCGTCATAGTCCCATTCGCAACCACATGTAGGCGCGTGCGGCCATTGTTCATGATGCCGGCCCACACCATGATACTGCATGTCGGATATCGGTCCTTTTCCTGGATATTTTCTGGACGATAAGCAGTACCACTCTCGCGCCAGATCAGTTGGCGTCTACAATCCGATGACAGACTGAACCTACTCTCATCTGAGAATAGTACGCATGCCCAGTCCTGTTCAGTCCAATTGTCATGCTCACGACACCATTGCAAACGGGCAGTACGGTGCTGTCTGGTCAATGGGACACACACAACAGGTCTGCGTGCGTATAGTCCACCTCCCCTCAAACGTCTGGCAACAGTTTTTCGGGAGATCTGCTTTCCTGACGCAGCAAGAAAATGATTTACCACCTGCTGAGCTGTGGTACGCATGTTCCGTTTTGCTGATAGGACGATACATATGTCTTCTGCAGGCGTCGTACATCTAACACGACCTCCCCCGTGCCGTCTACTACACATTCCAGTAGTTTTAAATGACTTCCACAGCCGTGAAACAACGCTGTGAGCGATGTCGAACTCCCTGGCAACATCTGTTATTTTTCGCCCTTCTTCGATCATTCCAATAATTCGGCCACGCATAAAATCATCTATGTGATGTCAGGAAGACATGCCAAAAATTTTAAGTTCGTCTATTAAATCTTTCCTGTAAAACTTTGACTTGAAACAACAACTTTCCACACGCGTCAAAACCTTTAAAGCTCTTATGAACGTTATCACGTGATGAACAGACGTAAAAAAAATTTGCATACTCATACTTCTTCTTACTAATATCCCGCACTTATTCTAATTTTCCACATTTTGCTTCCTTTCATTTTGTGGTTGCTATGGATGATAGTGTTATCCGTCCTTAGCAATTGTCCAGCAGTGTGTGTGTGTGTATATTCTTATAATTTTTATATTCTTATATCTTATAACGCATATGAAATAAAATATTTTTTATTGTATTTAATAGTGCATATAAGTTGTTGCACACAGTTTTCATATTATTAATAATTTCATTTTATTAGTGTCTTTATTTTTTTATCTTTTTAAAAAATGTATTTCATACATGCAAAAATTTCTGTAATATTATAATGTATTTCTACGATGGCGCCAAAGTAGGTTTTTACACAAAATTATTATTTTAACATTTGTATGATATCATGTATTTTTATATTTATTATCTTATTGTTTGATATGAGATATTATTTTCCAATATTAAAAAATTTTAAAATACATTATCTTCTAGCTATAACACGAATCTATTATTATGAAGGTATAGGAGGAAACACGAGCTTTTATTCTGGAAGTCGAATAGATTTGAACAAGCTAATCTTCAGTTATATGTACGGAAATTCATTTTTATCAATAAATATTTTGGAAGTGTCATTACTGTGTCTGATGTTAGAGTTTCGTTTATCTTATTGCATTTTTTTATTATTCCTATTGCTTAAATATTTATACTATGTGTAATATGTGTTTCCAAATTGTTTTTTGTATAGTTTTGTTTTTTGTTGAAAATTTATAAAGTTTGTAAAGAGATAAAAGAAACGCCATTGCTCCCTTTTAAAATTGAGGGGCAAATGTAAGGATAATAAAATTAGATTAAAAATTAAATTCCCTATCTAGCACTTAACTCATCTTTTTCATTTCATCTTCAAGTATCAAACTAATCACCCATTTATTTTTTCCGAACATATGGCCTTGCCAATAAACATGTCTAATTCCAGAACGTTATATTAATAGCCCTATATGTCTGCATTAACTTTCAAGTACTACCATATAATCCACGATACTTACCGCATCTGTATTTTAAGTCGTAACCCACTTAGATTTTCATGATGGCGTGCTTTTTCCTCTCTGCTCTTAGCGGCAGAATACGTCTAACTTTCATCAAATAAAGATCGTTTTTAAAATTTTAGTCTGATTCTGGCTCCAGAACATGTCATATATATATATATATATATATATATATATATATATATATATAGTGTATATATATATATATACACTGCTGGACAATTGCTGAGGACGAATAACCCTATCATCCATAGCAACCACAAAATGAAAGGAAGCAAAATATGGAAAATTAGAATAAGTGCGGGATATTAGTAAGAAGTATGAGTATGCAAATTTTTTCCACGTCTGTTCATCACGTGATAGCGTTCATAAGAGCTTTAAAGGTTTTGACGCGTGTGGACAGTTGTTGTTTCAAGTCAAAGTTTTACAGGAAAGACTTAATAGACAAACTTAAAATTTTTGGCATGTCTTCCCGACATCACATAGATGATTTTACGCGCGGCTGAATTATTGGAAAGATCGAAGAAGGGCGAAAAATAACAGATGTTGCCAGGGAGTTCGACATCGCTCACAGCGTTGTTTCACGGCTGTGGAAGTCATTTAAAACTACTGGAATGTGTAGTAGACAGCACGGGGGAGGTCGTGTTAGAAGTACGACGCCTGCAGTAGACAGATATATCGTCCTATCAGCAAAAAGGAACAGGAGCACCACAGCTCAGCAGATGGTAAATCAGTTTCTTGCTGCCTCAGGAAAGCAGATCTCCCGAAAAACTGTTGCCAGACGTTTGAGGGGAGGTGGACTATACGCACGCAGACCTGTTGTGTGTGTCCCATTGACCAGACAGCACCGTACTGCCCGTTTGCATTGGTGTCGTGACCATCACAATTAGACTGAACAGGACTGGGCATGCGTACTATTCTCAGATGAGTGTAGGTTCAGTCTGTCATCGGATTGTAGACGCCAACTAATCTGGCGCGAGAGTGGTACTGCTTATCATCCAGAAAATATCCAGGAAAAGGACCGATATCCGACATGCAGTATCATGGTGTGGGCCGGCATCATGATCAATGGCCGCACGGGCCTACATGTGGTTGCGAATGGGACTATGACGGGCCAACGATACATTGATGAAGTTCTACTTCCTCATGTTCGTCTTTTCCGTGATGCTGTCGGTGATAAATTTGTTTTTATGGACGACAACGCAACATGTCATCGAACACTCGCTGTTCAGGATTGTCTAGACAGCGAGGGTATTCAACGTCTCGTATGGCCTGCGCGTTCTCCAGATCTAAACCCCATTGAAAATGTGGGGATGGCAGGTTGCTGGTCGAAACTATCCTCCGACAAACAAGAACATCCTCATCCGTGCACTCACAGAGGAATGGGATAAATTGCCTCAACAGCTGCTGGATAATGTTGTGCAAAGTATGGTATGACGTGTGGAATGTTGCATCACACTCCACGGTGGACATATCCCGTACTTATACCTTTCTTTAAGGTGCCTGCTGACTTTTAGATGCATTGTTCCATTTCTTCGTTCGCAGATCAAATGAACATTTTTTTTCTCTCGGATGTTTCACAGCTTTTTACTTTCCAGAACAATAAATATTTTTTATTCTAATGTCTGAACAGTGTGGCAACTATATTTTATCCTACTAGGCCTCATGTCTCGCTTAATGTTATGCTACATAGCAATTTGTGATCCGTCCTTAGCAATTGTCCAGCTGTATATATATATATATATAGAGAGAGAGAGAGGGAAAGGTAATATAATCTAAATCTAGACGTTGTATATTGCTTTTCTCCTGTGATCTCCCTCTCTAAAGTAATGTGTCATTTATAATTTTGACTACTTAAAATGAAATGTAATATAAGAAACCTTTAAAATACAACTCATTTCAATTGCAACATGTTTCTTAAACTTCGAAAAAAGAACGTGAGCTCGTAGAAAGAAAGAAATTCAAGAACACTGGACAAAAATTATGCGTAAGTACATAATAAAAACAAAAGCAATCTTGAAAAATTGAGTGAAGAAAAACATTTTGATGATTAAAATTTATTTTTACACTCCTACAGAGTCCTTTCAAATAATCCTAACTTAGGATAGACTTAACAGAGTTTTATATAATATCCCGCATACAGAATTTTTTGTCCTATATTTTATTCCGTTAAGGTTACAGTAGAATAAGACAAGTACAGAAATTTTCAAGATTAAAGAATGAGAGGTCATCATATTCATAAATAAAACCCATTAAAGAATGTTCAACACTTGGTTAGCATCTAAAACCCAAATATACAATGTGTGTTTCTTCCGATTTAAAGTTATTGCCTTTCAGTGATCTAAACGGATACTTGACAATGGAAAGACAGAATATAGATATTGTGCATATTCTCTTCAATAAAACTTTTGAAATGTTTATGAGGTCTTAGAAACAAGTTATTTTAATGCTAAATTTATTCTTGGAATGTATTCAACTTAATAAAAGCGATGCATTTAGATGCAGTACATTTTTTGGCAGTGTTGAGATATCGTTCATTTACTGAAGGAACGTACCCAACTTTAGCATATTTTTGTCATGTAGCTTTATTAAATTCCATGTAAAAGAATAAAATTATATCACCAGAAATGTATACAATCTATACAAATGTAAAAATTTTGAATGATTTGTCTGTATTGATTTCAGAAAGGAATTTAAAAAAATACATTCATAATTAAAAATATTTTTATTCAGAAAAAATTACTTAGAAAGACAGTAAAAAGAGTTTTTTCTTTCATCCAGTGTGAAAAACTAAGAGCTTTTATGAATTTCACTAGGAATGACGAAAATGTATTGTTTTGAATTTTGATGAAAAGTTTTTTATATTGCAGCAAGAAATAGTGTGTTTACAGTATCAAACATATTTTTTGGAGTGCAATAAGAGTATCAAAAAGGAGAAAGAAATGATAAGACGAACTGTTATAAAAGAATATTATAATCTACCAAGAATTGTTTTATTGAAAATATGTAGTAAAATGTGTCGACAATCATCTGTCGATGTGTCGACATGTGTTTTCATCTTCAAGCCTACTAAAAGCTTGAGGAGAATTTTTTTATAAAGAAAAATATCAAAGTTTATTTTTATAAATAAAGCGTCTTAAAAAAAGTCTTGAAGCAGTAATTTAATACATGCAAAAATACATGCATACCACAAAAATTTAATACATGCATTGTTAGAATAGATATAAAGCCTATTAGGTACATGAAGAACGTATATATACATTTATTACCGTTTATTACATTTAAGAGGGTCTGGAACTTGAACTTTGAAAAAATTATCAATTTTCCCTTTTTATATTTTCTAAAAAGTTCAATTATTTCTCTTTAAAATGTTATATGATATGAGTGAATATGATAATTAGAAGCATTTTTATTTATTTTTTAAACAAAGCTACTCCTTGACGCGCATCAAATGAGCTCTGCTAGGACCACCTGTATTTCCCCTTGCATATGTTTCAGATAAGCGCGAATCCATATGTTGTTCAAGTAGAAATATTAAAGTGTATTGGGCTTATCCAAAAGTATACGGGTACACGTATTTTGTATCTTAAAAGCGAATCAGGGAGGGAAAAAATGGCGGGAAAAGCCTAAGCGGTTGTAACCAACGCTCACCGGCATTTTAATATAAAAAATTGAAAGTTATTGTAGTATAGCTATTAAAAGTACTATCAATGATCTACACAGCAAAAACAACTGGTGTTTGTGCTGGGTTTTTTTTTTTCATCTTCTGTCTTCAAATGAGAGCCTTAACATGGACTGTATCCTGCGATTATAAATTCCTGCTGCTAGGTGACCCTATCTTATTAAGAAAACGTTTGTATGGAAAGACCCAGAACCCAAATGAATAAGTTAATAACACCATAAGGTCAGTAATTTCAAGATCTACATTTGGGGAATTAAAAACTCTAAAATTAGGGATAAACATGTCTATTGCACAGTTCAGTACGAGTCATGAAGCAAAATTATTAATCATCTCAAAAAAATTGTGATATTGAACCAAGTTGTAACTGTGTGTCATGCTTCAAAAAACTAGATACACTCTGGATTCGGGCAGCCCAACGAATACATCTTGAGATCTCCCCCAAAAAAAAGGCGAAATTGCTAAAAGAGTGAAAAAAAGGATATAAGAAGAATCTTTTGTACGAGCAGAAAGTAAAAAATGTTTCATATGCTTCTGGAAAGTATTAAAAAAAGTAAATGCTTGAAAAATTACAAAATTATACTTTAAAGCCTGTTTTCTCAAAATATAATATTTTTCACTTTATGTACCTTTTTCTAAAACACTACTTATCATATAATCCTCACACTTTCAGTAAGCAGACTTTTAAGGTATCTTACTACATTCGGAACCATGATTTTAAAAAAGAGCATAAATGGTAATTTTCATGATATTTAGTGTCACTTAGATTAGAAGACATGTATAAAATTGCTTTAAGAAGATTTTGACAAAAAAAATTTATTTAAATATAATATTTTGGCAAAAAATTAACCTAGAATAATCTTTTTTCCAAATGTTCCCCTTTTGTGAAAAATGCTTCTATTATAATAATACATTGCCTGCATATAACTCAGACCTCTCTACAGAAGCTCAACTGGAATTTTTGAAAAAATCACATTATTTTCAGAGTTACCGCCAATTGAAATAATTATTGGCATTTTTTTCTTAAAACTACTCCCCTCTGTTGTCATAAAATAGGAATAACCCATTTCTAAGTTACATATTTCAACAGTTCTAGTTTAGCCTCTGTACAGAGCCCTGAGATATATAAACAGACAAAATTTTATTACAATAGAAGCATTTTTCACAAAAGGAGAATATTTTGAAAATGGGTCATTCTATGTGAATTTTTTGTCAAAATATTGTACTTAAATAACTTTTTATTGTAATACTATTCTTAAAACAACTTTATATACATTTTCTAATCTAAGTGACACTAAATATCATAAATACACTTTTGCAAAATCACAGTTCCGAATGTAGTCGGATACCTTAACATCTGTACACATGTAATGGAGGGAATTACATATATCTAGCCAACTTTTGGATATATGACTTTTTTAAGCTACATTTTAGGGAAAAAATTGGACAATTTTTTAAAAATTTATACTTAAGTTAATTTTGAACAAAAATACTAAGCCCTTCGTTAAAATGTTATTGATAGTACACATAACGTATTGTATAAATTTCATCCATGAGAAGTATATAGTTTCTGAGAAAAAGGTATATAAACTTACGCAATTTAACATCGGCTCCTATGGACGTGCCGAAGCCCTTTAATAGCTTTTTATAATATTGTTGCGAATTTATGTAAGGGGTAAAAGCAGACCAAGATTCTAATTAAGGGGACACGGTACCCTGTACACAATTTCTTTTACTTAGATAGTTATAAGAATAAAATTGCATGCATTGTATTCGAACACATCTGTAATACACATTTCATAAGCAAAAGCAAAATACTATTTTTAAACAAACAATAATTTTAAATTTTTAAAGGTTAAGGTTATTAAAATTCCTACTACTTTCACAAATTTGAATATTTTTAATCCATTTTTTTTTCTGATATTCCTGGAAGTATTTCCCACAATTATGTGCATGGGATTAGTATTACAAGTGATACTTTTATTTTTAGAATTTTTTTTCTCTTAGACACTATAAAAAACAGTAAAAAAACAGCTATATCTAACTTTATAGATTTCTTAAAAAAATAACTGTTCCTCTAAATACTTATTCCGTGCACAGAATTATCAAACATATTATTTTAAACAACCAGAAAAAGTTTCAAAATTTTATAGTGAATATAAAAAAAGCCTTAGCATTTCAAACACATGATCATCATGAAAAATAAGAAGCTGAGAAAAAGCAATTTAAAGTTTTTGAAATAAAAAAAAATAATTGAAAGAGCTAAAATACAATATCCATTCTAATATATATTAAAATTCAAGTTGTACTAAGCATTTTTAATGCAAAATTCATCCTGAATTAAAACATATTAAAAAGGAAATAAATTAAGATTAAATGGAATGAAGTGATACAAAACAGTAAAAAAAAAACATATATCTAACTTTATGGATCTTTTAAAAAATAGCTCTTCATATAAATCCTTAAGCCGTGCACAGAATTATCAAACATTTTATACAAAACAAAACAACCAGGAAAAGTTTCAAAGATTTATAATGAATACAAAAAAAGTCTTAGCATTTTAAATATATGATCACGATGAAAAATATAAAGCCGTGAAAAACGTTTAAACTTTTGAAAGTCAATAAAATACATGAAAGAACTAAACCTTGGCCTTCATTCTTACATATATTGCAATTTATAGGTCATAGTAAATATTTTAAGACAGTAATATATTCTAAAACTTATTAAATATTATTAAATAAATATATTAAAATTAAATGTATTAAAATATTACAATATATATCAAATGCACTAACAAATTGTTTTGAAATTATAAAACATTCATTTTATGTTCATATTATAATTGTAAATAAATATTATTAAAAACCACCCCATTCATATGTGATTCCTTCTTTTTTAATGAATGAGGCGTTTCGGCGCTTTTTTGCTAACGCAATAGTTTTTCGAGCAATTGTGTACACTGCCTATCTTTTTCTTTTCCTCTGATAAACTCTACAGTAGTCTCGCCAAACAGCCAACATTTTTGACTGTTTATTTGAAGCAAGCCCATTTTCCTTTTGCAAATTTTCTAATGATTTTTTGTACCAAAATTGAATTCACAAACTGCATCACAAACAGCAATAGTTACTCGACGCAGTGTCGCTGACGTTTCTTTTGAACATTTACCCCATATGATGCTGTGAAGGCTCTCGTTTGCATTTTGTGTCACACATCTTATGCATCTTTGAAGGAGTTCATTTGAAGCTAATCTTTGATATATTGGTATAATTTTGGCTAAATGAGTTTCCTTCAAGGGTGTCTTCACATGCTTCACGTGAGGACCCGGTACTTCACCACGAGCAAGAGCAGCCTGGAAAAAGC
Source organism: Trichonephila clavipes (assembly GCA_019973935.1). NCBI lineage: Eukaryota > Metazoa > Arthropoda > Arachnida > Araneae > Nephilidae > Trichonephila > Trichonephila clavipes. The sequence continues at coordinate 105,863 of BMAU01020252.1, read as the reverse complement.
ACCAAGAATCTTTTCCAGTTGGACATTTAAAATGTTCAGGTTTTTGGTCCGTTGATATACTATGAAACAATGTTGCATAAATTGCAGTTTTCTTTGCTTCTACGTCACCTTTGTTCGAGTGAATCGCATTTTGATAGTAACGTGAAAATTTTTTTAATTGTCTCTTCCTTTAAACTGCCACGGGATTTCACTCCCAAGGAAACACCTCTTGCTCGCCATTCTTTAACAGCTTTTCGTAAAGATGTACCAAGCCTTTTGCTAACATGGTTCATGCACTCTTCTTTCTTTATTTTTATCTCAGGACCATAAACTTCCTTAGTATTTAAATATTGATATGTTTTTGCATCACCATCTGACAATAGTGTCGTGTAACGAAAACCACTATCTTCAGATCTTTGCCATAATTTAAGAGTAGCCTCTTGTTCCATGGCACAAGATGATCCTACGTGATTGATGGCACATGAAGATATAAGTCCTTCATACCACACATGAAATTCTGCTGATTTTTCTCCCAAACCAGATTTTGCGTGTTCACATTCAATGCAGCGTTTCGACATAATTTCAAAAAATCCATGACAAATCCAGTAAGAAGGTCAATCACGCAACCTACACCTATTTGAGATGAATCTCCCCGAGTCAACCAAGTACCATCAAAAATAACATCTATATCAGTAATGGCACTATTACTTTGATAAGCACTTTTCACCTGACTTCGAACATCATTTAAGCTTTTTTTCTGTAGATCTAACTAAAGATTTACATAACTTTTTTATACATATATTGAATGTTCTGCTTGAGGGTAAATCCATATTCATTCACATACAAAATTTTTCCATAGCTAAATAGCCTTTCCCAAAACTTAAAAATGATTGCACCATGCGCATGTTTATGTCGAATGATTGGCTTTCATTACCTTCACTGTCAGAAATTCGTCTGGATGTAAAGTTACTTGATTTAATTATATCGCAAGAAGTGCAAAATACAGAGATTTTTCTGGAAAATCCAAGCTTTTCACCACTGTCAATTTTTAGTGAACACGATTTGCAAACATCACACAATAACTTTTTTAAAAGTCCTTTTAAAAACTGTACATCCATTATCACATGAGGGGCTTCAGAATTTTCACAACAATTTAAATCGTTCAAGCAGCTGTCTTCTAAAGTTTGGCACATCTCATATTTCTTTCTGGTAATGCTGAGGAAATAGAAATTTCATCTTTTCTGAAAACATCAGTTTCATGAATGTAGTGTTCACTGCACCATCTCTTGTTAGATTTTTGTTTACTAGCAAGACTCGATCGCTTTTGTCTAGGAATGATGAATTTAAAGTTTACTTATTAATAAAAAGATATTCAAACGAATATTTAAAATTATAAAGAAATAAATTGATTATATAATTGGCTTTGAGAGAAAAAGACCTTTAATTTTGATACTAATGGTTTTAGAATAAGAAAAAAGAATGCAAAGCAAAATGGAATAACGTTTCTCTCTTGCTTAAAAACAAACGAATTAATTCACTTCTCTTCTAATTAAAGTATAAAGCTTTAGAATCCCGTGTAAAAGTAAATCAATCGAAATTGTTTAGGCTAGGATGATAGCGTCTGCATAAGAAGCAGACGGCATGTCTTTTAGTTTCGGTTTCGCTTCAACATACTGTCAAAAAAATTTAAATAACTCGCAAAATAATGCAGCTAGAGCTACCAAATTTTATAAACATATTTAAAAAAGTCACACAACTAAAATAAGGCAATAAAAAAATTCGTTAAAATCGTCATTTTTAGGGTAATGTGTCCCCTTAATATTGAATAACAGATTTATTAATGAACAATGACAAACAAATAACTATACGAAAACAAATTAACGCATATATACCGAGAAACTTTGTAACAGATTATTCAATGTAATGGAAACGCACTAGTTACAAACACGCTTTACTGTGTTCCAAAAATAGCTTTCTAGAACAGTTTGATACCTACAGACTTGACCATTGTCTCAAAAATCCCTTATATAGCCTCAGGGTAATTTCTAGAAGGTCTATCCCAGAGACTTCTCAATGGTTCCTTGGTGATATTATTTTGTGCACAATCCAAAAGCGATAAAGTCGCTGATCAGGTGGTTTCTCTAATCACATCTTTTCTGGGATTGCTGTTATACTAATTTTCAAGTTCATGGTGGGAATTAAAGTTCGATGTAAAACTTAATTTCTCTCAAGGAGGGTACCACCGCAAGGAAAAAAGTAAATATCAAATAACAAATATTCAAAACAATATCAGTTTTGTCGTCTTCAATAATTTTGATGAAAGTTGTGAATGCCGTTTCTCAGCTGCATTCATTTTTCCTTGAAAACAATTAATAATTTCTTACTTCATCACTCTCCTACTAAGTCTTAGATAGGAATATATTATCAATTATACCATTGTACTCACTTTCGTTTCAAATTATCTAGGTAATGGATGCCAAATATGTAGCGTCTTGTAGAATATCATAAGAATAAAATTAGCTTACCTCATTCGTAGATCGGTTAGGCTGAAAATGCGAGATAACATTACCGCATATCACAAACGCTTTTTATTTAATGGACTTCACAACTCATAATTTCACGCAAGGAATTCTATTAAACACAAGCGAAATATTCAGAATAGGTAACAGTTCCACAAAAGAATCTTCTGTATCAAGTCCTGAGTGGGTGTTTTTAGAGTGATTGATTTTAGGGATGTGATATACGAACCATATTATTACATCCTGTTTCTTTTCAAATTTAATTTCTTTCATGCATTGAAGGAAAAAAACGAAAATACCTATAAACCAAGAACACACTTTGAACAAATATGGTTCCCGCTCGAAAAAGAGATGTTCTTTGGAAAGACTACATTCTCTTCACACAACATTACCGATTTTACGTACAGGAAAAGAAAATAGATTACGGTATGTAAATTTCTGCCTGGGTCTTGCATTTCTTTGAAAATTCCTCGTGATACAAATTTCTTTCCTTTCAAAACTTGAAGATGTGGAAATTTCGAGCATCAATCTTCCTTCTCGTCTTTATTTATTTTCTTACTTTTGCATTTAGAATGTTAAAGGTCATGAATATTACTCCGAAAATGTTTCACTTGTCACAAGCAGCTGACTCTGTGTTCCTGATTCCAAAAAATCGTCGCTGTTTACTTTGTATTTGAAAAATATATAACTTAGACTCAACAGAATAAATCGTAAAAAAAAAGGAATGCAATAAAACGTTTAGTATTTCATAACGAAAAAAATGATAAAAGCAATGATTTCTCTGATGTCTCAAGCAATAAATGATTGAATGTAATTGCAGATAAAATACAAATATGGAGAAAAAATTTTTACATATCGTCTATTAAAATCATTGCAGATTTTATAGTAAATAAATTCAGTTACTCATCAAAATAGATTTTTAAGGTATCCGACTACCTTAAATTGAGTATTTTGTCAAAAGTTGACAAATTTTTTTATGATTTTATTTTGTAGACCATCTTATTAGCTTTATAAAAAATATCAAGTTTATTATTTTCCATTCACTAGAATAAAAACCGCAAGTATTTCAGTAAAAGCAGATGCCACTACTTTAAGCAAGATGTCATGCTTTAAAATTCGTTTTATTCGAAATGTGTTTTTTTAAATGCTCAAACGGGGACACACACACACACAGTGATTGCTCAAAAAGTTTTGAAAACAATTAACTGAATTTTTTGTGTATATTCTGTATAAATAGTAGAATGTTTAAAATGTTTTAACTATTAGATTTATCAAACTTTACTTTTTTACAAAATTTACAGTCGTTAATGTGATTATAATCATTGCTTTTTAAGCAATTTATGTAATAACAAAGTTAAAGAGAGAGAGGGCTCTAGTTCTTATTAAATACTAAAATATTTCTTATACTGGAGGTCATTTCAAATATAAATAGCAAAGCTACACATCATAATTGAAAATTTGTTCATAAACTTTTTATACGGAATGGTTTGTGTAATTTTTTGTAGATGTTTACCAGTTATTCCCCGTTATAATAATACTTTTTTTTCTCTTCTTAATTTTAGTACATTTTTCTTAAAATGTACTAAATAAATCTAAAAATTATTTAAAAAAATCCATATTTCCATTTTTTCTAAAAATTGTTTCGTAAGTAGTCGGATACCTTCATACTTATTAATATAGATTTTTAATTTTGATTACTATAGATTAATATTATATTTTACAAATTAAAATTGGTTAATATTTTCAAAAGTATGCAGACATATTTTTTAAGCAACCAATGTCTAAATATCGATAAAATTACTTTAAATGTTTAAATATTTATTAAATTGTAAAATATTATTAAATAATAAAATATTATTAAATTTTAAAATATTTATACAGAGAGAGAGGGAGAAACATATAAGTCATAAAAAGTTAAAATGTAAAGGATTTACAGAATCATTTGTAATTTTTGATTATGTACATATTAAGGTATAATTAACAATTTTTATAACTTATCACATCCTTGAATCAATAAATTCATTAAGTTGATGTAAATGAAAATAAAGCCCCACACATTACGTGTGTAATATTCATTTAAGGAATATATTAGGAATACTTAGTATATTCAACCTCAGATTATAATTTGCAATAAAATCATCACGATATATTTAAACTTACGTATCATACAAAGAAATCATACAATCAGTACTATATTTGAAATAAATTTTTGTAAAAAAGAGCGAAAGAGTGCAAAAAAATGTTCTAAGATAAGGTTAAAGTTCAACTTTTTTTTATAACCTTTTCAGACCGTATAAATCAAAATATTTGCTTCTGGCAAGTAAAATGAAATTTCCTGTATTTTCAATATTTTTAGCATCCCATTTTTCAACCAATTCGAAAGTGACACAGAAAAATGTAATCTAACGTTTCGAAAGGCATTTTCCAATTTATATCAGAAAATAACGGCATTCACTGTTTTTCACAAGCAGCAACAGCATAAATTTTCTTTGGCAATGATAGTTCAAAATAAATTGTTCTTTGTCCCAAATGTCATATTAGATTTAAAAAAAAGGTTACAGTGAAGTTGAATAAAGTCATTTTTTTTCCGTTTACGTTTCTGGTGAATTTGAGTTTTTTTTAAATAAATATTTCATTATATTTTATTAATTTAATTCAATTAATTCAAATAGTGACTTAACAAATACATGCTGTCAGACGCAATGTGCCCAGTCACAAGCTTAAAAATTATATCTAACTAATACTAGTTTGCTATGAAAACATTTATCATAAATGCAAAAATGTACTGTTCCATTTATAAATAACTGTCTATATCTTCTACTTTAACCCATCCTGCACATTTTGTTTATTTATAATCATGTGATATAAAAACGTAATATATAATCACTAGTAAGTACTTCTTTGGATGGAAAAATTGAAAAATATAATTATCAATCGAGATATTGTACGAAAGTAAACTTTAATGAGATGGATATTTAATTACATTTTGAAGAACCGAAAGTAAACTGTTAATTAAACTCTGGGAAATGAGCAAATAAAGAACCGTAATAAAACAAATAAAAAAGATGAATATCCCGTTATTTCCCAGGTTCATCTGTCAGTCAATATTTAATTATTTAAAATAAATATCTAAATATTGTCTTTAATGCCTCTACGGTCGACGATTTTTGCAAAACACATTCTTGGCAGATTTCCCCCACAACAGACGAAACATGCTTGCTGAAATCCGGGTCTGTAGGTCAAATATATCAAAAGCGAAAATATTTGTCTATAACGCCCACGCACTTTCCGTTGAAAATAAATTATGGCAAAATTCGTTCTTGGCGGATCTCTATTAAAATATATATAACCAGGTCATCATACACAGTCGAAAAATCATTTTTTCAATTTTAGTGTTACAAAATAGTGCATATTTTCTGTGTGAGTTCAAAAATAAAAACACTAATATGTTCGTTTATAAAATAACCTTAAAATATGAAAAAAGTAATTGACAAAAATGTAAACAAACGTTAATAAATGTTTAGTTGTTTCAATTTTTTTCCAGAGCATACTTTTTTGCTTTTAGTTACACTTCTAAAAACACTATTGCACTATATGGTTCAAAGTCTTTTATATTTCTATACAGGATAACTGTGCGTATAGTTAACCTAAATTTTGTAGTCTAAGTAGTACATATCTTTTAAAAGAATAGTTTTATCTATTAAAAAAAGAGGAAAAATAAAAATTTTCAAAATTACAAAATTTTGTATTTTTTTTTAAAAAGCTATCTTAATATTTTACTTAAAAAATAAGTTCACTGCCTTTTTGCGTATAGGTTCACTACATTTTGGGATTATTTTATATGTGTGAAAAAATACTTAACATATTTAAGAAATATTTTTTTAAAAAAATGGTACCTATATATATATATAAACATAAGCATGTATTGTGAGATCTCAAAAAATTACCTCCAACTTCCACTAAACAGAAAAAAAAAAATTTAAGTAAAAAATTATTTGTTACACAATAATTAAAATATCTTTATTAATATCACAAAAGAAATCTAAGCTCTATTGAAAATTTTTAAAGATATATGGGCCATTAACAAAAGGTCTTATTTGGGGGCATTTTACTCTTTCAAGTATGTCCTGGTATTCTTAATAAACATTAAAATAAACATTCCTGAAAAGGTTTTAAGTGTGTAGGTCTTATAACCCAGTTAATCTCGTAATGAGTGACTCGTTTTCTCCTAAATATATATATATATATATATATATATAAAGAGAATATAATCACCTTTTACTCCCTGTAAATGTCTTGGGAGTTGATTTCCTCAAACCCTTCTTAGCGTATCTCTTCTCAACAAAACCCAACCAAATTTAAGGTCATATGGTTTAATAGTACAAAAATGAAAACGTTTGACTATAACGCACTAGGAAATGTCACTTCAGAGTCGATATTCGCGAAAAAAATTTAACGAATCCCTTGTAAATAAGTTAACATTCCTGAAATTTTCACGTTTGTATGCCTTAAACGGCAAAAGCGGGATTTATTTTATTTATTACGCCCCGCAACATCCCTCACCCGACCATTTAAGTCGATTTCGCCCGAACCATGATAGCAATGAAAGAAATATATATGCGTAATTTCAAGCCTTTAGGTCTAATAATTCAAGAGATCTTGAGATGAGTGAGCGAATGTGTGAGTGGGTAAATGGGAGAGTAAGTTGCTCTTATCCCACCATATACATGTATATATATAAACTGCTGGACAATTGCTAAGGACGGATAACACTATCATCCATAGCAACCACAAAATGAAAGGAAGCAAAATGTGGAAAATTAGAATAAGTGCGGGATATTAGTAAGAAGTATGAGTATGCAAATTTTTTTCCACGTCTGTTCATCACGTGATAGCGTTCATGAGAGCTTTAAAGGTTTTGACGCGTGTGGACAGTTGTTGTTTCAAGTCAAAGTTTTACAGGAAAGATTTAATAGACGAACTTAAAATTTTTGGCATGTCTTCCCGACATCACATAGATGATTTTATGCGTGGCCGAATTATTGGAAAGATCGAAGAAGGGCGAAAAATAACAGATGTTGCCAGGGAGTTCGACATCGCTCACAGCGTTGTTTCACGGCTGTGGAATTCATTTAAAACTACTGGAATGTGTAGTAGACGGCACGGGGGAGGTCGTGTTAGAAGTATGACGCCTGCAGAAGACAGATATATCGTCCTATCAGCAAAAAGGAACAGACGCACCACAGCTCAACAGGTGGCAAATCAGTTTCTTGTTGCCTCAGGAAAGCAGATCTCCCGAAAAACTGTTGCCAGACGTTTGAGGGGAGGAGGACTATACGCACGCAGACCTGATGTGTGTGTCCCATTGAACAGACAGCACTGTACTGCCCGTTTGCAATGGTGTCGTGAGCATCACAATTGGACTGAACAGGACTGGGCATGCGTACTATTCTCAGATGAGAGTAGGTTCAGTCTGTCATCGGATTGTAGACGCCAACTGATCTGGCGCGAGAGTGGTACTGTTTATCGTCCAGAAAATATCCAGGAAAAGGACCGATATCCGACATGCAGTATCATGGTGTGGGCCGGCATCATGATCAATGGCCGTACGCGCCTACATGTGGTTGTGAATGGGACTATGACGGGCCAACGATACATTGATGAAGTTCTACTTCCTCATGTTCGTCTTTTCCGTGGTGCTGTCGGTGATAAATTTGTTTTTATGGACGACAACGCAACATGTCATCGAACACTCGCTGTTCAGGATTGTCTAGATAGCGAGGGTATTCAACGTCTCGTATGGCCTGCGCGTTCTCCAGATCTAAACCCCATTGAAAATGTGTGGGATGCTTTGGGGAGGCAAGTTGCTGGTCGAAACTATCCTCCGACAAACAAGAACACCTTCATCCGTGCACTCACAGAGGAATGGGATAAATTGCCTCAACAGCTCCTGGATAATGTTGTGCAAAGTATGGTACGACTTGTGGAATGTTGCATCACAATCCACGGTGGACATATCCCGTGCTGTTACCTTTCTTTAAGGTGCCTGCTGACTTTTAGATGCATTGTTTCATTTCTCCGTACGCATATCAAATGAACATTTTTTTTTCTTTCAGATGTTTCACAGCTTTTGTACTTTCCAGAACAATAAATATTCTTTATTGTAATGTCTGAACAGTGTGGCAACTATATTTTATCCTACTAGGCCTCATGTCTCGCTTAATGTTATGCTACGTAGCAATTTGTGATCCGTCCTTAGCAATTGTCCAGTAGTCTATATATATATATATATATATATATATAAATATAGGTTTGTAAACGTAATATTTTTGACATTAAACAATTACATTTTGCTATTTTAGGGAACACTGGATGACTAGATTTAAATAGACTAGAATTACCTTTTCTTTTTTCCTTTGGCAACCTAACCCAAGATTCGTATTTTTTTATGAGCATATGAACGAAAACATAAGTATTATTTGAAAACACATTTTAATAATTGGGCAAGAAAGAAAAAAATATTCTATATAATATTCGTTTGCAAAAATAAAAGAATATTTTGGTCATAAAAAGAAAACACAATGTTTTTATTTATGCTAACTTCAAAATTATCAAATAATAAATCGCAATATCAATTTGCATTTCAACCTTGAATAAGAAAGGATCTTTTGTCTTTTAACAATCTCCATAATGGTAATTTTATCGCCTTACGATTGTTTTTTTAACTGAAATAAGGCTCTCTTTTATTCGTAGAGAATGAAGATTTGCAACAAAAGAACAATTTGGTTAGAAAAAAACGATTTTCTTTTCTTCTTTCGCATTTTATAACAAAAAGATTGTTAAAGCCCGAAAGGCAACATTCCTTACTTTTTTCCAACCACCCTCTTCTTTCATTTCAATCCCCTCCAATGTATGCCTCCATTGAATAAGATTTCACAGATTTGATAAAAAATGTGAAAATATTTCTTGGATTCTGAAATAAGCTATTTTTAAACTGCCTTGAGGTAGTGACGGAATAATATTTCTGTTAACTTTGATATCTTTACATTTTCTTTTACTTCAAATTTCCATCAGTTTATTTTTGTATATAGCAAACAATTAGAATATATATAGAATACATATTTATGGGATATATATATGTAATAATTTAAACATATTTCTACTCATAATTCGAATCTCCTTTATTATTAACATTTAATTCATTAACCTAATACCCTATTATATTTATCTTTTTCTAAGGCTTTTAAAACATAATTTTGGTATATGTATTACTGATTCTTTAGACTTTAAATTTTTGATAGATTTATTGTCAGTCCCAAGAAGAACAAGATCATTAATTATTTTCATGCTCCTTACCGACCGGGATTTAATATTCCATAAAAAATGACGTCGTTTCTATAAATAACTTATTATTCTGTTCGCCTAAACGCATAACTGTAATTTTTATAATGCGTTTTTTCATGTTCTTCCCTGTACATAAAACTTTTATTTTTCTACTCCTCAAATCTAAAGCACTTTATTTGTATTCATGATAATTTTTATCCAGAAAGCGCTTTTAAATTTCTCCAAAGCATTTATTTTTTATCTTGTATATTTTAATGCAGTAAAATGGCAGGACTAAGGTAAAGAAATCTAAAGCAATACTCACTCAAAAGAAACCCAAGATATAGGAGGTGAAGTTTTCGCATGGAAACAAATGCTCCGACAATCTAGTCTACATTTATATAAAACTTGATATTTAAATAATTCTCTCTTGTAATTTGGTACTTGCACAAGGAGCTTGTCCAAATAAATGATATAATAACGAACCAGCCACTTTATTTTTCCGGCCACGATTATGACATATATATATTTGGTTAGGGCAAAAAAATAATAATAATTTTTGATATTTTGGATTACTACATTTTATAAAAGTAGTCTTTTTCCTAGCTAGGTATAGCAGTAAAAAAGAGTTTAAATAAAAAAAATCCCTGCTGACGATTAAAGTTTTAAAAAATAAAGAAATATCTGTTTTTTACCATTTCTTGTATAATTATTTTACTTACCAATGTCGTACCACTATTGTTCTAAAGCGAAATTTGAGATATGAGAAGCAAGAAAAATTTCAAACCTGTTTATTCAAACTACTTGCTCCTCACAAGAAAAGCGAAAAAAAAATCACATTTTTTTAAAAACGTTAGCAATATTTCATAATTTTATTTCTCTTTTCCTTTTCACCTTTAATATACAAAATTTTCTAATAAGAAACAATACTTTACATTTCCATATTTTTATTGAAATGAATGCAGTGATGCTCACAAGAATTTATGAGGGACTTACGACCCTGGACCCCACAAAGGGTCCAGGGTCGTAAGCGCATCATCTCTTATCATGATTCATCCAACATATACAACATATTCTTTTGATTTTGTCGATTTGGGGGAACAAAGAACAATAAAAAATTAATTATTGATTAAATAATTAGCATTAATTCATAAAAGTAATTATTAATAACAAATACTTAATTAAATTGTACGTACTATATACATAGCATTATAATCAATCTAAAGAGAATCAATGGTTTGGGGAAGGGGGTGCGAACCCGGGTACCCCCTCCCTCTTTGTGTGCACTACTGAATAAATGATTTTTGAAGACAGATTTCTCAGAAAATTCGGATGCTTCATGGAGACTGAAAGCCGGGGTATTTAGATGTGTTTAACGTTCTGCTTTTCTTTCATGAGATTAGGCGTTGACATGTGATTTATAAAGGTTGCTATAATATAAAAACGAAGACATATCTCTACTGTTCATAAAGGCATTTTGTATCTCGGTCAGAAGATAGTAATGCAACAATAAATTTGTCTAATATTATTTTTACTTTTATTTTCAAGCGCTTTTTTGAATGTTGAATGTTAAGGAGTGTTACAAATGACTACATGTAATAAAATTTTTACAGGAAAGGATTCTTGTTGCCAATATTCAGTTACCCAAGATGATTTGTTAAATAAGCTGCTTCCTCACAAAGATGTCTTACTGCGCTCTTTCCAAGTCCCATACGAGTATTAGATGCCATTACGCTTTAACGTAGTGCTTCTCAAACTTTCAGTATTTACGACCCAATTTTCAATCATGATTTTCATCGCCCCCACCCATACAATAACAAGGAATTGAATGTAATAATCATGTACTTTGACGATAACGCTGCAATATAACCTTAAATACACACCACCGTACAAATTATCAAGATAAGTATTGAATTTTTGTTTCAGTTCCTTCTAAGTAAAAGGTATTTAAATAAATTACGTTTAAATAATAATATTTTTAACTTTTTTGTAAATTTTTGAAATATTTGCCCCTTCTCCTATAAGGTTATCAGGCCTCGCTGGGGGTCACTCCCCACAGTTAGAGAATCGCTGCTTTAGCGACAAATACTGTAAAACCTGTTTTTGTGTGGCCCTCTTTTTATGCGATTTTATTTTTGAACGAATTTTTAGTGTGATCCTTTTTTATGCGGCATGTAAATTTCAATGGCTTTGGTGCCACTGTAATGTTTTCTATCAATGTACATTTATAAACTTCAAGAGGTTCTATTTGTATGTAATAAACAATCTCCCTACAATGCAAGTTCAATTGCTTTTGCTCAACGCGCTATTAGCACGCGTTTGATTCAAGACGTAACTGTGTCAATGACAGTGACATTATCAAGAACTTGATAGATTATGAAGACGGACAAGAAGTGCCGGATTCCTTGAGAGCGAATAAAAAAAGTGCTGAGATCCAGCTTTCTAACAAATTGGAGAAAAGCATTTTCTTAAAATAGATACCAATTCCAGAAGGAGTTTGAAATTCCCAAAAGAGCTTCGAACATGCATATCTATCTGTCATGGCGTTTACAAGCAACTGACCAACCAACTCGCAAAAACTTTTTACTTACCTTAAGGCACCAAAAAATAAATCAATTGAAATTGTATCTTCAAATGATGAAGGTGTTTTAAAACTAATTCATTACAGAAAGATTACGACGAGCAGCAGTGAATTATTTATTTGTATTTTGAAAACTGTCCCGTGTTAAAATGAGAAATTAAACATTTTAAGAATGTTTCCATGTATAATTTAATTATTTATTTTGCTTGGAAGCACTTTTTCATAAATTTCGTAAATGATGTATTTTCTAAGTGTACCCTTTTTTTATGCAGTCCCTCTCCACCGCATAAAAGAATTGTAGTATGTCAGCAAAGTTGTTTGTTACATGTAATTATTTATGAAATTTTCGAATATTTTTTGCGGTCTCTATCTACCACACAAATCAGGCTTTACTGTAAGTGAGTTTTTGTTAATTAATTGAGAAATAGTGCCTAAGAAGATTAAATATTTTTGCAAAATAGCATAGTTTTTGCTGTTTCCAAGTGTAGGATAGCAAATCGAGTAGATGAGTACCCTTAAAACAATTAAACATTAAAATGTCCTATCACGATATGAACAACGTTTCATCAAAAATAGATCGACATTTTCAAGAGTGAATTTGTTCTGCTTTTTGACGTTGCAGCATAAAAATGTCATTTGTCGTAGGCAGTATTTGATACAGAATTTCAAATTCGGAAAGTGTATGATTTCTATTAATTATCGCAGTGCTAAAAAAGCCAAATTCCTTTAATTGAGTTATATTTTAAATTCTTACAAAAAAAGTAAGGGCTTGAATGTTTTGGATCGTTCGATTTGCGGAAAATGAAATTGCTAGTTAACAAAGGGCTTGAACGAAAAAAAATCGTTGAGATCGTCCACTTTCTAACACATTTCGATATCATATTTTTTTCAAAAAATCAATTTGTCTGGTTTGAGCCATAATCAATACTTTTGGCATACTTGATTGATGCACTAGTTCATCAAGTACTCAAACTACCAGAACCTAAAATACATAATCTAATCAATTTACCAGTAGTCTTCTAAATTGTTTCTCCATTATTGAAAAAAATGCCCCATAGTACAGTAGCTTGAGGAACGGTGGTCAAGTTACACACTTGCAGCCTTTCATATCCAACTATAGCATCACTGAAAAAATATGTATGTACAGTAAAACCTGTTTTTGTATGGTCCTTTCTAGGCGATTTTATTTTTGTGCGATCGCATAAAAAATTTTTTTGCAGTATTTCGTCGAATTGGCTTGTTATATGTAAGAATTCGTGAAATTTTCGAATAATATTTTTTTGCGTTTATTTTTATGCGGTTTTTATCAACCGCACAAAAACAGGTTCAAATGTACGCACCAACTGATTAGGATCAATGTACCAAATGTATGATCAATAGATAGTATATAAAAATTGAACCTTTCGTTTCACTTAACCCTTTTATTTCTATCGATACTCAACTTTGCTTTATATATATAAGCACAAAGTTTCTGTTATAAATTTAGCTGTTTTAGAATTTTTATATTTTTGTTTCTTAATATTTTTCAAATCTTGCAATAGTGAATATACCAATTTTCAATATTTTATCTTCAAATGTTTGAAATTCTAATTCATCAGGACATTTCTATTTTAGCTTACAAAGTTGCAATAGAGGAAAAGATTTATACCATCAAACTAGTTTAGCCCTATTTTTCAGTCCCAAGCCCAAGGTTTCATTTAGTTTAATTTATAAATTTTCAAACAAAATATAAACATTATTTTTTTATTTTTATGTTTTTACTGAGATTTTGTAAAAGATGTATATTTTGTGACTAACTATGAAAGTATTTTATTTAAAAAGGGAATATTTTTTTGCACGCGTTGAAGAAATTAATAGTTTCTTATTTCATTAAAGATTTTTGAATTAATAGAGATAGTTACACTATGTTTTTTCAGTATTTCACATAAAATAATATAACAAAAATATATAAATGTAGCTATGGAAAATAATATTCCAATCATAGTTTTAGAAAAATATTTTTAAACTTCACAATAAAGAAGTAATGCACTTGAGAAGTAATGCACCCCTTGAGCTTAAGCCATCATTTTGGAAGACTTAGCTTCGATCCACGAGTCTTCCTGGAATTCTCGGATTAAGGAATAACATTTAGAATTCAGGATTACGCGAACTTCATTAAAGATTCCGTGAATGTGTTACGGTCTTAAAGTGTGAGTCAAATTCTCACCTCATCAAAGTCAGATGATTTATCCACACAAGGAAATATATAATAACCAACCTTACTGGAATTTTAAAGCTCCACCAAACACAAGAGCAGAATAATGAAGACCCTTTGTCAAACATTTCACCACTAATGCTGCATTACGACAGATCAATGGACTTAGCAGACGACTACAGAAATTCATTCAAATCCAAGTGAAATCTCCCGTCAACTCAGCTTGCCTTTCAAGCTTGGGTTTTGTTCTTTATGAGTAAGAATGGAGTAGGAAAGTATTACTATGCTTAGTGTTGGAAAATCTGTGATCATGGTGTGTATATGTACGAAGGCTTGTTGTTGGTGTTAAAAGATTTGAGGTAAAGAATAAAATGTATTCTATGAATATTTGCTATGTACAAAATGACTACACGGTTGAATGTTTCGATTCACATACCACTTTAATGCGTGTATGAAACATTGATTCGTAAAAACTTCTTTTGAAAAATACTACTGTCATAAAAAAGGTAAAATATATGAAAATATAAATTGAAGTGAATAACACTTTTTAGCATTCGAAGAAATATATATATATATATATATATATATATATATATATATATACACTTTGTTAAATTATTTTAAATATTAGCTAAAATAGTTTTACATTTACCTATTCTTTTACCTATGGTTTTAAAAAGCATTATAACTTTAATGTTGTAGAAGAGGTTTGAAATTCGCATGTGAAGCCGAGGTTTAATTTCAAGAGGTTTGGATTCTGACTTTTGTACAGTATCTCTTCAATTGGACATCTATAGGGGACCAGATTAGCCTTGATATTCTAAATCTTCTTGATCCGATTTCTTCTAATCATTGTGTACATTTTCGGAGGATCCCATCCCATAGGGGTATTGATGGTAAGGAGAAAGCCGATTTCTTGGGCAGGACCACGGCTGAGGAGGGGGTGATTCCTACAACAGCTCTATCCGCATCTTCGCACTAACAAATCCTCTAGGGGAATCTTTGGTCCTTAAAAACAATTTTATTAAAACATTCCCTCTAAAGAAGAGAACGTGAACAGACTACTATATAAAGTCTAGGCTTTCAAGTTAGAAAGGGAGAGATAGGGTAGGCTGTTAGCGGAGCAGTGATTAATCAAATTTAAAGTGTAACGCATATATTCAGTATTTTGATAATTGTAATAATTAAGGTGACGGTTTGTCACTGGAGATTGAATATAGATTTGATAGCTAGGAAGACATTGTACTTGAATTGAAGTAAGTGTTACTAGAGTATTTAAAGTCTTCTCATACTTCGTGTTAATTGTCTACATATTGCTTTAATAAGGTGCATCTCCTGGTTTGGATTGCTCAAACTTGTGTTGTTGCTTGTGTTGCAAATAAACTAAGTAGTTTTGAACACGACTAGTCTTCCTTCCCTTTTTCCCACATCTCTAGGCGCGAAGGCAGGGATAGAATATATTCCCGGAGTACGCCTGGTGTTATTCCGAACTAGTCTCCCCTTCCCACTTATTCAATCGTTTGGATTTTAAAAAGGATGAGGTTCTCCTGGTCCCTCTTTTGTTATTGGAATTTCTACAATTTTTTGTATTCATGGAGATTATATAGCTTTGTGAGAAAATCTGGGATTAGCAACAACAACAACTTTAAATGTTAACTTTATTTAACATATTTTATTTGTCTCATGTGGCTTTACTGCACGCTATGAAGAATGTTTTATATACCTTAAAAGAATTTATCTTATACTTACAAAAAGTCATATTTGATTCTCTTTTTCAAACAGTTGAGAATTTTTACGTTGTATGATTCAAAAGTTCTGGGACTAGGTGTAGAAAAGCCTTTACCTGGACTGTTCACAGCACTGAAGCACGTCCACACCTTCTAAGTAGTCCCCTTGGCTGAAGATACATTTCTTCCAACGTTCGTATAACTTCCGTATGCACAGATGGAAGCCAGTTTTCGCAACCTCACGTAAAACCTTCTGCGATTCTACTTTCATCTCACCTAATGACAAAAAACGGCGTCCTGTAAATGTTTTTTCATTGTTGGTAACAGATAAAAGTCACATGGAGCTTCGTCTGGTAAATAGGGGGATGTGGAAGTACGTCAGTGAGAGTTTTGGTGAGGAACTCTTTTACCAATTAGTATCGATGTGCTGGTACGTTGTCATGCAGAAGATACCAGTCTTCACTGAGTTGTCAGAACTGAGGACATTTGCGATGAATGGATTCCCTCGAACGATGTCTTCGAGAAGTGTTTAGCGTCAGCGATTTGTGCAAGAATTTGGCGAAATTCTTTTGAACACATTTAGATACCAACGCAGTATTTTTTTGCGTTCCAAAGGTCAAACGCGAAATCAATGGTCGCTCAACGCGTTCATTGTCTTCTGTGGATTCTCAGCCCTCTTTAAAATGCCGATGCCCTTTGTAAGTCTTGTCTCTCGCCATGGTAGATTCACCCTACACCTTACTTAACATTTAAAAGTCTCTATTGATGTAGTACCTAAGCGTTCTAAGATAATTTAATGTTCAAAGCTGTTCAAGAAAAGTCATCTTTCTTACATTGACGAGCAAAGATAACTAGCTTCGGATGATAACAGCTGCGAGTGTGGTTTGGTCACATTACATGGACTAAACTAACCTGGCCAGGTAGAGGAGATTTGGGAGAATCCCTTAATCTATCGACGAGAGAGACCATCACATCAGAGGGGGATTATCACAAGTAAATAACTTTGTACTTTAGTTAGTGTCAAAATTCAAAACATTCTTCCAAGTGTAAGTTACTTAGACTCAAAAAATAACATAAGAATGTTATTTCTTAAATTTCCTTCAGGGAAATGATGGAATAAATAAAATTTCATTTGATGCTAAAGGAAGTAAACTCTTTTGATGTAACAATTGATAGGTGATGCTATAGATAAAGGGTGAAAAATATTAAATTTCTTGCATTCAAAATATTTTCTGGGATTTTTAAAAATGGCTTGTGGATTATCTTTTTTATTTATATAAAGCAAATAAATTTAATCGCTGATAAAAATCGAAGCATCTATAAATTCGTTTGACACATACAGTGGCGTAACGGTCACCTCCGCATCGCGAGGGGGCCTAGTGTTCTAAGGGGCCCAAAGCCTGACTGTCACCAAGTGCCTACCCTTTGTAAAATCCAACTTGGGAGCCCGAAACCTAACTTTGCAGGGAGGCCAAATTTTATCCGTTAGGCCACTGGACAGGTGTATATACATACAGAATAAATAGCATTTGTTATGTTAATTCAAATTAAATCTCATTCATTTCCGAAAGGTATATGTTTTTGAAATTAAAATATGCGATCAGTGTTGCGTTTTCCATTTGTATTTTGTCCATTCATAACAAGTACTGCAGTATAAAATTTTTAAAAACTCATAATCGGCTCTTTTCGCTCTCTCTTTCTCTGTGTGGGTGCGTAAGTAAGTGTGTCGGGGGTAGTTTTATCCATTTTATAAATAATTTTTTTTTCGTATAAATGGGAAAAATAAATTAGATTCTTAAATTTGATTTAATAGCACTAATATATGCGAATAACAATTTTGTTTAAACGCTCAATTTAGTATTTTTTTAATTATACGTTTTTCTTGCAATAAATTCTTTTGAAGAATTATATAGATTTTGACGAATATTTTTTAAGTGATTAGATTTATAATTTATATTAAAAATTATCATGCATGTTCACACATCTTAATTTTCTCGAAAATAAAAGTGGCCGTGGTAGCTTAGTGGTCAAGGTAACAGACTCATGGCTAGAATAATATGTGTTCGAGCTCTAATTGTAATATCGTTGGTGGAAGTTAGGAGAAGGGTACAAGCTCATTTTCGTCCTCGCCACTTGACCATGGTGCAGTGGCGTAACGTACACCCCCTCCACCCCTGCACAGCGGGGGGCCAGGAGTCTAGGGGGCCCCAAAGCCTGAGCGATGCCAATTGCGTAAGATCCGGCTACGGCTCAAAATCTGATTTTGCAGGGGGGCCCGAAAATTCTCCGTTACGCCACTGCCATGGTGCAAAATTACGAGGTCTGTCATAAATTGCCCCCATTTTGCTTTCTAGTGTGGCGCTGGTAAACACTCGATATGATTGGCTGTTTTTGGAAGACATTATCAATTAATTGATATTTTAATTTTTGAGGGCTTTATATTTAGTATATACTCGTCTAAAGTTTTAAAAGTATTCATCTAAGTACAGAATGCATCCTAAATTTGCATCAAACCCCAAAGATATGTTTATCTGGATACAAAGTACTATATAAACAACTTACAAAATCAAAAGAGCAATATAACTTAATAAATATTCTGATAAAAGAAAATAAATAACAAAAACATTTCGCAAAACTTTTCGTTTCCTCAAAACAAATTTAAATAACAATAAGATTCTAGCATAGTGGATATGGTATATTTTTCTAGTAAATAAGACACGACTTTTAAATTCAACTAGAGTAAATACGTAAAGTATCAACAAGCACAGGCAAGGCAACATGTATGCGTTTCAAATTTTAATTTAATTATATTTATTGAAACATGTGGGAATATATATTTACAGTAGAGTCAGTTCCAAAAACTCGGCATTCGATAACCTGGCAGCCCATGTAACTCACCCACATACTTGCAGATCGAAAAAAATCCCACGGTTGTTATTGGCTTGGTTTCGGATATCTAGAACAAGTCAGAGTCATTAACATTAGTTCTACCCTTGATAAAATTTCTTGATCACAAGGAAAATGACAATACAGAAAATGTAAATTTTCTTGACTTGCTCGAGTTCCCTCATGTTCAAAAAACTATAAAAATAACGGCGAACAACGAATAGAAATAACGAATTCCTGAACGATACCAATCAAAACATTATGTCCGATAGAGAAATTATTGCTGCTGTCACTCTTAGTGAAAATATTCCGAAAATGATGAGGACGTTAACGTTGAAGACACCGAATAAAATTCTAAAAAATAATCTTGAAAAACCCATTATGGATAATCCGGTAGCTTCACATACCACCTTTCGATCCACGTTATATATATATATATATATATAGATAGATAGATAGATAGATAGATAGATAGACCGAGCCGAGCTTTTAGGACTCTACTGTATTATTATATGTACAACTGTAATCATATAAATTTAAACATGCAGACATTAAATTATTCATTTTTCGTCAATTTTTTATCCAGTTTTTGATTTGTTTGGTTATACCCCACAAAAACTACATCTACTTCTGAGATAATAAAAAAATTAGACATTCAAAAAACTATACATTTGGAAATCCTTGTTTTCTTATCACTGATCGTGGAACTACTTTCACTTCTGACGAATTCCCCACTTATTGTTCGGAACAAAAAATTACACTTCATCATATTACTACAGGTTTGCCACGTGCTAATGGTCAAGTAGAACGCATTAATCGAACAATTATTCCTGTCTTATCAAAGATGTCAGAAGACGTTCCCACGAAATGGTTCAAACATGTTCCTTCACTACAAGAAGTCTTTAAACTCAACATTCCAACGAAGCATTAGCACCACTCCTTTTGAATTACTCTTTGGAACACAAATCAATAACAAGACTGATTTGCGCATTCAACAATTAATCGACGAACAACACAACTCGAATTTAATGAAAACAGAGAACTTCTACGTAAAGCGGCAAAAGCGCAAATAATTAAAGTGCAAAATGAAAACAAAAAGTCTTATAATCTTCGACGAAAATCTCTTTATTTATATAGTGTTAAGGGCTTAGTTGCTACTAAAAAAACGCAACAAGGACCTGGACAAAAACTCTGCAATAAATTTATCGGTCCATATAAAATTACACAAGTAAAACCTAACGATACCTACAACGTCTAAAAAAGGGAAATTTTGATGGCCCAACCAAAACAAGTACTTGTGCCGAATACTTGAAACCATGGCCAAACAAATGAATGTTACATTACAAACGAAAACTTTTACATTAACATTTTTTTGACATTATCACCATACTCAAGATTGCTTTGTATTGTTTGTCTTCTTTCCATCTGTATACCTATTTTATTTTATTTTATTTTATTTTATTCTTTATTATTAGTTTTGATTTTCTGATACATATTTGTCTGTTTTAATAATTGTTTTATTTGTAAGTTTATTTCCTCTAGCTTTTCAGTTTTATTTCATGAAATTCTGAAATACACTGTATTTTACATGTGAGGACGCATGCTTGGTCATGATGGCCGATGTAGGAATGGATGTGCACATATTGTATCCATCCTATATTCCTCAATGACGTAATGCCAAGAGAGCGCCACCTATCTGACAAGGCGGTTCGAGGATAACGAGTAAACTAGACTCGAATAGAACGATGCGCGGGAGACGACTGAGAGAGACGACAGCGAGGAGACGATGACGAGGACGCAGGAACCAAACGCCTCGTGGAATCCAACGATCTAATGATGTTTCGATTACTTTTTACTAACTTTGAGCACTCCCTTGTAAATAATTCACTTTAATAAATGTATATTTAACTCAATCTGGCCGTTGTCACTCTCTATAATTATATTTTTTTAAATTTAATAATGTATTATTTTTGCGTAGAATACTATTTAATTCTAAGCTAGAATAAAAGTACCTATATTTTTGGCAATTAACCTTTAACAAAGGCGAAAAAAATCCAATTTACCAATATCAAAACATAATAACTGAATATTTACATTCAGTTTTTTATCAGTAATGTAATAAAATGAAAATAATTTTTCAATGATCTAATTATATTTTACAATGGGAATGGAAAGATAATTTAATAGAAATGCATATTTTATTACGCGTGTACTACATTGATCTCTAGGAAATAAATTTAATTAGCATATGAAATTTTTATATTAGATTCATTATATAACTTAATTTGAAAACAATGAATGCACTTTAAAAAATGTAATTAATTTCCGAATAACGCTAATCTTAATTCTAACAAAGAAAAAATGTCTAGAATAAAAAAATGATTTTCTAAAAGTTAATATTTTTAATTACTTTCAATGATTAAACTACTAATCACTTTTCTTTTCTTCAAATCATGGATTTAATAAAAAAAATTTCAACAAAGAATGGAATAGAATCGAATACACGTGACTACTGTTAAAACAGAGAAAGGCGTGAAATAGTTTTATCTTCAATAGAATTGTAAATTTCCCATGACATTCAAGTACCGAAACTAATTCTAATTTTATTTGGACAATAAAATAAAATTGCAACCACTTCCTCTAATAAAAAAAATTTATTTGTCCATTTTTTTTAGAAAAGAGTAAATGATTTAAGCTGTAATGAACTGTAATTAAAATTTTAACTTTTAATTAATCATTCCACCCACGAGTAAAGAAAATTTTTGCATTGACTTTTAAAACCGAGATTTTCATTCCCTTGTGAATTCGAATTGCGCGTTATAGTTTTTTTTCTTTCTAGAAATCCGTAAAATAAATAATCTGTAAGAGAATGGTACAAATAAATGTTGAGCCTTGCTTCTGTTTTCACGAAATTTTGTGAAGGAAAAAACTTTAAAAGAATGCAATTGTTTCTGGCTTAATGATCAATTACTTTACTTGAAATAAAAGTTTCTATTGTGAATAGAGAACAAAAACTTCATTTAATTGTAGAAGTTGCCGGCTACTTTTAATCTTTAAAAGCTGAGAAAAGAGTTGAGTTATACTTTATTCATTTCAAAATAAAATTAAGTAAATAATTTAACTAATGAATATTTATTAAAGAGCAAAATCAAATGTGTAACACTATACATTATTCAAGCGTTTTTCAAACTGTAAGGTGCCTCCCCCCTCGAGGGAAGAGTGTTAAACCTACGTGGAGTACGAGAACACATCGAGAAGTCGAAAATAAAATATTTAAAATAATTATCAATTTACTGGAAAAAAGCAAAACAAAATACATTCTGACATAATAAAAAATACACACACATTCACACACACTTAATGTTCTTATAAATTACTTACCATAATAACCCTACATATAATGCGCGCCTATACTTTAAACTGCAATTTTTAATTTTTGGGCACATTCACCGTATAACGCGCATTTCCCTCATAACGAAAGAACCTCAAATTTTTGTGTGAAAAGATCTTATGCTTTGAAGTCATTTATTTATTCGAAGCTTTTGAAGAAATACTATACTTCTAGAACTACAACATTTTAAGTTCATGAGGAATGTTATTTATTTTAAATAAATAGTGCTTCAATCTATTTAGAAATCTAATATTTTGCTATTCTCAGTTTTTTTTTTACTTTTAAAGTTCTCATTTTCATACCCAGCGTATAATGCACACCTTTGAATTTCGATCTAATTTTTTGTATTAAAATTACGCATTATACGCCAGTTTGTACGGTATATAATTTAGAAGTATACTTATGTAAGTAAGTTATTATTTATAGTATTACTTTTATAATTTTTAATTTACTCATATAATTTATAATTTACTCATATAATTTATAATATGACATTAATATAATATACACTGAAGAGCCAAAAACACTGGTACACCTGCCTAATAGCATGCAGATCACCCACGAGTACGCAGAAGTGCCACAATACGACGTGGCAGGGATTCAATGAATGTCTGAAGTAGCGTTGGAGGTAATTGACACACCATGAATCCTCCTGCAGGGCTGTCTATAAATCAGTAGGAGTAAGAGGGGTGAAGATCTCACCTGAAAAGTACATTGAAAAGCATCCCAGATAATGTTCATGTCTGGGGATTTCGGTGGCCAGCGGAAGTGTCTAAATTCATAAGAGTGCTCCTGAAGCCACTCTGTCAGCAATTCTGGACGTGTGGGGTGGCGTATTGTAATGTTGAAATTCCCCAAGTCCGTCGGAATATGAAATGGACATAAGTGGGTTCGGGTGACCAGAAAGGATGCTTATGTAACTGTTACCTGTCAGAGTCGTATCTAGGCGTATCAGGGGTTCCATATCACGCCAAATGCACACGCCCCATACCATCACAGAGCCTCCGCCAGGATGAACAGTCCCCTGTTGACATATAGAGCCCATGGATTCATGAGGTTGTCTCCATACCCGTTTATGTCCATCAGCTCGATTCAATTGAAAACGAGACTCGTCAGACCAGGCAACGTGTTTCCAGTCATCAATAGTCCAATGTCGGTGTTGACGGGCCCAGGTGAGGCGTAAAGCTTTGTGTCTTGCAATCAAGAAAGGTACACGAGTAGGCCATCGGCTCCAAAAGTCCATTAAAATGATGTTTCGTGGAATGGTTTGCACGGTAACACTTGCTGATGGCCCAAGGATTAAAATCTGCAGCATTTTGCGGGAGGGTTGCACGTCTGTCACGCTTAATGATTCTCGTCAGTCATCGGTGGTACCATTCTTGCATGATCTTTTCCGGCCACAGCGATGTCGTAGATTTGATGTTTTACCAGATTCGCGATAATCACGGTACACTCGTGAAATGGCCGTACGTGAAAATCGAAATTTCATCGCTATTCCCATCTCTCATGCGCCGACTATAACACAAAGTTCAAACTCACTTAAATCTTGATAACCTGCCATTGTAGCAGCAGTAACCTATCTAAAAACTGTGTCAGGCATTCGTTGTCTTATACAGGCCTTGCCGACCGCAGCGCCGTACTCTGATTGGTTCCATATCTCTTTATTTGCATACGCATGCCTGTACCAGTTTTTTTAGATCTTTAGTGTTCTTATAAATGTATCTGTACTGCACAAAATATTTGATAATTAATTTGTCAATACTAAATTAAAAGTAAGTTTAGTCATTATTAGGGATCCCCATGGACTTCTCATAAACGAAATTCAATACTTTCTTGATAATTTGTACTGTTTATATGATTAAAGTTGTATTGTAGCCTTACGTTAAAGGGCAGTATTATTGCATTTAATACATTGTTATTGTATGAAGAGGGTGCGAAGAAAATAATGACAAAACTGTGTCATAAATATTGAAGGTTTGAGGAGCATTGCATTATTTCAACGTGTAGTAATGAGTATGACTGTTTCAATTAGCAACACGAGATAAATAATTCCTTACCGAATTACAAACATTTACAGAAAACGGATACACTATGTAAATAAATATATTAATTCAATGAAAAACCTTTTCGAATTTAACTATGTAAATCTTTTCAGTCACATAAAAATTCAGCACACCTGTTATTAAGATTTGTTATTTAAGTTTATGTTGTTGTTGTCTTGTCCCAGCAGTGAAATCAAATGGCACCGAAGGTATCCAAAACAGCTCTCGTGTCAACGACCTTTAGCGAATAAAGCAGTTGATGGTACTTGGGGTTTAGGTCAATGTTGTGGAGTTTAGCCAATATAGAAGGACAATTAAAAATATGGCTAGAAGAAAGTTTAATGTCAAAACAGTAAGGAGACAGTTGTAGTATAACTTCTTTGGCCACCAGGGGATATTTTTCTCCCTTTAAAGTGTCTTATACGTAGCCTGGCTGTGGTGGTTGAAATAATCTAGATTCACAATTAAGATCTGGAATGAAGTGCTCCTTAACTGAATGGGAGGCGAGTTTACGTCTGGCTATTGCCTCAGTATCAGTAAAGGTAAGGCTATTGCAAAGTTTAGGGTCCTTTCGGGTTTCCTTGGTAAGGTTATCAGCCTGCTCATTGCCGAAGATGTCTACATAAGCCGGTTTCCATTGCAAAATGCCAGTTTTTTGGACTGTAACTACTCTATAAATCAGGGCAATTTTATCCTGGGTCAGTTGAGAATTGCCCCTCTGGATCGCCTTAAGTTTATGTGATATTTGTGTGTGTTTTTTCTGTTTCACTTTAAATTTCAAAATATATATTGTGCTACATTGCAAAGTATCTTTTAGGTATAAATCATGTAATAAAGTTATTTATTAAAAAATTAATGTCGATATTCATAGATCACTTCTATGGAAAATATTGCATTTTTATTTTTTAAAAAAAAGAAAACATTGAGAAAGGATCTTTGTCCTAAAAATTAAAAGTCTGTCGGCCTTTGGAAGGGGTTTAAATCCCTTGTACACGACTTTATTTTGATGTAATATTTATATATAGGGTGTTTTTTTAGAGGTATAGAGCTTTAAATTGCAATAAAACAACGATGTATTATTCGATTGACATGAATTTTTTTTATTCGAAAGATAATCTTGTGGCATTACATTTTAAATATGATCAAGCAAAGCGTAGATTCGTCGAATGGGCCCAAAACAAGATTGCCGTTGTTCCCGATTTTTATAAGCGAATTTTGTTTAGCGATGAAGCGAACTTCTGGTTGAATGGCTACGTCAACAAACAAAACTGCCGCATTTGGAGTGAAGCTAATCCACAAGTGTATGCCGAAACACCGTTACATCCAGAAAAACTGACTGTTTGGTACGCTTTATGGGGTGGTGGAATCCTTCTTCAAAAACGATGAAGTCCACAACGTTACAGTCAATGGTGATCGGTATAGAGCCATGATTACTAACTTTTTCATTCCTGAATTGAACAATCATGATGTCTAAGAGCTGTGGTTCCAACAAGACGGCACAACATGTCACACAGCTCGTGCCACAACCGATTTATTGAAAGGCACGTTTGGTGACCGCCTAATTTCACGTTTTGGACCTGTGAATTGGCCTCCAAGATCTTGTGATTTAACACCGCTAGACTATTCTCTGTGGGGCTATGTAAAGTCATTGATCTATGCGGATAAGCCACAAACGCTTGACCATTTGGAAGACAACATTCGCCGTGTTATGATTCGCCGATATACGGCCACAAATGTTGGAAAAAGTCATCGAAAATTGGACGTCCAGATTGGACTATACATCCGAGCCAGCCGTGGCAGTAATATGCCAGAAATCATATTTAAAATGTAATACCACAAGATTATCTTTCAAATAAAAAAATTCATGTCAATCGAATGATACATCGTTGTTTTATTGCAATTTAAAGTTCTATACCTCTAAAAAAACACCCAATATATATATACTGTATTTTACTATATATACTGTACGTATACAGTATATGCGTACAGATTCTATGAAAATACCGTGTATATGCAACGTAATACCTAAAATTGTCACGCCACTGGTATAGTGGTTAGAGAAGCTAAGCTGACTGAGTTCGAATCCCGGAGAAGACATGGATGTTTGAAAATGTATAGTGCCTTTTCGGCAAGAGGATACTTTAAATAGCCGTCAAGACGCATGTCCTCGTGGGGTTTGTGGAAGGAGAAGAGAGGTGAGAGGCCCCTGGCCACCCTCAGGGTTTTCTCCCTCTAAATTGGGGTGAAACCGAGCAAAATCGTACTGTCACCAGCATGGTGCTCAAAGCTAAAGCTAACGACAGGCGTAAAAATTCTAACCCTTAGCCGCGATGAATTTCGCCGGCCTCGATCTGTCTTCGTCACGCAGGTGGCATTAGTCACAACACAACAATACATAAATTATACGGTATAGGCATAATATATTGCTCTTAATTTATAGAGAAGAGAAATGTTGTATACACTATTTTGCTTTGACTTATGAGAGTAAAAAAGGGGCAGAAAAGAAAAGTGTAATTAATTATTGGTCAACTGTATATTTTTGGATACTTTTCCAACACTATTAAATAATGAAATAAAATGGAAGTAGGGGTAAGTTCCAACTTTCCTGATAGTTCATGTCCTTTCTTTCCATTGTTTAATATATATATATATATATATATATATATATATATATATATATATATATATATATATAAGACAGCACAACATATAAATAAAAATCACATAACATAGCTTGACAGTTTTAACAGTGGCTGATAAATTGTTTTCTATAGATCCACCCTTTCTAAGTTTTTGATATATGAGAGAAAGAAGGGTATAAATATACAGAAGGAAGTTCAAGAATAATATTGTTGGGTACACAAGTAAAACTCAAGAAAAAGTCTCTCTCAGTAAGTGGACTGTAGTTTTTATTACTTGTTGCTCAGCTCGCTCGTTTCGACTCCTTTCTCGATGGAGTCAGAGGTTACACAAATTCGTTAGACACAACGCTAACATTTACATATAAATAAAAATCACAATAACATTGCAAGCTTGACAGAACATAATTTAACACACAGAAATGGCTGATAAAATTGATTTTTTAAAAAATACTATTCTACACACAAACATTACTATCTAAATTTTTCAATATATGAATTGGTATAAAAATGGGTCTCTTAAATATACCTCTAGTGGTATACATACTAGAATCCTTTCCTGGAAGTTCAAAGAACAATATAATATTTTGGATTGCAATACATATGAAAAGAATTCGTTATTCTAAATTCATTTTCAATTCATTAAAAGAAACGAAAAGATAAAATACAAATATAAATAACTTTTAAAAACAATTTATAACTCTACAATATAAGGGAAAACCCAATGAAGTGAGTGGGAAATGAATAGTTCATATGATTCTTATAAAATACAAACTTTCTTCCAATAAATTTTTTTGTTTTCGAAAATGTGAAAAACTATTTTATCTTTTATTCGTTTTATAAATCGTGGCACAAACACCATTGCCATCATTTTTCTAAGTCAATGCATGTTCTGGAAACTCGACTTTTTGAAATCTTATGAATGTTAAGAGCATCTTTACATTTTATAAGCCCATCACACAAATATATTATCGATGTCCTCTGGATTGTCCTCTGTTGCCACATAGGATTGTAGCAATCCTGTTAGCCAAAAGGTTTTTAGTTGATATGACTCCTTCCTTAATCCGGCGTATAACGCACACAAATATTTTAGATCTGATTTTTTAAATTTTTAGATATATTCGCTATACAACGCGTACCCCCATTTTTGACGAAGAAGTCTGAAATGACCATATGTAATATTCGCATATTTTGAAGTCATTATATTGAGATATTATCATAGGATTTTGAAAAATATATATATTTCTAGAAATACAACCGTTTAAGTTCATAAGAAATGTCATTTCTTTTAAATAAACAGTAGTTCGATAATGTAAAGTGCAATTTTTTTATATGCTTATCTTCTTTCATTTTTCAAGCTCTCATATTTATACCCGGCGTGTAACGGGCACCCGTAAATTTCAATCTTATTTTTTGTGTTGAAAGTGCGTGTTATACGCCGGATTTTACGATATATAAAATGTCGGAAAACTGACGATTCATAGTAGGAATTTAAATATTTGGTATAATTACGTCACAGCTTTTTTTTTTACAGAAAATACATTTACATCGAAATGATTAAAACTATTGGTTATTTCATTAGGGTTTAGAACATGAGATTTGTGAGAGAGGATGCCACAACCGTTCTCTTTGGTGTTTTCCAACGGAATTCCTCTCTGGTCTCTCCGACGAGGGGCGGTCTCTTTCTCACAACCACGAATAACATCCGACTCGTGGGGAAATGGGGTTTTCTCACGGTCAAAGGTAGCTGGGGTGATGACAAAAGACAGGACCTTGCAATATTTAAGGTACACGTGTGCATAGAAACGCTGCTATTCTATCCACAAAAAAGCCAATTTTTCAGATGTGTGACACGAAAACATCACAAGGCCAATGTGAGGATTTTCAGTTTTAATACATTTAACGTGCATCAACTTATTCACATGGAGGGTCTTTAGTTGCACCAGACCTCGAACCTTCACCTTGCCAAAAACAAAAGAGGCTTCGAATTTCCCTTTATGACCAATGGACAACAAGGGCTATTTGAAAAGAGGATCGCATCTAAATTAAAAATATAGTTTTCTTTAAGATACTTTATACGTAGCTGCATATTTCCTATTTGTTTCAAAGAAAGACTTTAAAGTAAGATTAAGAAATAAATAAACTAAAAGAATATAAGAGCATTTATTTACGTTTCGAAGAATTATTTAATTTATCCAATAATAAGATAAGAGTGCATGTTTATAAATATTAGGCACACTATTCATAAAAATCCAAGAAATAAAATTAATGCAATAAAAATTCATATAAATCAAGAAGAAAAATAATTTACTTTATTTAGGTTATTTTTGAATTTAATATTTCCTAAATAATCCTTGAAATAAAAATTCATTTATTATTTCATTCCTAAATCCCTCAGAAAGTATTTTAAATTGAAATAAATATATAAAGAAATCAGTTGTTTAAATATTAAAATAAACTTCAACTTCCATCTGTATATTTTTTATTTTAAATGAATTTTATTCTTTTTAAAAAAGATTATGAAATGACACATTAAATTACTTCAGTTGTCAGAGTAATAAGGATTTTATTCTTTTTAAAAAATCAGAAATATTAAAAATAAACTTCATGATCTGTATATTTCTTTTATTTTAAATGAATTATTCTTTTAAAAAAGTTTTAAAAATACTGCTTTTTAAAATACTCGCTCTTTGAAAGCACACTAGTTACTTTTCCCCAAGATTACATTAGTTATTAATATCTTTTAAAGAATTATGAAAAAATTGTAAAAAGTATGCGCAAACACAAACAAATAATTCATGAATATCTCCACATTTATAAAAAAAATGTTTATATTTGCATTTATGAATTTTCCTTCTCAATAAAAATGTCGCTCGTCATATAAAAAAACTATTTTATTTGAACTCAAAATGAAATACACACGGAAAAAAACACGATTTTATTTGAGTAAATAACAAAAGAGCAGAAATATATATGCGTATATCAGTAGACAACTTGGAGAAACAGAACGTAATCTTTGGATTCATTTGTTGAACTCTCTAAAGACGCAGATTCTTGCGTTTTTTAATATTTTTGGTAACGTATTTGCTTAGTTTTTAGTAGATTTTAAGAAACTTATTCACATAATTATTCATAATTGGAATATGAATAAGATATTTTTCAGCAATATTTTTCATAATTTTGTAAACCTTTTAGTTGTGTGTAATTTAAATGCAACAGCGATGTATGAGTTTGATATTGCGGTAAATAGTTTTTTTCTCAAATGTATTTATTTTCTCTCTTGTATCACGAGTAATATTTTATTCTCATTCAATTTGTATTCATTGTACAAAGTGTGGGAATTTTTTATGAAAATATTTTGTAACGATTCGATTAGATTGAATTAATCCTTAAACATTGAATAATTTTTGTTGTTAAACTGGGGGGTACGATTCTCCCCCCACCCTCTACAAGAACGTGACAATGCTACGTTGTGAGGCCGAGCATATCAAAACGTCGAAAATAAAGGATTTAAAATAATAATCAATTTACTGAAAAGAAGCAAAACAAAATACACTCTGACGTAATAAAATACATATTCACACTAATATAATATATTTTTAATGTTTCAGTACGGAAAAAGTATTTGATAATTAATTTATCAATACTAAATTAAAAACAAGTTGAGTATAATTACTATTGACTTCCATGTGTGAGCCTGCCATATACAAAATTAAATAAAAAATATATTACTTATCTCGATAATTTGTACAGTTTATAATTAGAGTCGCATTGTATAGCGTCGAAGTACACTATTATTACATTCAATACATAGTTATTGTAGGAAGAGATCGTGATAAAAATTATGATTGAAAATTGGGTCACAAACATTGAAAGTTTGAGAAGCACTGCATTAATTTTTTTTTACAAAGGACTATTATAAGGTAACTTCTAAATATACAGAAATTCATCTTAATCCTTATCTGTAAAAATTTATTTTAAAACATTTTTAAATACGCAAATATTATTTTCAATAAATTAGTATTTGTAATTAAAAGTTATTGATGAATATATATGGTAACATTGATTTATATCGAAAAAAATTATAGTATCTGTTTTCTTTATAATACATTAACCTTTACTTTTAACTATCACTTATCTATAATCGAAGAGGTAAAATCGTAGGATAAGAGTAAGTGCATAAGGTCACGTAAGAAAAATGTAATTAAAATATTAAAAAAAAATAACTAAAACAGTTGAGTTTTGCAAACATACTATATTAAAAAAAATCATGGTTTAGAAAAGGAAAATCTAAGTTCAAAATTGCGTGGAAAATGTTTCCAATAAAAAATATACTGTTCCGAAAAAAATAAGGGACTCCAGTATTAGTGCGCCTTTCTACTGCGCAACTAATATAGTCTTAGAAATGTAACATTTTCGGATGGATTAGTCGCAATTCTTTGAAGATGCAACCAATAAAGCGGCTACGACGGTGTCGTAAACCTTAATATGAAATATTACTCTGTTTGTTAGAAATTATTTCCACTTA
Organism: Trichonephila clavipes; assembly: GCA_019973935.1. NCBI lineage: Eukaryota > Metazoa > Arthropoda > Arachnida > Araneae > Nephilidae > Trichonephila > Trichonephila clavipes. The sequence goes on along the minus strand of BMAU01020252.1, from coordinate 74,054 downwards.
TTCAAATTTTTAGATTTCTTTGAATATATAAACTAAACTTCTCCTAATTAATGTACAATTAAATACTTTCTGATTCATATATCGTACAAGTTTTATTAAACGCAGACTTTTTAGGGATATTGAGGATCAACTACATGCTTAACAACATTCAGATTGTGGGCTGCGGTAGCCCAGTGGTCAAGGTATCTGATCATGGCAGGCATGTCTAAGTTCGAGTCAAGTACCACTGAAGAACCACCGTGCAGGGCAGCGATGCACGTTAAATCTGTCGAGAGCTGAAACGTCCTCCCGTTAGTGTGGTAGTTAGGAGAGGGGGATGCCAGCTCACACAGGTGTCATCCACTTCACTTGACCATGGTTAAAAATTACGTAGTCCGTCGCCAAAAGCCCTCGTGTAGCTGAACAGTGGGACGTTAATATTCACACACTAAACATTCAGATTGTGCAACGTTTAATCAAGCAACTTTTTTTAAATGAATACCGTAAAATCCGGCGTATAACGCTCACTTTGAACAAGAAAAATATGATCGAAATTTAAGGATATGCCTTATACGCCGGAGATATAAAAGTGATAGCTTTAAAAATGGAAAAAAGATATGAGTTTAAAAAATTTTTACTTCTACACAAATCGGAATACTGTTTATTTAAAAGAAATGTCATACCTAATAAACTTATAGTTCTAGAAATGTACTATCTTTCAAAAGTCTGGGATAATACCTCAAATATATCACTTCAAAACATAAGAGCATTTCACACATATATTTCGGGTTTCTTCGTGAAAAAAGCGGGTGCGCGTTATACGGCGAATGTACCTAAAAATTAAAAATTGTAAATTGAAAGCATATATGTGCGTATTGCGCAACTGTGCGCGCTATATGCTGTATTTTACGGTAAGTAGTTAGTAAAAAAAGAAAGTAAAATAATTGTTTTGAAGCTCTCTAGATCATTTCCTCATGGTCGAAAAACACGCGACGATTTAAATTGTAACAATAACCCGAATACTACGTTCCTGAGAAATGGATAATCAAACTAGGGTCGGTTGAAGGTGACATAGTCGTAACAAATAACAAACAGCAGAATAAATTAATCTGTTTATTAAACTCTCTGATTAATCAACTAAACCTGTTTGAGAAAGATTTTATCACGCTATTAATCTGTAATAAGACTACTTATCTTACAGAAACAGGAATGCAAACTAACTGGGTAATTATCCAATACCCACATTCTAACTTTTTGATGCCATTGACCATTAGATTACTTCTGCTAATAGAACTCTAGATATTCAGTTTGTTATAAGCCCAGGAATTGTGTTTATTAATGTCATAATCAACAACTACTCTAACTCATTATTTCAATTCACTTTATAGAGGGTGAATCAAATATCTTACCCTGATTGTAAAAATTCATTGCAAAATAATACATCCTCTGATAATAAAGTTCGGTGAATAGTCCTGTAACATTAACCTAGATTAAGTATTAACGAAAGTTTTATCTTACTGTCCTTCGAAATAGTCACCTCTCATATTTATGTACCACTGAGATCTGCTGTAAGTGGGCTGAAAATTTTGCAAGAAGTCTTCTTTAGGGATGGAATTCAAAAGCCTCGTCACGTTTTGTTAGCTCTTTTCATCGTTCACTTTCCTGTTCTCGGTTAAAAACCAACGTATGAAACAAGCACTTTGTAAAATAAGTCTTACATAGAACACAAATGAGTCTCGTTTGAACAACGGTGGGGACAGATGGTCAACACCTGCCGCTAAGCATATGCAGCGTTTTGTTTCGCCAGTGTTGCCCCATCAGCCATTTTGAAATATATGACTGTTGTGATCCTTCAAGAGTGACTTGGAGGAACATTTCTGAGTTGACATAACGTCGACTGAAAAGTAAGTGCAATATTTGCCTTGATTTCACGAAACAAAATCACTCATTTATTTTCAATATAATTTCGACGTCGTTGTGAAAGCAAACCTCTTGGTGAAAAATCAATAAAGTGAAGGTATAAAATGTTGAAAAAATAGGCATCTTTAAGGAACATCCTTGAAGTGGTAGGCAGAATTTGAGAGAAGCTACTGTTGAACTGTACATTTGGTGGGAACTGGAGTACCGCTTGGGCAGTCTCCGAGCTGCCGAAGTGGCACACATTAGAATTTACTGAGATAAACGGTCCTATAAGAAAAATTCATGATAGTACTTTTAATGTATCGAAAAAAAACTTGTGTCAAATTGTAATATTTTAAGTGCAATAAGTATAATTCGGATCAGAATTTTGGTTCACTCTATATACGTGAGGAGGCTAGTAGCCCGGTACATTTCGTTCCGCAAGCACGTAACATACCACTGGACCAAATTAATAACTTTAGTCCGGAGGCTGTTACTGGCTTATATATAGATACCGCCGCTATACACTTCCCTACCAGTGAGTCGATGGATAGGCAAACAAACGATATAGTTGTTATGGCGAGAGTGTTAGTTGTTGTTGTTGCGTCAAAAGTGTCTGATGGTTTTAATCGTTGCGTCAAGTGTGTCTGACGGCTTTGTTTTCTGCGTCAAGTTGATCTGACGGCTTTTGATTGCTCTTGCGGCTGGTAGATTGTGGCACGAACATCTTAAGGCACGATATAGTGAAGTTAGCGTTTCTTACTTAGTTCAGCGTCAAGGTCACCAATGAGAAGGAAGTTTTCGTAATCATGTAACATACCACTGGAACAAAAGGATCACTTCAGTCTGGAGTTTGCTACTGACTTATATAGATATTACTGTTACATGTACATAAATTATCTGATTTCATATTACATTTCTTCTGTAAGAAGGTTGCAGTTAAGATGTAATAACAACAAAACAAATATAAGTTGAATTCACAACAGAAACCGCAGGAGATAGAATGTTACAAATTGTATTTCGACAGAAGGGTTCATTTATAGATTATGAAAAAAATTTCTCAGTACAGCATTCAAAATAGTTCTAAGGTAAATTCAAAAACTGTGATATTTCATAATAAGTAGTGTGTGCTTAGTTGTATTTTGAAATTAGCTTGAATTCTAAATAAAAAGGCGACATTTTCATAAAATTACGGTTATATTAGTAGAAAATTACAAATTCTTTTTATCATAATAGTGTATCATCTAATGTAAAAACTGTTGTTTTTTTAAAACAAAATGTGCGATTAGACTGCAAAATTTTTAATCATCGCTAATAAAAAAAAGCAGTCTAGACTTCACAAACATAGGTTTTAATGAAATAACATTAAAGAGAGATAACTTTATTTCTCCACCATACCAAGAAGCACAGTTAGGAAAGAATTAGTAAAGAAAGGGATAAAAGTAAAATAGGTAAGAGAAGAAAGAGACTGTTATTTGAATTATCCTGATTCCTTTACTTTAGGCCAATGCAATTTAATATGTTTCAAAATTTCACCATACATAAATTTTAGAGTTAATATAGAAAATATAAAAGTTGCCCAAAAATGAAAAGTGGACATATGCAATTGCGTCAGAATGGGTGCAGCTTTTGCAGAGCCACCAAACAGGGACACAAAGGACGGTAGGAAGTGTAACCGCATACAATGCTTAGCAGCGAACTTGTTAGTGGTAGAGAAAATTAATTGAAAATAAAGTCGCGCCATATAAGGATGCGTCCAGATCGAAACAACGTGCGGTTGTATGGTTTTTGATTGCAGGAAGTAAGTTCAATGTGGACATATCGACGAATGGTGGCAGTCTATGGCGAACACTGTCTAGATCGAACGTCTTGGGACAGTTGGTGTAAAAGTTTTCGAGAAGGGCAGCAAACGATTTTAGATCTTTATAACAATGTCCGTCCACACGTCTCCCATTAAACGAAGGCAACTTTTTAAAACATTAGCTGGGAAATGTTACAACACCCACCATACGGTCCGGATTCGTCACCCTGTGACTTCTAGCGCTTAAGACAGTATTGTGTTTCTATTTGGACGATGAAGTGAAGGAAGCTGGGCAGGACCTCCTCAAGAATTAATCACGTTTTTTGCAGAGTGAAGGCATAGGCTTGCTCCCGAAATGATGGGACTTATGTTACAACACTGAGTAATTTCTTTTAGTTTCCAATAAAATCATTCTATTAGTGAACTTGTTCACTTTTCATTTTTGAAACCCTTGCAAATTGCGAGTTTGGGGATTTTGAGTGTCTTTAAATTTTTATACGAGCAAAAATTGATAAATTTTATTAAATTTAATATCGTACCCTCTTTTTTCAGATAGAGAGTTTTCGGTTTCCATAAAATAATTCTCATTGACTTTATGTCTGATTGGTACAAAAGGAGAAATTCTTATAGGATTTGAGCTACTTTAAATTTTCATTTTAATTCATTTTATTCAATCTTCAATTCTTCAAACTCATTTTAAAGGAAATCTAAAAGTATTTAAGAAATAGTTCATTTTGTAAGACTTCTGTATTAACAATAAATAACTTTTTTTTTGGTAAGACGCGCGTATAAATATAATAAAGTCAACTTGTAAAAAGAAATGAGAACCTATAAATAATTGCCAATCGGGCTGTAAGTATTTTTACTATCGTGTAATTACTATGATTCTTCTCATCTATCTTCTTATGATCAAAAGCTTTACTTTTCGTAATTTTTCAATTAAAATAAAACTGTCAATAAATTCTAAAAGATTTAATTTTTAATAGTTTTACATTTGCTACATTTTTAGGCATTAGTGAAAGAATTAAATTGTACTTCTCAATCTAAGAATTTTTAAAATTTATGCTATCTATTCTTTCAAATGCTATGGTATAAATGCTAAATGTCTTAAAATGAAACATTTAAAAAATATATAATTCACCACATCGTTGGACATTTATCCTCTTTAAGAATTTTTAAGAAATTCCAAATATTTTTCAAGTAAAAAATAATTTTTGAAATTTAAATATATAAATGATAAGCATTATCATTGTACAGATTTGTCCTTTAACAGCTATTTGAAACAAAGGCTCTCATAGAATAGTTTCATGACATATTGATAGTTTTCAATGTTTCCACGAAACAACGCGCAAAGGGAACTATAAATAATACTATTCTACAAATGGAAAAAAAAACTTTCGTGTAATTATCTTTAAAAATGATAAATTTATTAAATGATTAATTAAAACTTTGAGTATTTTTTTGAAAAATCGTAAAAAAAAGTTTTTGGTATTTTATTTTTTTTTAGTGACTTATTCTAAAACTGATTCTAGTATGAACTTTTTTGGTGTAAAATATCAATTCATTATCACGAAAAGAAATTCATTCGGAACGAGTTAGAAATCTTTTTCATGAAAACGCTTCAGTTTTTACTCATTTTAGAAAAATTGTAAAAAATAGATAATATCATTATTTTATAAAAAGAAGTAAACTATATTGTGGTGAAATAAATTATATTTCCGATTCTGTAATTATTTTTTGTCTGCGTTTGATGGCACGAATTAGATGGCTTTTTTAAAAACGTCAAAAAAAATCGGAACCCTTTTAAGCTCAATCCGAAAAGCCGCTCAGCGGGATGAAAAGCCAACAAAGAAAAAACAATTATGCATTTTAAGGTTTTTAATTAGTATATTTTTAATTGCAATATCGGAATATAAATAGCCAAAACATGCATTGCCATCCAAACTAAACGTGTATACAAAATTTCAGCTCAATCGGTTGAAGACATCAGCTTCAAATTTGAGTAGCAAGATTCTACCCGAACAAATTACATTGCAAGGTAAATAAAAGCTTATATAAAAACACACATTAGAAATTAAAAAAGGGTTCCGCTTTATAAAAAATAAGACTTTTATCTCCGTCTAGAGTAAAAAAGATTTAACGAGATTTTTAAAAGCTTATTTCCAATACAAAACAAACTCTTTCGTGTAACTATTATTTTTATTTAATATTAATAAAAATACTACTTAATTAACTACGATTGTAATCTTGGTGATTTCTTTTTTCTTACTAAAATTATCAATTCCTTGTTGTTGCTATAATTTTAGGATTTTATAATATTTCATCACTTATTCGATGCTTACAACATAATTTTGTGTAACTCACATGGAGATAAAAAAATGTATTAACTGTATGGCTTCTAAAATAATTAAAGCCTTTATATTCTTTATATTCACAAATATTTTGTGACAATTGTATTAATTAATTTTTTTAGTAAGCCTTATACTAAATGCTTGTAAAATAGAATTCTAAACAGAGAGAGAGAGCGATTAGTGTGTTTTTTTCCCATTAATTCTTATTACATACTGTACATATTCCTAAGCTAAGGTAAAAGTATTTTTTTCTTTTAAAATAATCACAAAAAATCATTTTATGAACAATTTCTATCTTCGGCATAATAATGCTGATGTATTTCGATGAAAACTATGTTTTCAAATAAAAAAATCGACAAACAAAATAACTTAAAACATGAGCATAAATTAAAACATAAAACTTTCTTAAATAGCAGATAAGTGATATAAGATAAACATAATAACATATGAAAAATATGTGCACATATGGTAGTTATATAACTCAGTCTTTTTTTCCTTTCAATTAATTAGCAAAATTACAAGGATAGATAGATTCTTGGAATACAAAATTTATTTCTTCCTCAAATTTTAATTTAAAATAATCCAATTGGTGAATAAACATTGTTTCTTCTTTGCATGCATGACTTAGTAGTTGACTTTGACATTCCGTAACACTTCAATAAAGTGAATTTATTCTGTAATCGATATGTACCCAAGCCCATCAACCAAACCAGGCGTAAGAAATATTTGCAATAATACAAGAAATTCGAAGCAGAGAAGTCAGAAACTCCAATAAATCAGTGAAATACCGAGTATAAAAAGTCACTTCATCATGGAGAAGAAATATTGTGGCTCATGAAGCAGCAATATATTTCATGTTGAACTTTTCCTGCAGTTCACGGTAGACAGATCGTATATTATCGAGTGAAGTTTGAACAAAACAACATGTTCTGTTACTTGTTTAACCGTAGCGCAATGACTCAGAAGATAATTTATAAGTGTCAACGTAAACTTCCTAAAAATACTTCATATTAAGTTCTTAAGATATTTGAAAACATGCTAAACATGAAGTTATTGGGTAAACACTCGAATTCTAATAATTTGAAGGTCATTATATGTGTGTTTCAAATCTGCTTTGCAACTAACATTTTAATAAGTTTAAAATGATTATTTATTAAAGCAAATACAGCGAAATATCTATATAAACGAACATCTATATTGCGAATTTTTCTATATAGCTAACCTTTTCCTGAAGCCTTGAACAATTCATGATTTTCTTTGTAAAATAACCGCTCTATCGTGAAGTGCATTTTCTATACAACGATTTTTTTCTCTTGTGATTCAATTTTTGTTCTCCCTTTTTTTAAAGTATTTCTGAAAAATTTCAAGTTATTCTCTCTTTAACACGTTTTATGGTAGTAATAAATCTTGAACTGGTTGTATAAGATCCTAACTCGCCGAGAACAATAGAGTTCTGGACGTTTCATCCAAGAAGTGCAACTTTTATTCCCAGTTCTCTACAAACATCTTCGATATCCTCTTTCACCCTCAGTGGAGTTATCCCGTCTTCTAATTATAAAATAATATATGTTTAATATTACTTGTTTGCTTTAAATTATAAAATGTCCTCAAAAATCATTAATCGTAGTATAAAATTATTTTCTTAACATTGAAATTACAGTGAATTCTTCGACATTCGTTTTTCTTGTTTTCCTTGCAGTTTTTCTTTCTTTCTTTCGTTTTTGATGGGTAAGATATTATAAAATAATCATATATTAATTTTAAAAAAGATGTGAATAATTACTTTCTTTTAATATATAGTTTTTATATATTTAAAATTTGTTTCATGTGGTTTATAAAGTATATTAAAAGATCAACCTCTATATAACGAATTTTCCATATAACGAACTTTTTTCGGAAATTTGCGACTTCGTTAAATAGAGGTCCGACTGTAAATGGTGATATATATTTATTAAGTTATACTGTTTTATAAACTTGAATGTGTCAACCATAGATAATATTATACAGTTTTTGATAAAATGCTTGAGATTCTTAAAAATAATAAAAAAAACTATTCACAAATATTATTTTAATCACATTAAAGAATAAATACATTTCATGTAGAATTCTAAAAAATAAATGTTTCTGTGCTTAGCTTTTAAGAAATAAATTATATAAATGGGGCTCAAATTATTTCTTAGAATAAATAGATAATACTGTAATAAGGGAACTCTCATAACAAATGGATAATATTGAATGTAAATAGTTTTCCTAAGACATACAATCATTATATTTTCTTAAAACAATTTCTTGTTTGCTTATTTTAATTCATTATACCTCCAATCTATTTCTTAATTTTCTCTGACTATCTATAACAAAAGTGTGTACATTCGCGAGTGTGATCTCGATTTCTCTTTCTCTACTTAAGGCATTTTGAGTCATTCTTCTAAATAAATAAACCCTTATTATTTAAGTAGTTTAAGTGTTTAAAACTATATTTACCAATAAATTATATTTCGAAATATAAAAGCTATTAAAGCAGATATTTTAAAAAATTGATTTTTCGTTTATAACAAAATTTGTATATAGAAAATCATTACTATTTGTGCAATTGTGATTTACCTGTATTTCGAAATTTTGCGAAATAACATTGTATTATACTCAAGTCATTAACATCTTGCGATGTTTTGAAAAGAAATAAGTACTTCATAAAAATATAGGTAGATAATAAAAAAACTTTCAATGATTTTCAACTTAAAATCTTGAAATATGGCTTGTTTAAGGCTTTGGTCATCATCGAATCTTAAATTAAGTATAATGCTAGTGGCAACAAACTATTTTGTTCAGAGGGATTCGACAGTGAGCAACATAGCACTCATTAATATTATATGTACCATATCACGTAACTTATTTTGTGTCTTTGTTTTTTCTCATATTCGTATTCAAATGTTTATATAAATTTTATTTCATTTACAAACTCGTATTTATTTGACTTTCTAAATGCCCTTTCAGACTCAAGGGTCTACTTGTTTTATCATACGCTTTCGGTTGCCGATCGTTGCCCGATGTACAAGTCTTCTAATGTTCAGCCATTGCTTCTCATGTTTATAAAACACGATCAGATACTTGAATGCATTCGGAACTCTACTCTCCTCATTCTTGCCACCCCGACGTAAAAGATTATTTAAATCCATTGAGTTCGGTTCATTGAACATAATTACAATATGACAGATCTTCATAGAAACCTCAATCCAAACATTTTGGTCACCTAAAACATCATCCTTTACAGATTCAAGACAATGACCACTCGGCAATCACTTTCCCAATAAGTTATATTGATTGGATAACTTTATTAAGCGAGTATATGCACTCCTAAAACTCATTAATGTTAACAAAATACGTAATTAATAATATTTTGGTAATACTTATTAATTTAAAAGTTTGGTTAACTTGGATTTGATGTGGTACATCACCTTTATATCTATGAACACTAAAACTCATTTTAAAATATAACTAAATTAAAATTAAAAATTTATTGGCATAATAAACTAACGCATTTCAAAAAATTATAAAAATTTAAATAAATAAATTATTCAGTAAGGAACGATAATTAAATACTTAATATTTTACCTTCACTTCGAATTTGAATAAATTATTTTCCGGACTACTTAAGTATTTTGCCTCCAGCAATGTTATGGCTGAAAAACGTTTAAGTTTTCATTTCTTGAGGAAAATAATTATTTTCTTTTCACTTCTTTAAAATACCAAGGTTCAAAGATATCTTAAGATATGAATATAAATATTTTTGGATCTGAACTTAAATTCTCACTTTTGTCAAGAGGTCTTATAAAATTATTTAAACCAAAATCGCTTTAAAAAAATCCTTCATGAATTAAAAAAAATTCTCCAAATGTGTGCGTAATTTTGTTATTATGTGTTAAATAAATTTTTCGGATTCCGTAATTAATAATTTACTTCAGTTTAGCAGCCTCGTTTTCCACATTCAGTTTTGTTTTCATGATTTTAATAAATGAAAATTTAATTATTTTATTTTTTTTTCTTCACAGATTATTCTTACGATTCTCTGGAAATAAGATCAGGACTACAAAAAGAGGAAGCCTTAATTCTGAATTTGTAAGACAAAACGAAACTTGAGTTGTATCACCAAGACTACTAATTTTTATACCAATTCAACACGAAGAACTTCAGTCCCTGTATATTTCAAATATATGTGCCATGCTATACAAATAACTTTAGATAAAAGATATTGAGATCTGCTCCCCCTTCCATTACGATTCCGTAATTCTATCAACCAGACTACTGTGACCAACTCTGCTTTGATCAAAATTGAAAATAGAATCTGTCCACTCTCAGCGCAAGAAACCAGTCGTTAAATATTTGTTATAAATTTGCGTGTGCGGGAGGGGAATAGCTGACGACTCAAATCAATTAAACAACAACAGATTTATAATGGACGAGGATGAACAAATAATTACAGAAAAACAATTCGGTGAATAGATACTCAAACAAATATAACAGATTATTTACAGTAGTTGAAAACTTAGTCGTTATAAACAAGATTTACAGCACTCTGGAAACGTTTGTCTGGAACAGTTCTCTCATAGAAAATCTCTATCCCCTTTCGCAGTCAACGCACAAGACTGAGCTTTGATCTTGATGGATTCCCATCTGCACCGGAAAGCATCAGAAATTTTTAAGGGCCTACAGATTATAGGGAATCCTCAATCCCGTATATGGTGAAAGTCTATGATTTTGAACGGCAAAAAATTGGAATTTTCTTGCTGCTTTATGACAATTGAATGAGCGGGGAAGGGCCAGTAGGCGAGGTTTCATTGCAAGGAACTTTGCTAATATGATTATAGTAGGTTTAAAGCTTGTTTAGAGAATTTCTCTCATCGGCTTTCATATAGTCTCATGGAAATTTCCAGAAGTAGAAGCTTCTCATTGGTTCATTGGCAATAAAATTTGTCGCCAAATCTGTCGCCAAGAGCACTAAATCAACAGTCTGGTAACCTCACTGACATCTTATATGGTTTCTAAAATATTTGTCGCGTTAAAGATGGGAAAGGTTTCCCTGTGAAACTCTTTTTCCCACTAGCAATGTGTCATTCCAGGGCAAACGAATTATTTCATGTATTTCAATATACACTCTATAACAAAAAAAAAGACGCGCCAAGCAGGAGTTTTTCAGTTGTAATGAATTTCGTATGCAAAAACATTTCAACCGAACACGCAAAGGATTAAGGTATCCGACTACGTTCGGAACCGGGATTTTCAAAAGCGCATAAATGATTAATTTTTATGATATTTAGTGTCACTTAGATTAGGATATATGCATAAAATTGTTTTAAGGACATTTTGACAAAAAAAATTTATTTAAATACAATATTTTGGCAAAGAATTAACGTAGAATAATCTTTTTTCCAAATGTTATTTTTTTGTGAAAAATGCTTCTGTTAGAATAATATTTTGCCTGTATATAGCTCAGCCCTCTGTACAGAGGCTCAACTAGAATTTTTGAAATATATAACTTAGAAGTGGGTTTATTCATATTTTACGACAGTAGAGGGGAGCAGTTTTAAGAACAAAACGTGAATAATTATTTTAATTGGTGGTAAATCTGAAAATAATGTGAATTTTTCAAAATTTCTAGTTGAACCTCTGTAGAGAGGTCTGAGCCATATACAGGCAAAATATTATTATAATAGAACCATTTTTCACAAAAGGAAAACATTTGGAAAAAAAGATTAATCTAAGTTAATTTTTCGCAAAAATACTATATTTAAATAATTTTTTTTGTCAAAATGTCCTTAAAACAATTTTATGCATGTATTCTAATCTGAGAGTGACACTAAATATAAAAATTATTCATTTGTGTGCTCTTTTTAAAATCACGGTCGCGAACGTAGTCGGATACCTTAAAATTTGGTGTCCAACGAATGAATAGGGGAAGCCACAGCGCATCGGAACTGTACACTCAGCAGGTGTCCATAAGAAGCGATTCTCAATCTGATAGTGAAAATTTCTGTTGCATTAAGATTTAGAATACCTTTGAACTACTGAAAAAATGCCTCACCGTAGGATTTGAGCTCATTACCAGCAACTGTCATAGTTTGAAAGAGGCCGTACTATTGGACTGAAAGAGGGAAGTTAGGCAAATCGGAAAATCTCTCGTCATATGGGTCAAAGCGATGCTGTCATTAGAAAATGCTGGCAAGAATGGGTGGACAATGGCAGATTTCAGCGTCATGATGGTAGCGGTTGATCAGGACCACAGCAAAACCAGATGACAGATTGATTGTCAGATCAGCCGTCACAGAGCTTGATTCATCGTTATCAACCATCAGACGTACGACCCTCATACGAGTGTCCCCCATGAACAATCACAGACGGCTGATAGAGCAAAATTTACGCTCGTACCGACCGCTATGCCATCTGCCATTCGCGCCTGCTCACTGTTGAGCTATATTACAGTAGCGCTTGAATAGATCAGGTTGGAATCATACTGACTGAGGCCGTATAGTGTTTGGCGACGAATCCCGCTTCCATCTCTGTCCTGACGATCATCGAAGACGTGTCTGGAGACGGCCTGTGCAGCATGCCTATCCTTATTTCACTTTTGTACGCCACTGAGGCACATAACACGGCGTTTTGGTTTAGGGGCCATTTCTTTTGAACCCGGCCCCCTTTGGCCGTCCTTAGAGGCTCACTTTCAGCACATCGGTAAGTCGACGGCATTCTGAGAACTGTTTTGTCACCGTTCTTTTTGCAGTACCCTGGCCTTATTTTTCAGCAAGTTAATGCCAAACCACATACCACACGTGTTGCTATGAACTGTCTTACAGCCTATCAAACACTTCCTTGCCAGCCATATCCCTGTCCAATCGAGCATGTCTGGGATATGATGGGAAGGCGACTGCATCTACCAAGGAATGTTGATGGCCAAGCTCGACAATTGGAGCACATTTTACAAGAAATACCGTAGGAGACTATCAGGGTGCTTTATCACTCAATGTCACGTCGTGTGACAGCTTGCATCCAGGCTAGAGGTGGGTCAACTGCTTATTAAGCTCATTACTATGTAACTCTGAAAAAATGATTCAAGTTTTCTGAAATTTTAATCATTTTTTATTCTAAATGTAATCTTTTTACCCACCAATCTTTGTCTCTATCGAATAACTCGATTTTAGTGCGTCTTTTTTTTTTTTTGTTGTTATAGAGTGTATTTAGGAAAAAATGTCACCTTCCTAGAACAACTTTTAAAAGTGGCTCAAATTTTTAAATATAGCATAAAAAGAGCTGAATTTTACTAAATTGTTAATGATCATTTTGCCATATACTGTTTTTCAGAACTCAAATATATTAGTGAAATACGTATTATAATTTTAAGTATACAGCTTTTCAATGCCATTTACAATAAAACGTTTAAGTTTATTTACATTTCACATTCAAGCGTCTTAACACCGATAATGTAACAAAGAAATTGTCAAAAAATATAACAAAATATTTTACTCTGTATATTAACATGTTTTGAAAGACAGCAGCTTTTGATTTGATTTTTACTCTAAAGCTATTGGAGAACGGAACTCGTTATTCTGAACCTCGATCAAGCGATTAGGACGATGCCCGTCACCTCTCTCTCTCTTTGAGTTTCAAAATCACTCCAAAACAAGGATTTTGTTATTAGACTGATTTCACGGGCATCAGCTTCTATACACGACTATTACCTTACGACACGCCGACGTCGGCGAGGGTTACGCGACTTATGCTGATCTGTCAAAGAACAAGGTGTTTCTCTTAAGACTACTATATAGAATAACATAAATGAAACTCTCTAGATTAAATATGTACTCACAATCTCCCCATAAATAATCACCTTTTATGCATTTCCATTCAAACAAAAAATACTTGAATATTTCTTAGAAGTTCACAGTTAACGCGTCTAGACATGTGTGAGCAAATGCTGGCACTCATATCATATATTTATCAATAATATGGTTCCGATTTTACTTTATATAATATTTAATGTTTCTGCCCTTTATGAAGAATGTTTCATAATAAAAACAATTAGTTTAATATAGTTTCGAGGCCAATGTAAGTTAAAGATATTTCTTTGATGTAAAATGAAAGAAAAATTAGATATATTGTACACACAATACCAAAAAAATGAGTGGATAAGTAATTATATCTTTGTTGAAAGAGCTTGAAGTGTTCACAGCTAGTTCCCCTTTGTAATATTTCGCGGAGAAATTTAAATTTCGTAGGCATAAAACTTAAATGATTCAACAGTAGGCGCTTCAGCTGTTTCAGAATTGTCTGTAATTCAGACATTCATAAGAATTATTTACATTTTAAATTTAATTGATTATAAGCGATTATTCTTAACTTCCTCTAAGGTTTCGGTTCTCATTGTAATAAAAAGTAATGACCATATAGAGTAACACAAAAAAAATCATTTTATTTACGTATTTTACTGGTTCTCTATATGCGAATCCTTGGTCATATCGCTTACATCAATGCGATGATCCAGTTCCTGCCTCACTCTACTCAACATGGCTTTATCAACGTTATTGAAAGCACGTGTTACCCTTTGCTTGTTATCCGTACTAGCTAAAAACTTCTTTCATGTAAGGCTCAAGTTTTCGTATTCCCCTTGCCGCGTGTTGTCAATGACGTTGTTGAGTAGAGTGTGGTAGGAACTAGACTACACTCATGTGTATAAATTACGGATAATTAAGTTCAGGCAAAGAAAGAGACAGAAGCAAAACAAACTTGACTTATTTGTAAAGTCTATTTATTAAACAAAAGGTAAAGAGCAAAAAAGATGTTATATGTTCGACATAATTAATAAAAATTGCGATTTTTACTCCATGGAGCAAAATTCAAAAAAAGAACCTATTTACAAAAAACAGTATAACATGGTTAGTATGTCTCCCGGACGATGCAATACAGGCCTTACAACGTCCAGGCATGCTTAGTATCAAATTATCAATCTGATCTTGGGGAATATTACACCACTCATCAAGCAATGTCCTCCGAAGTTCCGGTAGACAGGTGAGAGGGGGTTGACAGGCTGCAATTCGTCGGCCAAGCATATCCAACACATGCTCTATTGGATTCAAGTCAGGTGAGTAAGCTGACCAATCCATACGGGTGATATCCTCCGATTGAAGGCATTCGTTCACAATGTTTGCACGGTGAAGACGGGCGTTGTCATCCATGAACAGAAATTCAACACCCATGGCGCCCCGAAACAAACATACATGTTTTTCCAGAATGACATCCCGATAAATGTGGCCTGTCATCGTTACACTCTGAACATGGAGGTCAGTTCTGGAACCAAGAATAATTCCTCCCCAAACGAGCCATCCTGCACCACCGTAACGGTGTCGTTCAATGGTGTTCTCTTGGTGGTAATGGGTACCTGACGCTCTCCATATTAAAGTCCGGCGAGTATCAGACTGCAAACTAAACCTGGACTCGCCCCGGAAAACACACAAGACCACTGTTGTGGTGTCCACAATGCATGCTCTTTACTCCAGGTTAATCGCAGGCGACAGTGAGTTGCGGTAAGTGGAACACATCTGACAGACCTACGAGCATATAGACCAATGTGCCCTGAGCGTCTGTACACAGTCTGTCTTGAAACTGTCGTACCGGTAGCTGAAGAGAGCTGACGAGACAGGCCTGATACTGTGCGCCGTCTGTTTCTTTTGGCAGTAACTGCCAAATATATATATACCGGTCCTCATTCAATGTTGTAACTCGGGGGCGACCTGTGCTGTAACATCTACTCACATTACCATCATCTTGCAATCGTTGCCAAAGCCTGGAGATGACACTCTGGGCGATTCCAAGTTCCCCGGATACTTCCAGCTGGGTACGTCCACATTCCAGTCGTCCAATAATTCTACCACGTAAAAAGTCATCCAAATGCTTCCTTTGTGCCATAACTATGCGGTTATTGCACTGAAAGGCTTTTAAAGCCCTTGTGATCAACGTTACTTCTTTGCCACCAATCCTTATATACCCCTCTCTTACACTCTCGTCATTGTGACGTACTATTCGCGCCATCTGGCGGTTTCCTGTAATTTGCATATTCTTCTTCAAAATGAGTGTGATAATTCTACGGGTGAAATTTTTATTTTAGAGTTCAATTTCTGTGTGATTCTGAATTATCCTTAATTTATGGACATAAGTGTATCACATTGATGTATGCCGTGTGACCAAAGTTTAACGTACAGAACACCAGTAAAATCAACAATTAAAACTGGAATTTTTCCTTTATTCTTTTAAGTGTTCTTTTTTGTGCAACCATCTTTGTTTTCCCTCTACCACAGTATTCCGAAACATTAAACGGAATTATGAATAACCTTGTCTTATTCGGGTTTTTTTAAAGAAATAAGGTTAAAAGAGCTTAACAAATTTATGAAGAACTAAATAAAAAATGCTTGTTTTACTCTCAAGATATGTATATACTGAAGAAACTTGAGAATAATCTAAAATAATGACTTATGATAACTATATAAATGTTTATTTCTTTTTTATTCTTTCATTTAGGTGCAAGAACAAACAGTTTTATTTTCATATTTCATTTAAATTAATTTTTTAAGTAGCAACCAAAAATAAGAAAATTATTAGTATTTTAAAACAATGTGTGTTGTTTAGTGAAAAGAACTCGGACGTTGCAGTAATTAAAAGTATTGTAAATGAAATATTAAAAGACTTTTGAAATACATTGAATGTTCTAAGTTTCCTCAGTCCCTCGGTCTATATAAATTTTTAATTAAAGTTCACAATATGAGAAATACATGCTGTTCATCTATTTCAAAATTATTCAAGTCTTCTTTAATTTACTTCTTTAATAACTATATATATAATATATATAATATATATATAAATCTACCTTCAAATACTTAGTCTTCGTCTACTTTTTACACTACCCTCTGTTTCCTCGTAAGTTTGCACATTTCTCAAATTTCACACATTATCTTAATATTTCTTCAATTAAACACTTCTCTAAAGAAGAGGATAGGCTATGTCCAATTTCAAACGTCATTTGTCACATTTCCTTTCACAGAAGTCGCACAGTGTTCGAAAACTCCGGATGTGCTTAAATAGTCCAAATTTAACTTCTAAATGTGACGTGCACAATCAATTAATCAATCACTGAGCATTTGCTTCTAAATTCAGTTACTTCCGCCATCATAATTAAACAATTGTAACCTTAAATATTTTTCAAACAGACTCCAAAAGCAATGCTCACTTCTTCAGTCAATAAGACCGTAAATAATAATTTCAAAATCTGTTTCTATTCTTAATTTCGCCGGTTCCTTATTAGAAAAATGCAATCAAAAATGTTTAAGTATAAGTAAGTGTTGCTGTAAAAAGTGCTATTGAGTTTTTTTACTGTATACTATAACACACATAATAGATAAGCATTTGAATGAAGCAAATTACTCCGAAATTAGAAATTATTTAATTTGTAGTTTCAATTAGTTATCAATAAAAAAACACTTTGACGATTGATAACAAAACTTTTTAGCCATTCATTATTGAAAAATTAAAAGATGGTATGGATATATAATAATAAAACTGCTTAAAGTGCGAATAGACGATATGAATAATATACAATGAAAATTTTAAATGGTTGTTAATAATAGGATAGTTATTTTTTATGATTAAGATAGGTTACATTTGAAATTCATTTCTTCCAGTTCTATTATATAAATGTAATAATTTATTCATAATTAGACAGTAAAACTTTAAGCATATTTTAATATTTGAAAACAACGTAATATTGAAATTTAAGAGTAATTTTTATCAATACCTAAATTTGAAAATCCAACATAAATCTGACTTGAAAAATTTTAGTAATCTTTTAATGTTTTATAACACACTCTAAGACCGGGGAGGACATTAAGTCGATCGTGATCGTCCTGTGAACGACCAAGACGTTTTGGGGGGACCACCTTCACTAAGACCTAATAATCATTCCATCATACGAAGGTTCAGAAATATTTTAAAAATACGAAGAAAAAAAAATCGAATCACAAGAGAAAGAGTTCGTTAAATAGAAATTGTGCTCCTATATTTGAAGATTGTTTTACGAAGAAATTAGTGAAAGTTTCTTAGTTCCAGTAAAAAGTTCGCTAAATAGAGAAATTTTCAAAATGGAGGTCCAACTGCATTGTATACTTTCTTTTAGCTCACTACACCTACACCTCACCTGTCTGGACCGCAACACCTTGAAAAAATTAGGAGTAGCCCATTTATTGGGGACGTACCTTGTAATATTGCCCCAGGGTTAAGTGATGAGAAAGAAACTTTGTGACAAACCTATACGGAACTTTATCACTAACCTTCTGAGTCGTCTTTTTTAGGGAAATTTAATTCCCCTACCTATTTCCAATCAGCTCCAAAAAGAGGACAGGGATTCCTTATTATGCAGATTAGATAAAGTATTTAAGTCAAACGGAATAGTAAAGTAAAAAGCTGTAGGAGAGAGAGATTGAAGCAGAAAGGTAGAATAGTGAAGTTAGAGATTTATTATTGAAGATTTCTAGGTGGATAAATCTCAGAAAGAGCTGAGCTGAGCTGCAGTGTGGTAAATATTGATTTTAAATTAATGTTTCATCAAAGCTTTATATTAGGAGTGAGATTAAAGTTAAATGTTCAATAGGAATATTATCGAATATAATTCTGGGATCTCTTATCGCGGTAATATCTGCGTGATCGATATTCTAATTGTTAATTAATTGGATCATTAAATATTTAAGTTAATTTAAAAGGAAAGTCCCTTTTAAACCTCATATAGCTAATTTGAATTTGTTATTAAAAATCTTTGATTCTATTTGGGAAAGATAACCAAATAAAGTTATTTATTAAAATGGCTACTGGTTCTTCTTTGACTCTAAATCATTCTCGTTCTCAAAGTGAGATCCAAGGGGATCTTCACAACTTGAGCTGAGAATCCTCTCTCGGCAAATTTCCACTACATGCCTATGTGAAAAATCTTTGCTGAAGGAAATAAAATTTGGAATATAATGTCTGTTTGAAAACATTTAAGGGGTGTTGGAAAGCTAAAATCTTATTCTTTTGACAATTTGAGATTTTTACATTTTCAAATTGTATAGATTTTAACCTTTTTAAAAATACCTTACTTTAACCTCTAGGGTATTTAGAAGCCCTTAAAATATATTTTTAAATAATCGTTGAATTTGGGGCACGCCCATTTTAATTGCGAAAATTGTAAGCAAATTACTTTGTTTTTACTTAAAAGTGTAACGACTGATATAAACCAAAACATGTATCTTTTATTTTAAATTGAGCCTTTTATTTTTTTTATTTCCTAGCCAGTTAGAAGTATCACTGTATACATTAAAATCAATTTATCTCAAAATGTAAATTTTAATGTGCGATGTACCTTTTCTGAGAAACTACTGTTCACAGGTATGTAAATTTTTTATGAATTATTTATAATGATGTCTAATATATACTAAAATGAGCTTCTTGTAAAAAACTCAAAAATTTCATTTTTACAAATTTTTTAAGTAAAAAATGGGTCAAATTTCGCAATGTTTGATAAAATATTTCATAATTTATTAAAAAATTCAAAATTAGCTAAAAGCTCATTTTAGTATAATAAGAGAGATATACTTTAATAGTATATGAAAAATTTCAAGCATGTGCATAAAACAGATTTTGAGAAAAAGTACATCGAAAACAGCCAATTTAACATTGTCAGTATAGAGAGAGAGAGGTTTCCAACTCCCCTTAAATTTTAAAACGAAATACAACATCGGGAGAACATAATAATTGATACAGTAGTTTTTATTCTGGAATTTATTAAAAGAACCAATTTAAACGTTTTTATAAATATGAAATAAATATCAGTTCTCGGATCCGTAGTTATAATTTTCATTGTTAAAAAAATTTAGTAATACATCCTATGATGAATCTCTTTAAAGCTTTTCGGATAGTTAATGTACTTTAAACCAGAATGAATCATTCTTCATATAAAAATAATAATTTGGGACCGGTAATAATATAAACATTCAAAACACTTTAAATGAAAACTTAATATTTTGACAATGAGTGAATTTAATTAGATATAATTAACATCACTACTCATGTATAGAAAAAGCATTTATCCATAAAGTGTCCTATTCTAGAAAAATTTATAATGCTAAAGCACTAAATAATTTTTCGCTATTATCTAGATCTTTTTACTTTTCCATATAATAGAAAGAAATATATTCAAATGTTTCGGATATTTTTTTAATAAATAGGTTTGAAAGATTTGATACGTATTTGGTGATGAAAAATTTTTGCCAAATCTTGACTAATGTTTCATGCTGAGTTAGCAACTCTGTCAACCGGAGGAGAACGTTTTGCTACCAGGCTTCTCGCAAAACAGACATTACATTCCCAAAAACGCGTGATTTCGTTTCCCGCAATGAGATAAATTCATGGGATGTCTTAGACACATGATAACGACAACCACACATGTTTCCAGCCAATTAGTACATAAATTCAAGTTCCAGTTAGTGCAGTTTGTTGTTCATAACGTTTGCTTTTTGATGAAACTTTCTTTTAAAAAGTATATATTTGTCAACAATATTAACATACATAGGTAAACAAAATGCACTCGATGTAAAAAAATACATATAGTATGTATAATTTTTAATTTTGAAAACACTTGTTTGTGAAGAATTTTTAAACTTGAATGTCTTTACCTTATTTACTTATCGGAAATTGTATCTAAATTTCACAGGTAGAGCAACAAGTTCAAGTTCAATGTCAATTTGTTTCCATTGAACGGAAAACACTTGATTGTATTTATTATATGACATCCATGAATTTAGTCATTTTAACAAAACTTTTGAGTGCCAAAAAAAAGCCTGGAAGCTAACCTGGGACTTTGTTTGAATGAGGAACCACAACTAGGACTTTATAAAACTAAATGTGTTAATCATTAGTGTCGTGAAAAAAAATGTTGTTGAATTAAGATTAAACAAGCTCAAGTATAAAAGAAATTTTGAAATAACTAAAATTAAGGTTTATAAGTGATTAGGCTGATATGTGTGTAAAAATATGACATTTGACCTTGCCAAGGGCTGCGGTAGCCCAGTGGTTAAGGTATCGGACCATGGCAGGCATGTCATGAGTTCGAGCCCAGTACCACTAAAGACCCGCCGTGTAGGGCAGCGATGCACGTTAAATCTGTCGAGAGCTGAAACGTCCTCCCGTTGGTGTGGTGTGGTAGTTAGGAGAGGGGGTGCCAGCTCAGGTGTCGTCCACGTCACTTGACCATGGTTCAAAATTACGTGGTCCGTTGCCAAAAGCCCTCGTGTAGCTGAACAGTGCGACGTTAATATTCAATCAATTGGCCTTGCCAACTAGATATCTGACTTATTCTAATTCTGATAAAAGTTGACACAATGCTTTATTCATGAAAGAAAATAGTAAGTACAGTGGCCCTCAAAAAAAATGTTCATACCCTTAATATTTTCTATAAAATTTAACATTTTTGACTAAATAAAAATTAATATATTGGAACTTATATTTTTTATAATATCTGTGTGTGTGCAACTTCTTATTGAAATAACGTAATCAATTTTCAAAATATGGAATAACTATTAGTTTGAAAAATTAATACACTTAAAAGAACTCTCGACATAGCTTTAAATATTATATTTCTTTCTTAATTTAGCACTTAGTGGGATATCGTTTAGCATTCACAAGAACTTTTAAACGTCTTGGTATAGATTTCATCTGTTTTTGGTGATTTCTGCCTTGGTGTTCCTCCATTCTTCTGTGATTATTATTTTCGCTGTACATTTTGTTTCTATGTGTTATGTTTTCTTACTTCAAATTCAAATTCTCATTAAATATGTTTTAGAGGGCTTAAATCAGGTGATTTAGGAGGTGTTTTTTGAAAAGAATTTGGAAATAGTTATAAAGACACCATAGGCGTACACTGAGAGCAGTGCGCTTGGTATCATTATCTTGTTATAAAATAAAGTTATCTCCAGTACCGAAATTTTGGGCGGATAATTCCAAATTGTTCGTTAAAATGTTGTTTTAAAAGATTCTAGATACCATCAAAAAATAACAAATTACCTAATCCTGAAACCGATTTACACCCCCACATAACAATACCTTCATCAACACCTTCAACACTTCACTGTTCTAACTAAAAAAGTTCTTGGGAATTCCTCCTTTTTTATTTCTCCAATCTATTACTCGCACGTCAGATGAAAAAAATTTTGAATTTTTTTCATCTCAACCAATTTTCTGTCCATGTTAAATTTTCTTAAACTTAATCTGAAGAATTTTGTTTTAACAGCGAAGCATGGAGGATGGGAATGTAAAAATCGACACCCACAGTTTAGGTAACTTGGTATTTTTTATGGTATTGTAAATCATTAGCTTTATTTAAATATTTTAAAGAACTATTTGAAATCGTTAACCTAAAAATTTAGTTATTGAAACTGATTTCATTTTTTAACAAGATCATTACCCCTAACGCACTACTCTCAGCTAGGGATTGCAATTCCGGTATACCGGGATACCGAATACCGGTATTTTGCGCCATTTGTACAGTTTTAAAATACCGATCTTCACAAGTTTAAATACCGGTTTTTCGATATTTACTAGAAATTTTTTTTAAAATGTTCCGCAATATGCTCAGGGATCGCCAACAGGGCAAAATAGTAAAGCGTGTTTTTTTAGAGGTATAGAACTTTAAATTGCAGTAAAACAACGATGTATTATTCGATTGACATGAATTTTTTTTTTTTATATTCGAAAGATAATCTTGTGGCATTACATTTTAAATAGGATTTCTAGCATATGACTGCCACGGCTGGCTCGGATGTAGTCCAATCTGGACGTCCAATTTTCGATGACTTTTTCCAACATTTGTGGCCGTATATCGACAATAACACGGCGAAATTTGTCTTCCAAATGGTCAAGCGTTTGTGGCTTATCCACATAGACCAATGATTTTACATGGCCCCACAGAATATAGTCTAGCAATGTTAAATCACAAGATCTTGGAGGCCAATTCACAGGTCCAAAACGTGAAATTAGACGGTCACCAAACGTGTCTTTCAATAAATCGATTGTGGCACAAGCTGTGTGACATGTTGCACCGTCTTGTTGGAACCACAGCTCCTGGACATCATGATTGTTCAATTCAGGAATGAAAAAGTTAGTAATCATGGCTCTATACCGAGATCACCATTGACTTTAACGTTGTGGCCTTCATCGTTTTTGAAGAATTACGGACCAATGATTCCACCAGCCCAAAACGCGCACCAAACAGTCAGTTTTTCTGGATGTAACGGTGTTTCGACATACACTTGTGGATTAGCTTCACTCCAAATGCGGCAGTTTTGTTTGTTGACGTAGCCATTCAATCAGAAGTGCGCTCCATCGCTAAACAAAATTCGATTATGAAAATCGGGAACAACGGCAATCTCGTTTTGGGCCCATTCGACGAATCTACGCCTTGCTTGATGATCGTTTTGATGAATTGCCAAACCAAACTGAGAATAAATCACTTGACAGCTGTTAAATCGGTCGTCATCTTGGAAAGTAATGCCAACTTAAACTTCTATACCTGGAAAAAAACACTCTTTACATGTTTTTGCTTTTATGTTATATTGTTTATTAGTGCACCATGATTAAAATATATTATAAATGAAATCATTTTACATCCATTTCAGAGAAAGATATTAAACGTCTATATTCCGTTCATTCCGTTGTTCTTACTTTTATTTTTCCTAGCTGGTTCTGGTGGCCGCGGTAGCCAAGTGGTATAGGTATTGGATCGTGACTGGCTTTGTCACGAGTTCGAGGCCAGTACCACTAAAGACCCGCCGTGTAGGGCAGCAAGGCACGCTAAATCTGTCGAGAGCTGAAACGTCCTCCCGTTGGTGTGGTAGGTAGGAGAGGGGGTGCCAGCTAAGGTGTCGTCCACGTCACTTGACCATGGTTCAAAATTACGTTTTCCGTTGCGAAAAGCTCCCGTGTAGCTGAACAGTGCGACGTTAATATTCACTCACTCACCCTAGCTGGTTCTGCAGTTGTAAAGCAATTAAATCCATCATCTGATTTTTTCATTGCTAGATACAACAGGATTAAAGACTACAAATCTGAACTTAAAAATAGAGGTATAAAATTTTTCTCTGGCAAATAGAACTAAATACACTACTCCTAAGTTCTCGTTGAAAGAGGAATAACATATCCAAGTTCATCTGCTTCCTTCATCTATCGACACCTGTTACTACAATGTCTCCCTAACAGGCGGAATTAATTAGACTGTGGATACAAAGTTGTATCGTACAATTAAGAAAAGTTATAAAATATGTTAATCACCAAGGCCAAAATTATCCTATTTAGAGCTCAGAGAGATACTGCACTCGCACCGGATTCGTAATCTTATATTGTGAAGAAAATTCGTAATATTTCAATATTTTTGAATTAGTGAGTTAGTTATTCACATTGTATTTGTATACCATACTTTACGGTTTCAAATATTTATCAGATTCATTACATATATACTCATAAATAATTATCCATAATATTAAAGAAGAATAACTTTAAAGAACATAAAAAACAAAACACAAACCTATCCACATTCAGAAGAATACGGTACAGTTACCGAAAATGATGATGACACTGATATTGATTATGAAAGGGAATTGTCCCTTGAACAAAAATTGGAATTTGCGATGACTAAAAAAATTACAACAAACGAAAATGCAGTACAGAAAGCAGTTACTATATCTAAACCCATCCGACAAGGAATCTATTTATTTAAAGATGTGGGATTTAGAGGTAAGTACCTGGAAAAAGAGTATATCGAGCATTGCTAACAGTACACGACCAACTAGCATAGATTCCGGAAGAGCGTTTCCGACAGCTGGTAATTTTTGCACAAAATTTCATTCCAGGCTTAATTACAGTACAATTGATGCATTATGTTTTTAAGATCACATTTCAAAAATTTGTAATAGTACCACAGACTGAATAATGATATTTGCACTTTTTTGTGACTTAAATAAATAAGAGGTTCCTTTACTTTTTTGTGATTCTTTATATACTGTTATAATTTATAAGTTACATATTATTTCTTTTCAGATATTTAAACTCTCAAATAAAACTGAAAACAAAACAAAGAAACACACCTGTGTTTTCTTTCTTTTTCTAAAATTTCTACTACTGGCATTAAAACCGCTATCCCGGTATTAAATTCTAAGAAATATTGAACTTTTGGTTCGGTATGGCAATCTCTCTCTCTCTACTCTCAACGTATGCCACTAGTGTCTCTTTAACTGTCCCCCTGTGAGAATTTTTGTTTAAAGTAAGAAAACATGACATATAGAAACAAAATGTGAAGTAAAAACTATTATTACAAAATAATGAAGGGACACCGATTCAGAAATTACAAAAAAAACGGATAAAATCTACAAATCTACAAATCTTTTAAAAGTTGTTGTGGACACTAAAAGATATCCTGCTAAGAACTAAATTAAGAATGAAAAATACAATAGTTAAATCTATGTTCGGATTTTTTTAAGTTTACAAAGACATTTGTGGTGTAAAGTTTTAGTATTTTTTATCATTACTTTTTCAAAATAATAGCTATAATATGTTTTAAAAATTGATTATGTTATTTTAATAGAAACAAGTTGCATATAGTTTGAAAAATTACAATTCTAATATATTAATTTTTATTAGTCGAAAACAATAATTTTTATAGAAAATGGTATATGTACCAACAGTTTTGAGGGTCACTGTATGTGTATTTCATAAGGCTCAATATTATGCGTATTGTATAATATGACTTTCCCTTCCAAATCTAAAGATATTACTGTATTTTGATGATGATGTAGTCTCTAAAATCCTTTTATTTCAATCACAATCTTAAACTTCCAAATATTCATCTGCTATCTGATACTTTAAAATACCTGTAATTTTTAAATAGAATTTCAAGCCCTTCCTTGAATTAGAATTCGATAAAAATAAATACGCTCACATTACGTTTCAAATATCCACATGCACTTAAATTTGATAAAAGATCGAAAATTTCTCATAGATTTTTATTACATAGAATTATAAGAGTAAAAATAGCACTAAATTTTACGAAATTTTAATATTAAAAGAAAATCTTAAAAGTTACATTTTATAATGTTTTAATATAAAATTTTGTACGTAATTGCACTGCATCAATTTAATCTATCGCAGAATGAAATGAATAAAATGAAATAAAAATAAATAAATTTAAATTAAGAATAGTATATAAATGGGGGTCTTAGATCTCTTTATTACCATAGCAACCGTCAGAGTGTTTACACATAAGAACTCTTAAAATTTTACTAGAAACATTATTTAAAATTGTAGCTTTTGACTGAGCTTCCTCGTCTGGATAAAATAAGAAAACCTCCGCAAAGAGTTTTCATTATGGAATGTTTTATAGTTAAGAAAACTTCTATGACTGACGAGATGGATGAAAACGAGTTTGAAATTAAAAGCTTTCTGTAGTTTTAAAATTTGATACATTCGTCCAAAAAGGTTTCCCACATTAACTATTTTTAGAAAATTCTGAAAGCTTTTAGCTTTCTAAACTATCAAAATTATATAGTAATCAAGAAGATAATAATTTAAATTTAAATATGATGGTTTAATTTCAAATCGTTTCGCTTTGGAAAAGTAATAGCATTGGTAAAAGCTTCATTTAAAAACATACAAGTAAAATAATTTATAAAAGAAGGTTTCAAAAATTACTTGATTCATTTATTGTCAAGAGAAAAAGACTAATTTTTGAAAAAGAATTAATTTTATTGCCTATATATATATATTCAAAAATTTATCCTTTTTTAAGAACATTCGTATGTTCTTAATTTTGTGTGCTTGCCAAAAACATCAGAAACTTCTGAATTTCAAAGAAATAATGTTCTATACATGATAAAACTTGATCTTTTATAATAGGATTTTTATTACAAGAAAATTTCATTATTAACGAAACTTTAAATAATATTTTGAGTATAAAGTAAAATTTATTTTTTTTTTTTGAAAAATCATAAATATGAGAAAGGAGATTCAAAAAAAGAAATCAAAAGTCACCTTGCAGAACTGACCGGTTTCACTTAAAAAAATCCAATATTCTAGCACATTTAGTGATTTAATGTTTATTAAGATATTCTTATCACCCACTGCAGCTAAATTTTTTTAATTCCTGTGCACGTTGTGTTCATTAGTTTTCGTGTTAATTTTCACATCAATATTCCTCCATTCTTTGATGGGTTATGCTTTTATTTATCTTTGTGTTTTATTGCCCTTCTGTAAATTCCGATCCATTTATCTTCAAAAGTGTTCAATGGAGTAAAAATTCATTGGTTGGGGTAATATTTGTACAACTTTCAGAGTGTTATACATGTATAAGAAGAATTTTTAATTCTTGATCGATGGTATAATAGGAACAAACGATAATTGTTCCAGTAAAAAATTCAAAAAAAGTTGAAAGTTCTTTAGGAAAATTTCTGTAAATTTAAATGTAGGTTATTACATAAAGCCAACATACAATGTTTTCAAAGTTCAGGATGTGAAGTAGAATTTAAATGTAAAAAGCAAAATGTGTTAATTCACTTTCTTTCGAGCTGAGTTATGAATTATCGTAAATTAAGATAAGAATTTAGTAATATTTCTTTCACAATACTTTTAATAGTTAAGTATTTATAATTTTTTGTAAAAGAGTATTAATTTATTTTGTTTATAGAAGACTTATTTCATATTGATAGAATGAATGTACACACACAAACATGCATACACACACATACAAATACACACGCATAAACACACATATACATGGTAGGGTCAAAAGGTTCACGTAATAGGTCAATTACAAATTATTATAAAATCTAACAATAATTTAATCTTATAGCCTTCAAAGTAGTACCCTCGGGCATCCACACACTTGCTCCAGCGTTCATATTACTATTCAAAATACTCCTAGAATCCATTTTTTGAGAGGTTCTTCAGTTGCTTCGTCGCATTTTGCATTTTATCACAAATGATGTCCCTTCAACTTTATTTTCAGCCATGGAAAACAGATAAAAATCCCCGGGTGCTAGAATCGTTTCTGTGTGTTTTCTGCATCATCTTGGGCGTCTCAGAAGGGGATTTCTGGAGCAAAACACACAGAATTTGATGTTTACACTCTACTCTAAAGACGCAAAATCCGATGAATGAAAAATTCGCTTTGTCAGAAATGTTTTGCAGCTAACGCCAAAAGTTCAGAAAATGAATTTCCAAATAGCTGTGTGTTTTCCTTATTAGTGCAGCCAACCCCCGAAACAGATATTGCCCCTTCAACGAAAACCTGTATGATTGTAGGGCAGTAGTGTTACTAGGTGCAAAAAAATGAGGACCTTGGTTGGATATCATTAGGTAAAAATATATAAATATTTTAATTTTCAAATGTACAATTTTTTACTGTCTTCTCTTTCCTGGCGTTGTTTGCGCTTAAACGCAGTACTGGGTTTCTTTTTTCATCCATAATTTTAGTTTTATAATTTATGCAATACATTTCGTATGAGCTCGAGTACTTCCTGGCGTAAAAAGAAAGGAAAAACGTAACGCTACGCTACAAAGCGTCGTTGGGGATCCCCTAGCTATTTATTTACTTTTTCGGGAAGATCGAGCTCTCCCACCACAGGCCTTACAACAACAAAAGGATTCACCGAGATAGACAGGAAAGGACACAAAAGATATGCATGAACAAGAAAATACAGTACAATATTTTCATAATTATTTTTAAAAAAACACCTCTCTCTGCAAAAGGGAGACAAAATTACATGTCTATTGCAGATATGAGAAGACAGCGAAATATTAAACAGGAGACTAGTTTATTATGAATATATGGCTATTAAAAATAAAATGCAGCTAATAAGGAATTGCTTCTTGTGTAGGTTTTTTTAAGTTGTATTAATAAGTATGGTAAGATTTTTCATTGAAACTGAAGTTTTTTTTCAAGTAGCAGTCTATAGAAAATTGGAAAATAATATAAGCATTTCAATAAGTAAACAAACCATGGAAAGAATTTAGGAGAATTCTTTACTTTCAACTCTATTGCGATCAGTGTCGTAACGGAAAATATTAGGGTCCCCATGCAAACTCAGATTTGGGACCCATGCCCAAATATGTAGTTAGCGTCAGTCAAGTTTTGGCCCCCTAGATTTCCTGTCCCCGCACCCACCCGCAATGCAGGGGGTACGTTACGTCACAGATTGCGATGGTTGTAATTTTTGATGTTTATATCTTGAATTTGGAATGGCAAATTCTAATTGTTTGGTGGTCAGGGTCCTAGGACCCCCTGGAATTGAGGGCTCGGTGCACGGCACTGCCTTGCCCATTGGTAGATACGCCACTTATGTAGGGGACCATTCTGATAACTTTTTGACTCTAGTGGTATACATAAAAGTTATTATAAATTAAATAAATTACACAGCAGACATAATATGACGGTTAAAATAATCCTCAATAATAATACGATAAAAAAAACTTTTCAAAATTAAAGATAAAATGGTTCTTCGTGTTTTCTAATGGATACAATAATTATTTTTATCATCATTTAGCATTTATAAACGTCACAAGATGATTTTAAATCTATAGGTTATTATTCATCATATGGATGGTACCCATCAACCTCCCATACAATGGAATCATTTCATAATCAATATGCACCAAAATCTATCATCCAACTAGGCATAAGAACTATTTACTACAATTCAAGAAATTCGGGCCAGAAGAGTGAGAAGGAATGCCAATAAATCAGAGAGAAATACCACGTATAAAAAGTCACTTCATCACAGAGAAATATTGAGGCACGTAGAACAACGTTATATTTCACACAAAACTTTTCCTGCGGCTCACTTTAGACAGATCATATATTATTAAGTGAAGTTTGGACAAAACAATGCATTGTTTACCTCGTTTTTTTAATATATCATACCTATGAATAATGTTTATGACTTTCAACGTAATACGCTTAGCAATAATTTACGGTAAGATTCTTAAATATTCGGTGACGAAACCCATACCGATAAGACATGAAGATGTAAAATAAGGGTACATAAATATAAATTTCTAAAATTAGAATAATTAGTTGTTGATATTTTTTTAAATTATAGAAAATTATCAATTTCGATAAAACGGAAATATATAAATGTTAGATAGAAAAAAAAAGAATTCGTATAAAATTTTAATTTTGTTATATATATTAAAATTCATTTAAATTATGTTGAGAAGAGCGTATAGTTATATTTCAAGCTGTCAAAAATGAATCGATATTTTGTTACAAAAAGGAGCTGAGAAGAATGAAAATCGAAATTACTAGTTTCAGTCCAGTACTGCAGCTGAGAGGATGAAACGTAATAAGACAAAAAAAAAGTCAGATAAAACAAATCTTTAAAATAATGTCATTCATTTCTTTCTTTCAACTACTTATGCAATTCAAAAAGAACATTAAGTTACAATCAAGTATAATTAAACCCCAGTATTATTTTTTATATTTAACAATAACTGACATTAACCAATTTTAAGTTATAAAAATAGCAAGATACTCTCTAATTTTCTCATCTTCAGATTTAATTTAGATTTCTCAATAATTAGTTCTTAATAAAATATGTAAAAGGATTTACAGATAATGTAGTGTCATTATGTAGTTGCAGTTCTCATAAATGGCAAGCAGAAGGTTCCACTTCTAATTCAACTAAAGACAATCTTGTAACAATAATTTTTAAATGGAGATGAGTTACAAAACACTCTCTTGCATGCTGAGGTTTCGAAATTTGACGTGGAAAGTAAAGGGTGTTTTTTTAGAGGTATAGAACTTTAAATTGCAATAAAACAACGACGTATTATTCGATTGACATGATTTTTTTTATTCGAAAGATAATCTTGTGGCATTACATTTTAAATATGATTAAGCAAGGCTTAGATTCGTCGAATGGGCCCAAAACGAGATTGCCGTTGTTCCCGATTTTCATAAACGAATTTTGTTTAGCGATGGAGCGCACTTCTGATTGAATGGCTACGTCAACAAACAAAACTGCCGTATTTGGAGTGAAGCTAATCCACAAGTGTATGTCGAAACACCGTTACATCCAGAAAAACTGACTGTTTGGTGCACTTTATGAGCTGGTGTTATCCTTCTTCAAAACCGATGAAGGCCACAATGTTACAGTCAATGGTGATCGGTATAGAGCCATGATTACTAACTTTTTCATTCCTGAATTGAACAATCATGATGTCCAGGAGCTGTGGCTCCAACAAGACGGCGCAACATGTACACAGCTCGTGCCACAATCGATTTATTGAAAGACACGTTTGGTGACCGCCTAATTTCACGTTTTGGACCTGTGAATTGGCCTCCAAGATCTTGTGATTTAACACCGCTAGACTATTTTCTGTGGGGCTATGTAAAGTCATGGGTCTATGCGGATAATCCACAAACGCTTGACCATTTGGAAGACAACATTCGCCGTGTTATTGCCTATATACGGCCACAAATATTGGAAAAAGTCATCGAAAATTGGACGTCCAGATTGGACTACATCCGAGCCAGCCGTGGCAGTCCTATGCCAGAAATCATATTTGAAATGTAATGCCACAAGATTATCTTTCGAATAAAAAAAATTCATGTCAATCGAATAATACATTTTTGTTTTATTGCAATTTAAAGTTCTATACCTCTAAAAAAACACCCTTTATGTACTATTCGTAGTTCTTATTAAGGTATTGGACTACATTCGGAGCCGTGATTTTAAGATTAGTAGGTACCCCCTATACCGACAATGTTAAATTGAGCCATTTTAAGAACCTGTACCTCAGAATTTGTTAAATATAAAAACTTCCAATTTTGGCTGTATAATAATTAGGCTTTTTTATTCTAATAACGGTAAAATATTTCAAATATATTGTTTACTTTTTTCAAAAAAATTCATCGTAAAGGTGTCGCTTTGAAATTTCTGAAAATTGTCATTTTTTTTTTTACGATAACTTCTTCTGAGCAAAATATTTTGGGAAAATCTCCAAGAAAGTAGCTCCATTATATATAGTTACATATTATTTATGTGCAGTAAAAATTGCAAGTAGTTTCATTTTTATTTTCTGTGAAAAAGGTTCACGCACTTTGAAAGCAATCATTTTGAGATAATTGCATTTTAAGTGTAAAAGGCACTTAATGACAAAAATAATGAATTACAACATGTATTTGCCCTATTTTATCAAACATTAGTATCTTCTTAATTTTTAAGCATAAAATGGGAAACAACAAACCTTAAAATGCTCAGTAAATACATATATAGTAATTTTCAGTTTTTGTTCAACGAGATTTTTTTTAGCATTTTGCATCAATTTTCACAAATTATGTAACAATCTGTGAAGAATTTTTAACTTTGATGCATAACAAATATCAAATTTGACCTTATAACATCATAAATATAATGTAAACATGTATCAATATGTAAAAGTCATGATTTGGGAATATGTAATTTTACGACGTTAGAAAAATTTAATTATGGATTTGTATGTTCCCATGCAAACACAATTTCTAAAAGCTTAAAAATGCAAAATTTTCTCTAAACTGTACAAAAGATTTCTAAAAAAGTGAAAAAAACTGTTTTTATGTTTTTAAATATGAAATTGATGTATTTTTATGCATGTAACAAGCTTCTCGCAACGACAAAAAGCATTACACATCTGAGTTGTTATTAGTTACCTATTATTGGAAATCTCTTGATTATTAAAATTTAAAAACTTGTCTGAACAATAAATAAACCATTATATATTTGCAATTAAGTAAAATATTTAAAATATATTTAGTTTTCTCAAAAACATTTAACATAAAAATATCACAATGAATTTTTAAAAAAATTGACATTTTTTGTCACGATATATGGACTCCAGTGAAATATTTTTGGAAAATCCCCAAAAAACTCACATGAATATATATAGTTACATATCAGTAACATGACGGAAAAAAATTCATTACATTTATATATTATATTCTGAGAAAAACATGAATACAGTTTTAAAAACATCATTTTTGAGAAAATTGAATTTTCCCTATAAAGTGCCACTTAATCAAAAAAATAATGAATTACAACATGTATTTGTCCCATTTTTTGAACATTAGTATCTTTGGAATTTATTTTGCATAACATAGTAAGCAAAAAAGTCTTAAATTGCCCAGAATACCATTTTTCAGTTTTTTTTTTAACGAGATATAATTTCTAGTATTACATCAATTTTCTCAATTCTGTATCAATGTTTAAAGAATTAGTAGCTTTCATGCTTTACAGATATCAAATTTGAACATAAAGCAACGTAAATATAATGTGAAAATGTATCAATAAGGTTTTTGTATGAATATGAGATGGTATTTATATACAAATACCTGATTATACGACATTTTGAAAGTTTTCACTTTGATTTTGTAAAGTTATCATTAGGTTTTGTTGTTGCAGACAGTTTCTCTAAGTTTTAAACTTAAAAAATTACTCTAAACTGGACAAATGATTTCTAAAACAACCAACACAAAACTGCTTTTGTGTTTTTAAACATGAAATTTATGTATTTTTATGTATGTAACAAGCTTCTCGCAAAGACAACAAACATCACATTTGATGTGTCATTTCATACATTTTTCTCCGAAACTATTAAGTATAAATACTCAAAATTTTATTGTATATCAATTAGACATTTATATTTATACTGAAGTGAATTTTTTTTTAATATATTAGTTAATTTTTTCAAAGACAAACTGTTAGTTCACCGAGCATTAATATTATGAATTTATTGAAAATTGTTATTTTTTGTTTTATCTGCTTTCTATTTAGATGTTTTAAGAATATTTCAAAAATGTCATTTCAGTATACACAATTGCATTTAAAAACATAGAGTATATGCATACAGTACATTTACACATTCTTAAAATATAAATTTTAGAGAACAGAATTTTTTATAAAAAAAATCTTACCTTATCAAAGAAAAAAAATTGTATCCTATAATTTTGTTATGCAAGGTAATAAAGGATAAGAATCTTGGTTCCCTTTCAATTGCTATTGATTTAATGAATGGTTTGAAATGTCTTTTACTGTTGTTTAGATAAAAAGAAGTTGTTTTTGCATATGCAATATTTTAATAACTTTTTCCTGTTCAGTATCTATATTGTTTGCACTAAAGGCATTCTCATTTCTGCCTTAATCTCATTTTTAAGCTATTGAAATAATTTTATTATTAAAATTTTTCAAAATGCACGTTTCCAAAATGCACAAATAATTTATTATTTAGAAGTATCAAAATTTCGAAAGGAGAAATTTCACTATTTGTTTATACTTACACTACAAAAAAAATTTTGTATAGGAACTAAATTTCAAATTAAAAGTAAATATTTTCATCATTTTTATAAACTTCGCTCCAAAAGGACGTAAGCAAACTAACAGTTAAAATTGCAGCTAAGTTTCATTTAATATACAGTTAATTGTGTATGATTAAATGAAATTTTATGGAGGCTTTGCAAGTTCTCAGATTTAAAAAGTCAGTAATTTCACTTAATCTGTCAAAGTGGGAGTGACCGAGGCAGCTGATTATTTTTAAAAGTCATTTTAAATTACTTCTAATTCATATAATGGCTTGTATGTTACATCATTGGAAAGGTAATGATTTGGAGATTTTAGAAATATCAAAAACTCAAAATCGATTTTCAAAAAAGTTTTTACCCTACTGACTGCCTTAAAAAAGTGTATAAATGGATAATTTTTGCGATATTTAGTGTCACTTTGATTATAATATATGTATAAAACTGTTTTAAGAACATTTTGACCAAAAACAAATTATTTAAATACAATATTTTGGCAAAAAATTAACTTAGAATAACCTTTTTTCAAAATGCCCTCCTTTTATAAAAAATGCTTCTAAAATAACAATATTTTGCTTATTTAATGTAAAAACTTCTCTCCAGAGAGTCTGAACTATTTTTAAAAAAATTCACATTATTTTCAGAGTTATAACCAATTGAAATAATTATCGGCTTTTTCTTATAAAAAATTTTCCCCCTCTGTTGTCGCAAAACATGGATAAATCCACTTCTAAGTTATATATTACAAAACTTCTAGTTAAGCCTCTGTACAAAGGTCTGAGCTATATGGAGGCAAAATATTATTATAATAGAAGCACTTTTCACAAAAGGAGAATATTTTGAAAATGGGTCATTCCTTCTATGTTCATTTTTTGTCAAAATATTGTGCTTAAATAATTTTTTTTGTAATAATATTCTTAAACAATTTTATATACATTTTCTAATCTAAGTGACACTAAATATCATAAATATTATCCATTTATACGCTTTTGCGAAATCTCGGTACCAAACGTATTCGGATACCTTAAGTTTACAGAGGACAGTAAAAAATTTTTTTTTAATTTGTTAATAACCTGCCCCAAATTTTCACTGTCTGTATGTAAGTTATAACTAAAACCATATAAAATATTTGGTAAGAAAAAAATGAGTTGATTTTAAGAAATTTAAAATTAAAAAAAAATTTTAATGAGAATTTGAAAATTTTAAAACGTTCCACACACAAGCGTTTTGATTTTTTTTAAATTTCATATTTTTCCTGATTAATTTCCTTAAGCAATTCCTTACAAATTTATGCATGTAATGTAATGTTTTATATGATAATTTACAAAATATGGGTAAACGCAAATTTTTATATAAATATTTCAAGAATTTTATAGACTTTGTACATAAAAAATTTCTTCTTTCACCCCATCACTATTACTACAATGCATCCAAGAACTTATAACTATACATTAGAAGAATACTTTTGGAAATTTTGTTATGATTCGACAAAAATTGCAGCGCATGGAACATTTTGAATTTTGGTTTCGAGGCAAATTTTTGATTCTGAGAAGAACAGCTTTTTTTATTATCAAGGTATAATTTAGGACTATGATTTTTCACTGTGAAAGCCAATATTTTGTTAATTTAGCACAAATAAATTAAAGATATCAATAAATATTTTATTATTTATAACTTAACTTAAAAAGGGATGATCCTTTTTCTATTTAATTTCGATAAAGGCAAACATTAACGAAATTGTTTACATATTAGAATTTTAAAAAGAAAATTCTTTTTAGCCTTTTCAAAAATAATGAAATCCTATGAGACGGTAATTGTAAAGAAACATGAGATTATTATTTCAAAAGCTCATTCATAAGTATTCGAAAACTTGATATCTAAATATCAGAAAAGTGCATTTGAAACAGAGAAACAATTGGGTTATACCATTCCGTGGTTTCAGTAATCGTTTACGAAATTCAAATTAGTTCAGTTTTATATCTAAAGCATTTCTAAGATACTTCTGTCTGAAAATACTTCAGTAAAAGGGCTTTGTACGCTAACATCAAATATATAAAGTACCTTAAATTTATTATAATTTAATAAACAGATATTTGTGCTTAGGAATTTCTATTAAAGTTACTTTAATCTCACTCGAAAAATCTTCAGTATTCATATCCATTCTTATTTCAATAGTATTAAATAGAACTTTCCAAATACTATACTATTGAAGATATAAATTTATATATTCTTATAGTTCTGAAGTTGCTATGCATAATATTGGACGCTTATGGCTTTACTCAAGAATTGATTTCAAAAAGACTCGTAAAGATATCTAAGCGAGATATATTTAATGGATTTTATACTCGAAGTAAATATTAAGGAGGTTGGATTTACTATAGAGTTGCTGACAAGCGATTGAATCAGTAAATCATTTTCATTTCCTTAAGTGGCTCAGAACGTTCCCTGCTGGTTTTCATTCATTGTGTATCGCTCATAAATTTAGATTTCGAAGAAATAGTAGTCTGAATATATTTCATCTGGATAAGATTTGGCTGCATAAATATTTAGGTGAATGTAAATCGTAAATTTTAAAATTAAAAAGACGTTATTTATATTTTCAATACATTGCATTTGATTACCTGAATTTCGTTAAGTTATAAACTGGTACTGGTAATTTCCCAATTGATATCAAATAAAATATTGACAGAAATAGAAAAAATTCTAATTTAAAGTAGTTATCAATATCAAACTACTATATTAAATTAAATTTAGGGAACGTAACTAATTTAGAGTATACAAAAATTAAATGTCCTCAGATTTCGAAACAAATATTTGGTATAAATGTGGACATGGTAGTCCAGTGTTTATAATCATGAAATCGTCGCCAGCCCTATAATGAGTTGGAGCTCTGAGGCTTCTGAAGACTGGCCGTGTAGAGGAGTTGAAACACGTTAAATTTGTCGAGACTCAAAGTCCTCTACTTGGCGTGGCGAGGTAGTTTGGAGAGGGTGTACCAGCTCAGGTGTCATCCTTGTCATTTGGAGGAGGATCTAAATTATGAGGTCTGTTGTGTCTTCTATTGTTTAAAATGTAAACTTTGATTTTTTTTCAATAAACACCAGACTTGGGGGAATCGGTTTGTAGCTCTAAGCCCTCTTCATGTGAGCTCGGGTTCCTTTGGGAATTCTGCCAATAGCCTTCGTAATTCTTTTTAGTGTGACGTTAATAAATACTCACTTGGAATGAAATAGTAATGAGCATTATTAATGAGTAATGATATTTTATTCATTGAATTGTGACAAAATCTTATCTGAAAAATTATAATTATTATTTTTTTTTACCGTCAACTTTTCTTATAAGTAGCCATTCAATAAAAATGCTGATAATCGAATACAAGTAAAACATGCAAAAAAAGTTCCTCTAATCTAAAAACGGTTGAAATGAGGAGAAAATTGATGTTTACTGTGGGACATAGAAAGCTATGAAAGTCACAAAACTGAGAGACATAGCATCGAACAATAAGTAATGTAAAGTTTTGGGGAGTTGTCCCTATGAGCTGCTTTCTCAGAAAACCAGACGAGAATGCTGACTAAGCACCAAGTTTATTTTCACTCTCAGTTGCTAGAGGTGTATGACCGATCTCCATAATGGGCACCGTAGCTCAACACTCTCGCTCGTGTCTGTTGTGTGGTCCCCACACACACTCAAAAAAACTCCACTCTAGTTCCGCCGCATACACTTAATCACCGCCGCACGCATGCTCGAAAACAATTCTTCTCAAACTTTCAATATTTATGATCATAATTTTCATTAAGCCCCCCTCCATACAATAACAATGTATTGAATTCAATAATAATGTACTTTGGCGCAAAGCTACAATACAACTGTAACCTCTTAAGTGCCACAGGCGAATATAAACGTTTTGGTCAGCCAAAGCGTTAATTGCCCCGACGTATAAATACGTCTTTCCAAAGTTTCTGTGCACTGCTGACGATAAAATTATTCCTAAGGCTTTAGAATGCAATGAAAGTACCTTGACAGTATTTGCGATGGATTTATTTATTTCAGAGGATTTGTTTATTTGTTCCATCTCTTCCCCTCCCCATTAATACGTCACATGCGTGCACCTACGTGGAAAATGGGGGCATTGAGGAGCAAATCTTTACTTTTAATCGGCAGATATGTGTTAATTTTTGTGTATAGTTTTATGCATATCAATCCCATGGGATCACTGGTAATTATTAAACGTGCTCTTAACTTAGTATTGTTAAATTAATTATCAAAGACATTGTACAGTACTGATGCATTTATACGTGTATTATATCAGTGTAAATGCATTTTTTTATTTTTTATTATGTCAGAATGTATTTTGTTTGTTTACTTTAAGTAAATTGATAATTTTAATAAAAAATCTTATGTCTTCGAATTTTTAATATGATCTCGCCCCCTTTGTAGAGTTATAACGGTCCCCTAAGGGGGCGTGCCCACAGTTTGAGAAACGCTAAAGTAAAGTCTTCTTCAACACGATGCAACTGTACAGAGAGATTACCCACCGGTGATCAGTAGGCGGAAGTAACATGACTGACATTAAAATACGTTCGGGGAACAGGATAAAGTAGGAATTCTTGCCTGAGAGATGGACGGCTGTTCTATCTGAACCCTTTGTCTAATTTCTCTCTCTGACTGGCTAATGTAAATAACAACCATTCATATCCTAGATATATTCCACGATGTAAATTAAAGGGATATTGGTAGCCACAGAAGCATTAGGATTTTTTAAGAGCTTTACGGTGGATGCAGGCCATGTGCGGTTTAACACTAAACTTCTTGGCAATTGTTATATTCTGAAGTTAAGGAAGTGGTATCAGTCGCAGTACATCTTCCATGTATCGTTGTGCATAATATCAATAATATGGACTAATGATAACCAGTTATCGTAGTTAATGATGCCTCAAACCATGATACCATATCGCGAAGAATAAAGTTCAATATTTGCAATTGGTTTTGACCTATTCCTCATCAATATCTGATTCGTCTGTTATTTTCCAAATAGAAGCCTGACTCACCGAACACGATTGTGGGGTACACCTCGTGCATATAAATCTATTTCGACGCCAATTCAAAGGAATCATTCGTGTTATTGGGCAATTTTAGTCAGTAAGGCAATTATAGGAATTAAATTTTCAGTGTAATGTAATAAGATATTTCATTTATAAGACCTGTTATTTATGGTTGAATAAAAGGCTCTTTAACTCTTGTATTTATATTCAGGAATAAAAAAAGGAATTAATGATTTAAAATGTTTTTATTCAGGGGTTTACATTATAAGCTGTTAAAGTAATAAACTGCTACATAAAAGTTATAAATTAACTAAATCTTTATTAGTTCAAATCAGTGTGAGGCCGTGGGTAGCCTGGTAGTAAGAGCATCGGACTCCAGACCGGAAGGCCCGGGTTCGATGCCCGATGCCACAAAATACCCTCCGAGTATACACGGAGTACGTGCTCGTTAAATCAGTGGGTCCGAAAGTCTTGTGGGCTGAATCACGAGTGCAGGGGCTGGAGAATATTTCCCTCCCCTCCAGTCTCATAGCAAAATTGTGGAGGTGGAGATAGGTGGTGTCGCCATCTATCGTCCCTTCGGGGAATTTCGCCAAGATAATTCGTACTGTCACCTGTATGGTGCTCAAGAACTAGGCCAACGACAAGCGTACCTCTAGCCCCTTGCCACGATGAATTTCGTGGGCCTCGTTCTGACTACGTCAGACAGGTGGCATCAGCCGCAGCCACAAATCAGTGTCCATACATCACTAAATGGAAACATATAATATCGCATCTAAAATTATAGCAGCATTTACGTTGTGACGTTAGACAACAATTACTTTAGACACAAACTTACATTTTTAATCAACATTAGGACACAATAGCTAAAAATGTACCGTAAATTCCGGCGTATAACGCGTACTTTTTACACAAAAAATTAGGTCGAAATTTACGGGTGCGTGTTACATGTCGGGTATAAAAATGAGAGCTATAAAAATAAAAAAACAAGTAATATAAAAAAATTAAGTCAATTCCTACTTAGATCAAGAAAGAAAAATTTTGCTTTAGCTACTTTTTATTAAATAGTTGCAATTAATATAAATATGTATATACTTATGACAGAATCACAACATTAAGTGGTAACTAATTTTTATTAATTATCATTAAAGTATCGTATTGTCATCCAAAACAATCGTGTATATAAAATTTCAGGTCAACTGAATGCTGTAAAACGTGAGAAAAAAAAAACCTTTTCAAGTTTTGACACAAGTCGCCAAAACGGTCGCTAAGTCGCCAAAAATTATGCCAAATTAGCTGTATTTGTAATTCTTAAAATAATTAATTTTAATCAATTAATTTTATTAATTATAATTAAATTATTGTATCGTCATCCAAAATAGTCATGTATATAAAATTTCAGTTTAATTGAGCTGTTTATAATGTATTTTATTAACGATTGAAAATACCACCAAGAGATAAAAAAAATAAATATAGAGAGAGAGAGTGTGAGCTAATAGTAGGAATTGAAAAAGATTATTATAGAAGAAAATTAAACTTCTATATGTATTAAAATGCTGTTTATTTCAAAGAAATGGCAGTCCTCATGAACTTAACGGGTTGTAGTTCCCCAGAAGGATTCTATTTTTTTTTCTAAAATACCTCTAATAAATGACTTCAAAACATGACACCAGTACGCAAGTGTATATTTCAGGTTTCTTCGTGAAGAAAGGGGGGGTGCTTTATACCATAAATATACCAAAGAATTAAAAATTTCATCTTGAAAGTCTAGGTTCGTGTTATACGCCGGGTTTTACGGCATACTGGCAGATCTATTTCAGCATAAATGCAGTTTTTAAAAAAGATAACGAATTACATCATTAGGCTTGATTACTTATTAAAAACATATATAAAATAATAGTATTCGGTATGATTTTCTTATCTTAACATCTTATATATTAGTTAAAATATTTAACTTTCATGATTTGAATTTTTCCCCAAATATCTCCGTGAAAAATATTTCCTTTCTTAAATACATCTTATCTGGTTAGCAATGAACTTATTTGTATATTTACGATAATTAATATGTGAAAGTAATAATTTTCCCGAATAACTCCTCCGACTAATTTCTAAAATTCAAATAGCGTCCTAAATGGCCTCTAAACTCCTCATGTCACCTATGCATGATTTATGAGATTTGAGAAATACGCAATAATCAACCAGGCATCATCCGAGGATTTTGAAGCTTATCAACACACAATCGAGGCAAAATGGAGTTCCCCTCTTTGTATATGAATTTGCTGTGAATGTCGCTTCGACGTCATTGTCTACCGATGATAGATCGGTGTTTCCTGAAAACGATAATAGATTCATTCGAATCAGGAGAAATTTGTGTAGAACTCAGCGTGCTTTTCATTTGTACGTTCTACTGATTTGAAACAAAGGTCATAATATAGAATGAAATTCTATTTTTAGGTTTGAAAATTTCTTGAAGTGTATATACGTCCAGATGATGAAAATTCACTTTTTCTAAAAGTTTGCTTGTTTATTATGCTCATAATTAAGTTTTTGAAAGATGAATAAGCCAGAATATGAAGTATTACAGTTTAATATGATTTAATTAGTTTTTCGTGAAATATATCAGAACCTATAATAAATTCATAAAGATACAAGAAAAACACCTTGTTGTGTTTTCATAAATTTCAATTTTAAAGCTGCTGTTGAACCCTGATCTATAACGTGTCATCAAGTGGCCGCGGTACACGAGTGGTTAAGGTATCGGATCGTGTCAGGTCTTGTCACGAGTTCGAGACCAGTACCACTAAAGAACCACCGTGTAGGGGAGCAATGCAAGTTAAATCTGTTGAGAGTTCAAACGTCCTCCAGTTGATGTGGTGTGGGAGTTAGGAGAAGGGGTGGTGCCAGCTCAGGTGTCATCTACGTCACTTTACCATAGTTCAAAATTACGTGATACGTCGCCAAAAACCCTCGTGTATCTGAACACAGTGCAACATTAATATTCACTCACTCACTCATCGTGTCATCAAATTCTCACAGGTTAACTCTTTACAGTTTCCTGAAAGAGGAGAGTTGACAAATATGCTAACATGTTAATCGTGTTATTTACTCTAAATCAGGATATTACATATCGCTGTCAATTAGCTATTCGTGAGAACTTATAAAAAGCACTGTCCCCTGTATGGTGTTCAAAGCTACAGCTAATGATAGGCATACAACTAGCTCCATGCCACATTGAATTGTAGCCACGATAGGCTAATGATTAAAGTAATGGACTCATTGCTGACGTTTCATGAGTTCGAGAACTATACCGCTGAAAACCCATCGTCCAGAGAGGACTGATGCACGTTAATATGTTGAAGCTCAAACGACCCCTTGGTGTAGTATGGAAGTTCGGAGAGAGGAGTGCCAGCTCAGATGTCGTCTTCGCCACTTTCTAATGGTTCAAAAGTGTGGTTCTGCGGACAAAAGCCATCGTTCATGTTCACTCACTCACGCCACGATGAATTTCGTTAATCTCCATTTAATATTACTGTCGATTGGGTGAGACAAGTAAGAACAACACATGAAAAACTGCTCATTTCCAATATAATTCATTGTTAAAAAAGAAGATTGAGATTAAAAAGATTTTTGTGGGCTGTAAATAACTTTTACATTACATAATTATACCGCAAACAAGTTTCTAGAAGAAAATTACCATAAAATTTGGCGTATAACGCGCACCGCCGTATAACGTGCACCTATACTTTGAAGCTGCATTTTTTAAATTTTTAGGTACATTCGCCGTATAACGCGCACCACCTTTTTTACGAAGGAACCTGAAATGTACGCGCGCAATGCTCTTATGTTTTGAAGTCATTTTATTCGAGGTATTATTCCAAGCTATAAAAAACATAGCATACTTCTAAAATTACAAACTTTTAAATTAGTATGGATTATATTTTTTTTAAGGAACAGTATTTCGATATATGCAGAAGTCTAATTTTTTTATACTCATCCTTTTATTTTTTATTTTTAAAGCTCTCATTTTTATACCCGGCGTACCCTTAAATTTCGATCTTATTATTTGCGTTAAATATGCGCGTTATATGCCGGATTTTACGGTACCTTAATATTCGAATATCTGGTCGCAAAAAGTGGAAATAAAAAAAATTCATTATCGCACTATATATGTAAAGAACAATTTCAATTCTAAAATTCTGCGAGCTGCATCTACCCGATGCTCGGCGTTGGAGGAAGAAATTCAGTCTCGAGCCAGTCAATTAAAGAAAATAAGTTTATTCAGAACTACCAAGTGAGA
The DNA here is from genome assembly GCA_019973935.1 of Trichonephila clavipes. Classification (NCBI taxonomy): domain Eukaryota; kingdom Metazoa; phylum Arthropoda; class Arachnida; order Araneae; family Nephilidae; genus Trichonephila; species Trichonephila clavipes. The sequence goes on along the minus strand of BMAU01020252.1, from coordinate 30,250 downwards.
GTGAGCACGTGATTGCTTCACCCTTTTTTATATATAGAACATAATGACGTCACACAACCTCTTCACAGTAACAAAAACGTGGCGCCATGCAGCCACTCATTCACACAAATCATTTTTATTCACAACATACTCCCCCGTTTGAGACTTGGGGAGAGTCTCAAACCTATAACAGTTATAATTCAAAAGATCAAGTCTCTTCGGTTCTTTAACCAATCTTCCAGAAGAAGTATATTTTTTTTACAATTGCATCATTAGTATTCAAGACCTTTTCAGGTTTAGTACTTTTAACAGAAATTGATTCCTCTTTCAACTCCTTATCGCTGTTAGCAATCGCTTGTACTTTCAAAGGGAAGATACGTTGCACAGGGCGTATTACTGTTCCATGTTGAGTTTTTAGCCGAACTGTTCGAATTTCCCCATCTCGACCAGGGATTAATTCTATAATCTTAGCTATAGGCCAAGACAAACGTTTCTTATTGTTGTTTCCAATTAAGACCATTTCCCCAATTCGGGGTTCCCGCACCCGATTATCATTCTGTTTTTGTATTAGCTCACTTAGATATTCTTTCCTGAAACGTTGTCTTAAATCACTTAAAAGTTTAATTCTATATTTCATTCTTTTTCTTAAGTCTCTCGAATTCAGTTCATCAATATCGGTAGTATCGGAACAGTGATTCTCTATTAAAAACATTGCTGGAGTAAGAGGGATCAATTCCTGTGGATTTTCAGATATATAAGTTAAAGGTCTACTATTGATTAAAAATTCGCAATCACAAATCACTGTAGACAATTCTTCATAGGACAATATTTATTTTCCAAGAGAACGTCTCAATAGTTCCTTGATAATGCAAACCAACCTTTCCCACCAGCCTCCCCACCATGCGGCGGTGGGTGGTATAAATTTCCAAACTATTTTTTGAGTTGATGTTTCTCTCGATATTTTATGCCAATCCAATTTCGCAAGGTCATCGAAAGCCCCTCGGAAATTAGTACCGTTAACACAGTAAATTATCCTGGGCCTCCCGCGCCTGGCAATGAAACGCCTAAGGGCTAGCAAAAAGGCATCAGACGATAAAGCGTTTACTAATTCAAGATGTAGTGCGTGATAGACTGCGCAAGTAAACAATGTAATCCATACCTTTTCGCCAGTTTTTAAAAACAGAGGTCCAGTTTAGTCAATTCCTACAACTTAAAATATCGCGCTATCATTCACACGGTCTGGTGGTAAAGGTGATGGTCCGCTTGACAATGATTTCACTTTAAAACGAGCACAAATAAAACATTCATTCAAAATACTCTTAATAGTTTTTCTAGCTCTGATAATCCAGAACCTTTCTCTAATTAATGATTGTATTATTTGGATTCCTGCATGACAGTTCTTTTTGTGTATAGATCTAATCAAAAGTTTTGTAAATTCACATTTATCAGTTAACAATATAGGATACAAAAAAGAACTTTCATCATTTCGTTCAGTTATTTTAGATTTTACTCTTAAAATATTATCATTATCAATAAAAGTATCAAATTTTAAATATTCAACATCAGGTAAATAATATGTTTGTCTTAAACGAATCAATTGTTTTTCAGAATTTTCAATTTTAGCAACAGAAAGTTCATGTTCCTTACATTTGCTATAGTCTTTGCGACAATTATTTACAAATCTTAAAATCCATGCAAATACTCTTATCATTTTATCATAATCAGACACATTACATACAAGCAAGGGGGATGCATCGTTTGCTAGATCAACATTCGCATTTTTAGTTTTCTTTCTCTCTACGTTAACTTCTTGAGGCTCGCAGCTGATTTCACCATCTGGCCAATATTCCGAATTTTTTTTCAACCAGGAAGGCCCCTCCCACCATCTCGAATTAAGCATTTGTCGTGGAGAACAACCACGAGATAGTAAATCCGCGATATTCATGTTTCCTGGAACATACTTCCATGACTGAATTTGAGTTAGTTGTCTGATTTCCTTTACCCTATTAGCTACAAAAACCGACCAATTTCCATATCATTTAATCCACCAAAGTGATGTTGTGGAATCGGACCAAAGAGTAACTTTTAAGTCCGGCATATTAAGCGCTTTCAAAATAGAATTTACAAGTCGAGCACCTACACAACAAGCCATTAGTTCTAGACGCGGTATACTCAAAAGTTTGAGAGGAGCTACTCTAGACTTCGCTCTAACGAGAATTACGCTAACTCTAGAATCAACTATTGATCGAGCAAAGACGCATCCCGCATATGACCCCTTGCTTGCATCAACAAATACATGCAATTCAGTAAAAATATCAATTTTCATACTACGTGGTACAGTTACATCTTTCAAAATTTGAATTTCATCAAACCATTTCATAAATTTGTTTACAATATTCTGAGGTAGTTCCTGATGCCATGCTTTTTCCATTTTCCATATTTCCTACAATAGTAATTTTGGGAGCAATGTAGACGGCGCCAACATTCCAATGGCATCAAAAACTTTTTGTACAGTAGACAAAACTAATCGTTTCGTTATTTTCACTTCGCACGTTAATGAGTCGAAATTCGTGCAACATTTCAAAACATCATTATCCAAGTCCCAGAGGATACCCAAAAGAAAAGTTTCGCCTGAGTGTTTATCAACACTTTTACTCTCCACATTGCTCTCAAAAATACGTAAATTAAAACATCCTTCCGACATAATTAATTTAGTCTTCTCAATAAATATCTCTATTTCATCAGCACTGAAAACACCAGTTACACAATTATCAACATAAAAGGAAGATTTTAACTTTTGTGCAACTTCCTTAAATTCTGAATTACAGTTTTCCAAAAGATGCATAATAGATGCATTCAATAAGTAAGGGCTTGAAGACACCCCAAACACAACTCGACAATGCCTGTACACTAATTGTTTTTCATTGCATGGGGAAAAAAATCTGAGATAATCTCTATCTTTCGGTGCAACAGATAGCATCAAAAACGATTTTCAATATCGGCTACAATTCCGACTGGATAAATTCTAAAATGATCTAAAATGTCAGGTATCAGTTCAATAAGGTTTGCGCCTTTATATAAATAGTCGTTCAAAGATGGTTTCCCTTTTTCACGGGCCGAAGCATCGAATACGCGTCGTAATTTTGTAGTCGCACTATCTAATTTAATCACAGGTCTATGCGGTAAATAATGGCATTCATTGTTCAATTCTAATTCCGGCACACGTTCAATGATATTTAAATCTTCCCATTGCCTAAACACACTTTTATAATCCTCAAAAAATTTACCGTTTCTTAATTTATTCATCATCCGTAGATGTCTTTTCCATGTTAGTTCTTTGTTACTAGGCAAATTTTCAGTTACATTTCCATTGGAGTTTAACTTCATATCTTCCATCGGGAAGAATTTTCATTTTATTCTTAAAAAATCGGTTAATTCGAAATTTTTCTTTCGTATTCTCATTAAGTAAGGGATCCGTTATTCCTAAAACATCAAGTTCCCATAATTCTTTAACGCTAACATTCCGAACATGCAAAGGCGATGTCGTTAACGTAACGTTTTTATCGTTCGAACATACTTTTCCAATTACCGTCCATCCTAGTTTAGTTTCAATAGCTGTTAAACCCAAATCAAATTCAATTAAATTCCCAGTCAATAATTTTCCTATATTATCAGCCCCAATCAAAAGCCCAATTTCCATTTCTTTACAATTTAAATCCGATAAAATAATTTCTTTATTTTTTAACTCGTTTAAAATACGCTTATCCTCAATCTTAGAAATAAATCCACATATTTTCTTTTCGGATAGCACTTCAAAACAACATGCATAAGAGTGTTTCAAATCACTGACCTCAACAGAAAACACGCTGTGATGTTTCGGTTTAGTTTCGTTGCCCCCGAATAGAGAAGGAATTACAGTTTCCTCTCTAAGTGGAGTGTCCTTCAAAATACTAGTAACACTTTCACTACGGTAGCTATTTTCACAAGCGGTATCAATCAGAACTCTAACTTTCCTTTCCTGATCTTTAATGCGAATGAAAACGCAGAGAGTTTGAAAGTAAATACTTTGGTTTCTGTTGCAGTTACTTGAAAGAGAGTTCTCAGTTTTTATGGAACACAATTTTTGATCATAATTCTTATTTAATTTTGGACACATAATTTCAAAATGAGAATAATTACATTTAGAACAATTAATATCATTTTTAATATCACAATTTTTACTCAAATGACCAGATCTATTTAAACAAATAAAACAAGCACCTTTTCTTAATAACAATTGTCTCTTAGCATTTAAACACATTTTTCTAGCATTAAAGCAATTTTCACTGGGATGATATTTCTCACAAAATACACAGTTATTGATTTTATTACATGAGGACTTTTCGGAACTCACCAGAGCTGATGCAGTCATTAATTCAGTCGGCTTAACCCTTTCAGTTGGGGAATCTCTTTTTCGGATAGGAGTTCCAAAACCGGATTTTGCCAGCTGCACCATCTCTTCCCCTTGGACTTCCAGGCGAAGGAAAGTCATTAAGTACTCTAGAGTTCGCGATCCTTTAGCGTCTGTTTCAGTATTCCGTTTTCTTTCCCATGCCATCAGGATTTCCTCGGGTAAACAGGACTCTACCAATGGTGTAAGGAAAACTCCATATTTTTCTTGTGTTCGTCCAAGGCTCTCCAACGACCGTAATTTCCCTTCAAGTTCATCGTACAAGGTGGACAAATCAGTTTTCGTTCTTCCAGAAACAGCATTCTTCATTACTAAATTTAAAAGTTCACGTACGTAAATTTGTACTAACAAATCTTCACGACCGAATCTCTCTTTTAATTGATCAATGGCTTTAGGATAATTTTCCGCCGTTGCAGGGAAACTCAACACTAATCGTTCTGCTTTCGATTTCGGTTCAGCGGATTGCAATAAATATTGCATTTTGTCTTCTTCCGCAATGCTTTTATCATTGTGAATTTTCTGAAACTGACTCCAGAAGGCCAAAAAGTCTTTAGCTTCACCGCTGAACTTCTTCAGTTCGATTTTTGGTAATTTAAAGCTTCTCTTTTCAGTTTCGGTAGGAACAACGGTTTATCGTACTTTCAAATCTACTCGAGTACACATTTCGATGTAGCGGTCACGGTAGTTTTCTGCGTCTTCCATATCATCTAAATATTCTTGCTCGGCATCTTCTGTATCCAAGAGTTGTTCAGAAATTTGACTCTGACAAGTGTCGAGTCTCTGAAATTTATCCATAAATTGAGTTTTCAAAATCGAAAGTTGATTCATATCGATGTTTTCTTTTATGAGTTCGGTTTCAATCTTTTTCAGACTGAGAGAGAATGCTGTTCTCAGGCCTTTTCTTTGCCACTTTCAAAGCATTCACTTCCATTTTATAGTTCAAAAAGTTAAGTTCAATAGTTCAAAGTTCAATAATTTAAATTCGGTTTCAGTTTCGCTTCCAACCAACAACCAGTCCCTCCGAGGGTACCAAAATCTTGTGTAAAGAACAATTTCAATTCTAAAATTCTGCGAGCTGCATCTACCCGATGCTGGGCGTTGGAGGAAGAAATTCAGTCTGGAGCCAGTCAATTAAAGTAAATAAGTTTATTCAGAACTACCGAGTGAGAGTGAGCACGTGATTGCTTCACCCTTTGTATATACAGAACATAATGACGTCACACAACCTCTTCACAGTTACAAAAACGTGGCGCCATGCAGCCACTCATTCACACAAATCATTTTTTTTCACAACAATATATTTAATTATTAACTTATGAATATGAATTAAAATAAACTTTTCTCTACCCGAGATATAATCCTCATTTTTTTTTTATAAAATTTAACATCTTCACCAATCTTTAACAGAAAAAAGCGAGCATAAAGGTTTAGCATGTCTGCAAAATAGATTATGTTTTATATATAAATTTTCTGTGGTTGTGGGAACTCAATGTTCAAAGTAAGCATGGAAAAAAAGTTTAAAAAAATGTTCCAATGTTAAAAATTTAGTTGAATAAATAATTGTGCTTAAGGGCTCCGGTACATGAATTTTCGAAAAATTGCCGATTTTCAGTTTTCATATTTTTAAAAGTTCAAATATTTCTGTTTAAAATGAAATATGATATGATAGATTACGATAGTTAGAAGTATTTTTGTTTATTTTTTAAAGTAAGCTATTCCTTGACGCGCATCAAATAAGCTCTGTTAGGAGCACCTATGTTTCTTCTTGCATAAGTTTCTGATGAGCGCGAATCCATATGATGTTCAAGTGGAAAAATTATAGTGTATTATGCTTATGCAAAAGTGTATGAATACACGGTATAATAGTGTTAGGAATGCCTTATGGTCAGTGATTCCAATATCAACATTTGTGGAATTAAAAAATCTAAAATTAGGCAAAAATACGGCTATTGCACAGTTCAATGTAAGTTGTGTGGCAAAATCAATAATCTTAAAACACTGTGATGTTGAACCAAGTTATGACTGTGCGTCATGCTTCAAAAAATTAGATGTACGTAGGATTCGTATAGCCCAACGAAAGCATTTTGAGATCCTAAAAAAAGGCTAAATTGTTGAAAATAATGAAAAAAAGGGAATTAGAGTCTTTGGGAAGCGTAGAGGGCAGAGAAAATGCTTCGCATACTTCTGGAAAGTACTAAAAAAAATAAGTACTCAATAAATGACAAATGTTTACTTTAAAGCCTGTTTTCTCAAAAAGTGAAATCTTTCACTTTATATACCTTTTTCTCAAAAACTAATTGTATAATCCTCAAAATGCTGTACATAATCAATACGGCGAAACGAAACTTAAAATATTCATTTTACCAATTTCTTGAAAATTGTTGGATTACATAAAAATGTTGTTTTTATAATATTAGATCAAAGCGAAGGCGTAAACTTCATGAAAGTTGATGTATATATAGGCTCGATTCTCTATTTCCCAAAGACTGCGTGTTATGGAACTATCACCCATCACTTTAAACTTGATCTCAAAGTTGTCACGCGATGTTATTTGGAAACAAGAAAATAACATACCACCTTATATATAGTCTAATAACTAATGCGACGCCGGTTTAACTTTAATTGATTTAATTTATTCTTATTATCCATTTTATAATACCCAAGTTGACTGTCACGTCGCATCATAGATTAAGTTAAAATTAAACACCAAATCCTCAAAAAACAATAAAACAGTACACTATATTAAAAGGCCGGTTCTTTAAAGTAACAATTAATTTATTAAACAATAAGATTAAAATTAAGTAACACATAACTGAATACTACTTAGCTTTGAAGGAGGGAGAGAGCGACGGAGGGGGTTGACCTCGGGTAGCAAGTGCGCTTCCCGGCTGTGTAGGATTTTTCTGGCAGACGAAGAAGGAGTAAAAAGCCCCGAGAATTCGCGCGCCAACCCTTATAAATGGGCGACCGCACCACTCGGAAAATCATCCGCTTCAAAGTTCTGACGGTAAATTTTACAATTCCGATTGGCCAACAAGCTGTGCAAGGATACAGCTTCGCCCGCCATAGAGTCCGTTGACCTGAGGCATCCCCGAAATTCCTTTTAAATCCGTTTCCTGTAAACAGGGCAAATGTACAAACTGCCGTTGTAACTTTGGGGACCGACGACCTCCCATCACTCCTTCCCTCTTTCAGATTAACAAAACTAGAAATAAAGAAACACACAAAAAAAATCATTCATGAAAATGTAAATATAATAGATGCAATAGCAACCATAGTTCAAACAGTCCCGTCGTCCCTCGTCAAACTCCTGGTCAAGAACGACTGTCCACTGAAGCATAACGTCACAGTCCTCAGCACTATAGAGACGTAGTTGTTGTATGCATTAAATCTCTCTTGAAATGAAGAACCGGTGGGTCTGAATCCCGCGGGGGCTCCTCCAGTGGTGCAACGGCCAGGTGGAACATTGAATCACAGTCTCAACATTTTGTAGGATACTATCTCGTGGAGCAATCAAGACCCGATGCACAGTAAGTCCGGATGTCATAATGTCCTGAAACAGAGAAAAAAAACACGAACACTCTCGTAGGAGAGCCAGCATCAGTAGAGTATGTAAAATAGGGAGAACAAATTTTCCACTCTTCCACAGGGCTTTCAGATGCCCGAGGTCCCCATCTCGTCCTCCCATCACTCAATATCAATATAAAAAAAATTTCAAGAAGCATTGTCTAAAAATTCTATTTTGCACACACACAAAAAAACAACCAACAAGAAAATTGCATTTTATCCCTAATTCCTTAAACGTTGCGAAAAGGTAGAGAAAAACAAATTAACTACTAACAACTACAATTAAATTCATGTACGAAAAAAAAATTTGCCGAATGGGATATGGGTCACCAAACAATTCACAAGGACAACATATATAAAATAACAAATAGAAATAATCGAATAATCACAAAGAAACATGTACCACTAAGTAATAAAAAAATAAGACGTTTAACGCATAGTAAAATCAAAAATTGCATATATAACAGCTTCGCTACTTACAATAACCACACATATAGGCATCGAACAAAATACTTTGTGATAAGAAATATATATATATAAGTACTAGTGAAAACATATATAATCAATACAAACATGGCACCCAGAAACAGACACCTCATAATCGTTTAACATTGAAATCCTGACACGACTAATGTGAAGTGCATGTCCCAGACCACCAAACAAAATTACTATTTTAACCTTCAACAGTACTCAAAGCATAAGAAATTGCAGTGGTTCACCAAGAGCATCGATAACAATCTTTCGTAAAAAAAATTAATTCAAAGTGAAAAATTAGAATTTGAAACAACCTTTCGTAAAAAAAAAATTAATTTAAAGTGAAAAATTAGAAATTGAAGCAATGGGTGTGCATAGGTGAAAAAAAATGCTATAACCTCCGAGAATGCTTAATAGCCTAAGAAATTAAAAAAATTCACTACAAGCATTGGTTACAATTGAAAGTTTAAAAAAAATTAATGTAATTAATTCAGATCTGCAAATTTAAAATTCTATAAATTAACGAATCGTATAAATGATAAAAAAAAAATTTATAACCTGTAAGACTGCTGAGTAGTCTAAGGAATTTTAAAAGAAAACTTCACTACGAGCATTGGTTACAAATGAAATTACGAAAAAATTACTGTAATTAAATTTAGAATTGCAAACTATGAGTGCGCATGTGATCAGTATGCACCCCCACTGTTTACAAATGCAACACAAAAAAAAAATACATGCCATTCCTTGCGCAAACGATTTGCTGCATGCCGCAAACGCCAGCACAAGAGACAGAATGAAATTAAGATAAAAAAAAATTCTTTGCAAATCCGATTGTAAAAAAAAATAACTATAGCGAGTAATGCCTTTAATTTAAATTTGAGAGGAAAAAAATTTCTTCCACATTCAATACATTCGAATTTCCATTTGAGAAATGAATTCCAGAAATCACAAGTGCAGTTGAAAATTTCAGAAAAAAAAATTAAAAACATAAAATTGATATGCAACCCAAGTCATATGAGGCGACACATACAGAGTACAGTAATTTAACTAATAGAAAATTATTGCAAGTGTTAAACAAAATTAAACATAAATTCCAAAATAAAAAAAATATCGCTTAACTAATCAACATAACTTTTTACCAATCTTCGTAATACAATGTATCAAGTCCAGATAATATAAAACTCAAAATGTTTCACTATACGCGCAACAAATATACAAACACGAAAAAAAAAAAAAAACAAGATCCTCTATTTACAATAATACCGCTAACTCAATTCATCGAAAATCCTCTAATCAATAACTCAAATACAATTCTATAACAAAAACCCCAAATTCTCAGTAACCTTAAATTGATTCCTTGATAATCCAAAATTGCCTTTACCTCAGATCGTTCACATCTTATGCCTCAACAACTCTAACTAAACTTATCTGCACCTTCCAAATAATCGATTGCTCCACAATACCATTAACTAAAACCATCTATGCTCATCAACTTATTTACACAAGATCTCATATACTCAATAACACTAACTAAACTTAACTGCAACTTAAAAATTAATCAATTGACTTCTCCACAATACCATTAACTAAAACCATCTATGCTCATCAACTTATTTACACAAAATCTCACATAATCCTCAACTCGAACTTTCCTAAATGCATCTCAAAACATTCTTAAATATACCATGCAATCATTAATTCAACTTATCTATGTTCATCAACTTATTTACTCGGAACTGTACCAAATCATTAACTCAAATTATCCCATCTACATCAAAACAACTTTCTCAATTATACCGTATAATTATATCAACTCAATTTCCCTTGCCCAAAATCCTTAAATCAAAACATCCTTCAGTACATCAAACAGTTTTATTCAATAAACCATGACTTTATTTTCAATTCAATTATCCATTTCCATAAAAAAACAACTATAGAATAAACGTACACTTTGAACACAAACTTAACTATCTCCATAAAAAAAAACTTTCCCAACCATTCAACAAATTCATCAGTGCAAACTTTATCTATCTCCTTCAAATAACTTTCTCAAATATTCTACGAAATCCCTAACTCAAACTTATCCAACCCCTTAAACAAGTAGTGAAACAACAAAAAAAAATTCACACCCAATTCTCTTCCAACAGTTTCAAATTCTCATAGCAACAACGCCAGCATCCTACGTAAAAACAGGAAACCAGGGAGGGAGAAAAAGAAACGAACACCCATTGGAAAAAAATTTGCTTAGTCTCTTCCCTCTGTCGCGACAGCAGTGGGGGTCGAGGGAAAACCCCTCCTAAGGCGGCAAGAATCCGACATCCAAAAATTCCACCCCTGAATTATGCTGCCCGCGGGGAGGAGAGTCCCTGCGACAAGGAGTAACCAAGAAACAAAAATTCCAATCAACAAACAGTGTCCCGCCCTAGACCGGATGGCGTGCGGGGGGGATTACGGACGAAAAAGGGGGTGCGGACAAAAGCTCTCCCCACGTTTTCGAAACGAATGGACGAAACATTTTCAACACCATTAGCTGACCAACAACAAAAAAAGGCTTATTACCAAATAACAAGCAGAACTGCGTATTAAAATCAAGAATAAAAAAATTGAATCAACATCAACACTCGGCTAAATAATCTACCCACGCGATAACATAAATCAACACATGTAAGCCTAGCATCAACAACAAAAAAAAAATTACCATTTTGATAGACCAAACGTTAAAATTCCTAGTAAGTTTAGCACACAAGCTAGACACAATTATTGACTGCAAATTCATTTAACAACCACAATTAATCTAAACCAACAGAAATACTATCTCGACAAACAAAACCTTCAATTCCTAGTAAAGTTTAGCACACAAGCGAGACACAATTATTGACTGCACATTAATTTAACAACCACAATTAATCTAAACCAACAGAAATACTATCTCGACAAACAAAACCTTCAATTCCTAGTAAAGTTTAGCACACAAGCGAGACACAATTATTGACTGCACATTAATTTAACAACCCCAATTAATCTAAACCCCTGAATAAACAACAACAAAAAAAAATTCCAAATCTATAGCAAAACAAACAACGCAGAAATTAGATGAGCATTGAAACACCCAACGGAAACACAAGAAAATTTTAAGTCAAAGTTAGCAATCATCTCACATAATAATAATAAAAAAAAAAAAACATGCGCGAGAAAAAAAAATTATTAAAGTTTCAACCTAATAATGCGACGCCGGTTTAACTTAAATTGATTTAATTTATTCTTATTATCCATTTTATAATACCCAGGTTGACTGTCACGTCGCATCATAGCTTAAGTTAAAATTAAACACCAAATCCTCAAAAAACAATAAAACAGTACACTAAATTAAAAGGCCGGTTCTTTAAAGTAACAATTAATTTATTAAACAATAAGATTAAAATTAAGTAACACATAACAGAATACTACTTAGCTTTGAAGGAGGGAGAGAGCGACGGAGGGGGTTGACCTCGGGTAGCAAGTGCGCTTCCCGGCTGTGTAGGATTTTTCTGGCAGACGAAGAAGGAGTAAAAAGCCCCGAGAATTCGCGCGCCAACCCTTATAAATGGGTGACCGCACCACTCGGAAAATCATCCGCTTCAAAGTTCTGGCGGTAAATTTTACAATTCCGATTGGCCGACAAGCTGTGCAAGGATACAGCTTCGCCCGCCATAGAGTCCGTTGACCTGAGGCATCCCCGAAATTCCTTTTAAATCCGTTTCCTGTAAACAGGGCAAATGTACAAACTGCCGTTGTAACTTTGGGGACCGACGACCTCCCATCATAACCTTATACCAGTGTAACCGTTACAAACTTTCAAAACAGAGTAAACCTAGACGATGGGAAATCACATAGGAATGCATAGTTAGAAATGCTTTGTTAGCGTGGTGGAGACAACACAAAAGACAAGAAAGACAGGACAGGAATAAGAGGAGAAATTATATTTATTATCATTAGTACAGCAAAAACTAAGGAAAAATAACATTAAATGGGCAATAGGGATGCATGTCGGGGTGATAGGAGTGAACGTTGTTAGAATGCAGTATCCATCAGACGGTCATATGAGAAATCCCGATATGACTTGCGATAGCCTGCATATTAGTACGGAGATTGTTGGGTGTTCTTACTCCCCGATTACGTTCATGTGTATCTACGATGAAGAAACCGTTGTCGGGCAATCTGGTGAAAGCATTCATTGAAGGCGTGGCTGGGAGTTTGCGTCCTAGGGTATGAGTGGACGTACAACCACTGTGTGACTCTTCCATTGTTTTCAGCGGCCCTATATACCAGATGCATATCAGAGAGCTCAGCGTTAGTGTAGCGTTCCATTCCACTACCACTTTGTTGGAAGGTCGAATGAAGCTTATAGCGAGAGCGGCAGCAAACACTGTGTGCGTGCATGCGCCACCATCTAATGCTTCAGTTTACGAAGTGCTATCTATCGCGAACACCAACTAAAATCTTCCCAGTATTTTTGCTGTACTAAAAATAATAAATGTGTTTTGTGCTGTACTACACTACCGCGTCAGGGATGTTTTTCCGACCATGTATTCCTATGCCATTTCTCATCGTCTAAGTGTACTCTATCAATCTTGAAAATTTGTAATCGCTGTACTGATACATCTTGTAGTATTCATGACTAAATAACTCTTTTACATAACCCTAAGTGTGGTATTAATTGAAACCAAGAAACATCAAAGATAGAATATTTGCTTATTTTAGAACAACTAAGACATAGATATATTTTGGTAGGAAAAGTAATAAATATATAAATATGCAATTTATTAATATTTTAGATTATTTTAAACATTTATTTACAGCACAGATCGGTTTTAATAACCACCTTTATTTCAATCTTATGCCAATCTGTTTGGTTCATATTCTCGATTCGATATATAAGAGCACAAGAATAAAACTTAATTTACTTATTAATTAAACTTATGGAACAAGTAACCATCTTCAACTACCATCTTTAACAAACCTTTCCACCAATCGATGCTAATCATCAAAAGCGATGTTACTTTCTCTATGCTTTAATGCGGCAATTCTCTGACTTCAGTCCTCAGTTGTTCGAAATCCTTTCACAGTAACTGAACATTCTCTGGAAATTCAAGGCATGAATGTCGCTAGTCACTCCACCTATCCCTATTGAACAGTTGTAATCCTAAATACCTTTTCAATTAAATTCCACGGACGATGATTGGTCATTTAGTGAATAGGATCACAAATAATAGCCCAGAAGCTCGCTTTCGCTCTTAGCTGAAGGAAAGGATAGAGTTAGATAATTCAAGGGAAATGTATTACTGACAGAAAATCTAAGTGAAAGCATTGTTTTGTTTGCATATGGATTGCGTCAAAGGAAATCAACTTATAATATTTCTAAAAACATAACTTTAAAATTAATCTTAAAAATTTAGTTAACTTTGCATCTTAATTATTAGCATCTAACTTGCAGTTCAAAAATGTGATAATAATTTGAATTATCTATCAATGTTAATATAGAGATGTAAAGATCTAGTGTAAGGGGATTTGATAGTGTGCAAAATAGGAAAAAATATTTTAACACCCAGCTTATTTCTTAACGTTGTACTTTGAAGCCGCAGAAGGGTTATTGGCCAAGGACCTTGTTGTTTTAGCATCGATCTAATGACGAGAACAACACCTGAGTTGACACTCCATTCTTTTCAAAACTCCACACCCCAAAACGGGAGGGTTTGCACCTCGACAGATTTAGCGTCAACCTGCCCATCAACACGGAGTACCGAGAGCGGCACTATGATTCCAACCATAGACTCGATAGCGCCAAACACGAGTTCACAACCATGTCAATTCGGTAACGCGATTTTAATTGAGTTGAAACTTAAGTATTTAAACTTTTAAGAGATATAGAGAGTGAGTGAACCATTTAAATGTAGTAGAAAATAAAGTTTCAAAAATATTTCGATTATTTGAGCTTACAAAAACAACAATTTTAACGATGTGCAGTACATTTAATATTCATGCAGAAGTAAACTTTCCCTTCCGTCACCCAAATACGTACACTGCTGGACAATTGCTAAGGACGGATAACACTATCATCCATAGCAACCACAAAATGAAAGGAAGCAAAATGTGGAAAATTAGAATAAATGCGGGATATTAGTAAGAAGAAGTATGAGTATGCAAATTTTTTTCCACGTCTGTTCATCACGTGATAGCGTTCATAAGAGCTTTAAAGGTTTTGACGCGTGTGGACAGTTGTTGTTTCAAGTCAAAGTTTTACAGGAAAAATTTAACAGACGAACTTAAAATTTTTGGCATGTCTTCCCAACATCACATAGATGATTTTATGCGTGGCCGAATAATTGGAAAGATCGAAGAAGGGCGAAAAATAACAGATGTTGCCAGGGAGTTCGACATCGCTCACAGCGTTGTTTCACGGCTGTGGAAGTCATTTAAAACTACTGGAATGTGTAGTAGACGGCATGGGGAGGTCGTGTTAGAAGTACGACGCCTGCAGAAGACAGATATATCGTCCTATCAGCAAAAAGGAACAGGCGCACCACAGCTCAGCAGGTGGCAAATCAGTTTCTTGCTGCCTCAGGAAAGCAGATCTCCCGAAAAACTGTTGCCAGACGTTTGAGGGGAGGAGGACTATAAGCACGCAGACCTGTTGAGTGTGTCCCATTGACCAGACAGCACCGTACTACCCGTTTGCAATGGTGTCGTGAGCATCACAATTGGACTGAACAGGACTGGGCATGCGTACTATTCTCAGATGAGAGTAGGTTCAGTCTGTCATCGGATTGTAGACGCCAACTGATTTGGCGCGAGAGTGGTACTGCTTATCGTCCAGAAAATATACAGGGAAAGGACCGATATCAGAAATGCAGTATCATGGTGTGGGCCGGCATCATGATCAATGGCCGCACGCGCCTACATGTGGTTGCGAATGGGACTATGGCGGGCCAACAATACATTGATGAAGTTCTACTTCCTCATGTTCGTCTTTTCCGTGGTGCTGTCGGTGATAAATTTGTTTTTATGGACGACAACGCAGCATGTCATCGAACACTCGCTGTTCAGGATTGTCTAGACAGTGAGGGTATTCAACGTCTCGTATGGCCAGCGCGTTTTCCAGATCTAAACCCCATTGAAAATGTGTGGGATGCTTTGGGGAGGCAAGTTGCTGGTTGAAACTATCCTCCGACAAACAAGAACACCCTCATCCGTGCACTCACAGAGGAATGGGATAAATTGCCTCAACAGCTGCTGGATAATGTTGTGCAAAGTATGGTACGACGTGTGGAATGTTGCACCACACTCCACGGTGGACATATCCCGTACTGATACCTTTCTTTAAGGTGCCTGCTGACTTTTAGATGCATTGTTCCATTTCTCCGTACACAGATAAAATGAACATTTTTTTTCTTTCAGATGTTTCACAGCTTTTGTAGTTTCCAGAACAATAAATATTCTTTATTCTAATGTCTGAACAGTGTGGCAACTATATTTTATCCTACTAGGCCTCATGTCTCGCTTAATGTTATGCTACATAGCAATTTGTGATTCGTCCTTAGCAATTGTCCAGCAGTGCATATTCGGAAGTAAGAAGGGTAACAAATGATTGAAGATGGAATTTTCTATTTATATGTGATATATTTTTCTTCCAAAAATTAACGATTAATCATAAAATTTGGTAAGCAGTAAAAGTTGTTTTCAATCATTCTACTATTTTTAAATGATATGCACATGAAAAGTAAATGAGCTTTTGAATCATTAGAATTCCATTAAACGAATTGTTTTGTAATATTAAGTATTAAATTAAATTTTGACAAGGATACACATTTTAAAAATAAATTATTTAATAATTATTCTTTAATTACTTGATACATCTTATACTACAAGATGATACAGAATAACTGGAATTTTTGAAATGCGTGGTGGCATCTCTGTGGGACAGTGACCTTGAGCAAGTAACTTTGCCATTTTAGTAACCATCATTTTAAGTTATTGGAATGGACAAAAAGCAGCGTGCATTAGCCATAAAATATTTCATAAAAATAGGGATGGTTCGTAAACTACACCGAGGGAATTGCGACCTTTTTACAGCTTAGGAAGTCATGGTAATCTCCCAGCAAAAGTTGGATTAATAACATTTAAGAGACCGAATCTACTTTAAAAAAGAAACCAACAAGATAACCAAGAAGTTCTTATACTCCGTAAAGATACTCTAGCGTTTACACAGTGAGGAATCTCAACAGCAGATTTCAAGAATGCATTTGTACAGGAGGAAAGTTTCTAAAGGGGGGTAATTTTTTTAAAGAAAAGGAGAAATTCCAATAATATTTTTTAAATGCCAAATTTTTAGGATTTAAATTACTACGAATAAAAAGTCTTTCTTCCATATCTCTTGGTTTTGCTAGATTGTTAAAAAAAGCTCACTTTTTTTTCTGTAACCCTGTATTTGGCGAGAGGAATTCTTAAGACAATTACCAAGGCAATCATTTTAAATATTTTGATGGAATTTAAATATCCTGTGCACCATGGTATGTGTAAAGGATCTCTACTTTACAAAAAAATGGTAGCGAATGTGAATGAAGACATAGTGAGGAATTAAAAGAGCATCATAGGAGTACTATCAAGACTACAGCAACCTTACAAGAAAAGATTCAGAGCGCGTCTGTTTGAATTGGACTCTATAATTAGATAACTAATGCTTGTAGTTCATAATGTATATATATTGCTATTATTGCTATTATATTGCTTTTTTTATTCATCCAACGCCAGTTCTTCGCTTCTGGATCCATTTGATGCCGAGCCACCCAGTACCGACTGACGATGTCATCAGTCGGGTATTCATCGAGTCCAGTGCATTGGAGCAGGTGGATGCCATGAACTCTGAGTGGAAAGTTCTCGTCAGCAGCCAAGCCAAGCCAGTGGAGGTATACTCCCAAAAAGTCATGGCCGGTATTTAGACGAAAGCAGGCAATAGCCCTGGCTCTCTCCGGGTGTCTTGGAATAGGACCCACAATAGCCAGGGTTTTTGCATCGCTTTTCAAGGCTCTAGATATTTTTTCGGTCAAAGTATTACATTTTTCAATGCATGTGGATGTAACGCTCTTTGCTCTTCTGGTAATTAAAGGGACTTCCAGTTGAGACGACTCGGCTTTCTACTTGGCGGTTCAGTCCTAGGAGAGCCCACACCCTTGGCAAGAATTATTTTGCTTGGCGATAATTGCACCATCTTTGTAACCCTACTTTGTTTCACTAGATATGGTAAATCTAACTATTTCTGAAATTTTCGTATTTTGTCGGCGGGCATATCAAACTTCATTTTGTTGTTGGGCACTGGGCTGGAAGTAGGGCTGCGTGTGGGAAGGAGTATACCTTAGAATTGTTTACTTTGTTGAATGCGAAAGGTACGAAAGAATTGATTGAATGATGTATAAAGGAAGGATTGATTGCTTATGAATGTCCGAAATGTAATGGTCGGCAATAAAACGCTTCCTTCGAAATCGTACCAGCCACGCCGAAGGTAAGTTTGTGACCGATACCTCATAGAATGTATATGGCGGTGCTCACACGATCATTCGCTTAACGATGAGACCTTCAAGGTTTTTTAAACTCTGTTGTTACTCCGTAACCTCCACTCGGAAAAGATCAGCAGTAAGTGCCGTTTTTATATCTTTTATCTTAAATGTTTAATTTATGTATTGTTTACATATATTTCCATTACACATCCCCTTATCCCGCTATATTCACTTGCCGCCATTGTCGATTTCACTTGGCGCATTTTTTTCGGTTTGTCGCCAAGGGTGTGGGCTCTCCTAGGATTTTAGCCTACTTGGCTTTTTGGTCGGCTCTCTCATTGCCGGGGATACCAACGTGACTTCAGACCTACTGTAGGGCTTCAGTTATTACTTTAAAAACAGGTGTAAATAACTATTATATATTAATTTATTTTGATATTTATACTATCCAAAGATTTAAATAAACTGTTTAAAGACTAAGACATCTTTATTAACTAAGACATTTAATAACGAAAGCATGGTCACACAGCTTCATACTTTTTTCCTTCACACAGAACTCAACTATAAACGAGCAATAATTACTTTGTAACATCTAAAATTTTATTTTTTTAATATTCTGATTGTTTATAGATAGAAAAGTGTTATGCTTTAAGATATTGAATATTAGTTCATAAAAAGATTTCTACTGTACGATGTATCATCAAAAAGGAATGGAATGATTTTAAAAAATTTGATTTATATATATATATATATATATATATATGGAAAATCAAGAAATTTATTCTTCTTATTCCTGACAAAAAATATTTTTTTATATCTTTCCCAGACCATAATTTTTGTAACCATAATTTTAACCTTTTATCACAATTGCGAATTCTAAAACAGAGTTTAGTTTTCTTTTAATGTTCATAAGATCGAAAAAAGTAATTATTTCTTAAATAAATTTTACTTTAATTATTAAAGTATAAACACACAACTTCAAAATCATTTCTAAATATCTGAAAGATATACGTGTATATAATAAACTCCTAATGCTTAAATATTTAGTTACCTGAAATCAATATTGAAATTCCCATTTCTGTGATTAAATCTTTTTTCAATACACAATCAGGAGAAAATTATTTATGGAACGACTGAAACGTAAACATTAATGTGTTTATTCATTTCACGTCAAATAACAAATTTAAAGAAAGGGTATGCACAAAATTCAAATCACAAAACAGTATCAATTTATTACGTTTTAATCATATCAGTTTGCTTAAACAGGAAATCAAAAGCTATTTTAATGTGTCCATTTTACTAATTCTTAATATTTTAAATATCTTTACAATCATAGCTGTATATGTTTCGTTCATTATATAAATTTATCCGCACCATGGCTCCGAAAATAATTTACATAATATCAAACATTTATATCCTTCCTAGGGAATTTTCAATATGAGACTCCTGAAGATTCAATGAAGGGATCAAAGCGTCGTATAATATACGGACTTTCCCCTAAATTAAGATTTGCAAAGTGCCTCAGATATACCACAGCTTCGTTGACAAGAGATTAAATTTGTAACTCATATCCATTTTCTTAAGTAATTCTGAACGTGCTCAACTGGTTTTCTCCTATTGTGTCATATGCATAAGTTTCAATTTCGAAAGCATGGGAGCGTAAATACTTTGCCCATTTGGATGCTCCGACATTCTGGAAAATTTGAATCAGTTGTTTTAAATGTGAAACCGGATTTATATCTTAATTTTATCCTTCCTCATATATTTTGAAGCTTATCAAACTCTAAATTAAAAAACCAATTGTAAAACAAAATATTTCCTTACATTTTCCAGTTTAAAATTGGATAGAATGAAAACTCTTTAAATCAAATTAAAAAGCAACAAATATTTAAATAAAAAATTGATAATTCAAAATATTATATATTAAAAATTTATTACATACTTCTTGCAATCAAATATTTTACTTACATCCTTTCTCATGTATACATAACATTTATATAATACATATAAGGAATGACATTTTGTGATTTTTAAAGTAAATAATATTCTATCTGAAATAATTAATGTGACATGAATAATTATAAATTACATTTTGTGTCAATTCCTGTCAATGAAAGAATTTATATATTCCTTAAACATTCATCTGTTATTTTATTTATAGCTAATAATATTAATGATAAAAACATTTGTTATTTATTTTCAAAGAGAGCTGAATAAAGTAGAAAGAAATATATCATTAAGTTTGAATAAATTTAAAAGATCAACAGTTCAAACAAGACGAAAAATGTCGTGTTATTAAGATATATGTGTAAACTGCTGCTTGTAAAAAATGCACAACACCTTGAAAGAATCATCAGAATTAAATGAAATTTAATGCACAAACGACTTGTATTACTACAAATAAATGACAACATTTTCAAAGCAAAAGAAAACAATACTAAATGTCCGAAATCAGCATTTGGTATAGCACCACGCGCTGTAATAAGTGCTGCTATACGACGTGGCATGGAGTAAAACAGATTCTGAATGTCTGCTTGAAAACAGAATTATTGCTTGTATGCACAGCAAAAGTTCGTCTTTTACAGCTGCAGGACACGGATCATGAGCAAGACGCCGACCAACCAAATCCCACATGTCCTCAAAAGACGACATATCCGGCGAATAGGCAGGCCAAGGAAGAAGTTGCATGTGTTGAGCTGCACAGAAGTCTCGAACAGTCTTTGCAACACATATGGGCATGCATTATCATCCTAAAAGATAGATCAAGGGATGCCTTGAAGCAAGGAAACGACTTCGGACTGTGGCACTTCACAGACGTACCTGTTGTTATTGAGATAACCCTCATTTCGTACCAAATTGGATCGTCCATGATACGAAATCGCACCCCAAGCCAAAACTTTGGGTGTTAGGCCACTATGTCGTTCGATAACTCACTCTGGAAGGCAGAGTTCATCGGCATAGCATCTAACACGCATGCGGCCATCATGGCCCATCAAATTGAAGCGGGAGTCATCTGAAAAGACAACTTGGTGCCAATCAGCTTGCCAGGACTTGTGTTCATGAGCCTATCACAGGCGCAGCTGTCGATGTTTGGCATTGAGGCAAATCCTGTATAAAGGCACACTTGCACGCAATCCACGGTGCAGCAGACGTCGACGAATTGATGAAGCCGACATTAGTACACCTGTAGCAGTAAACCAAAATGCTGCCAACTGCCTGGAGGAAACTGTACGGTCATTCACCGCCATGCGGAGAAG
Organism: Trichonephila clavipes; assembly: GCA_019973935.1. Classification (NCBI taxonomy): domain Eukaryota; kingdom Metazoa; phylum Arthropoda; class Arachnida; order Araneae; family Nephilidae; genus Trichonephila; species Trichonephila clavipes. The sequence goes on along the minus strand of BMAU01020252.1, from coordinate 8,993 downwards.
GTACCAATCGTTGCACGCTGACATCAGCTTCCGTTTTCCACTGCCAGTTTTTCTGAGTTGTTTGGTGCTCGTCAGTCTACTGCTATTGCGCGATAAGAAAATCCTACTTCTCGAAAGCCGATAATCTTTCCCTGTTCAAACTCCGTAAGTTGTGGGAATTTCTCCTTATTTCGCCGTGGAGGCATATATAGGGCGCATTAAACGCTCGCCACTAACAAATAATAATTAACTATTTTCAACGTCCCGCTACAGCCCTCTATTTTTACGTTTTCAGCATTAGTTCAGAGGGTGCTGCGCACACCACGCATGTGCGGTGGCTCTGAAACTTTACTATTTTACGTAATGTCCTACAATTGATATTTTCTGCAACGTTCATTTAAATCAGATGATTCCTTCTCGGTGTTGCATTTTTACAAACAGCAGTGCATATATTTTCTAAAATGTCTTTCATTCACATGTAAAGAAAGAAATAAAAAATTTTTGAGATTATTAATTATTTAAAATATGTGAGAGATATTGCAAACAATAATTTTATTATAACATAAGTTTGTGTATTTGATTCCGAAGAAATACGGCAATCACTTTATCATTTTTAGGTGTAATTTGCAATGACTTTATTTAGAATTATTAACAATGTCATGCATTATTTTTACAATTTCTAACACGAAAATAGCATTTCTAACTCTTATGTTTCATGAAGGTTTAATGTGAATGCACACACACATTAAACACATAATAATGTTTTTTAGTCAAACTACGTGAAACTGGTGGGACACAAGGTAGAAAACATTATTATTTTTCTAAAGGATTTCTTTATCTGTAGTATCTATTAGCTAAAATTTATATACATATAGAGAGTATAATAAAATAAAAGTGAAAAAGAAAAAGTTCTAGAACCTACAATGCTAAAGAAGGAAGAAATTGGATTTCACAAGATACAACAGATATAGATACAAAAAAGTCTTTGGACTAAACTGGAGACCTATTATGATTTCTAAAGCTGTCGCTGAATTAGGCCAGTGATTTAGGGTTACCAATGTTTATGGAACCAACCTTTCCTGTACAGCAGAAATTTTCGATATAATAGAAAAAAGAAAAGATAGTGCCATGTTGAAAAGTTAAGCCTATTTCTTCCACGTGGATGATACACCTGACAATAAAGTAAAATGAAATTAAGAAAAGAACACAATAATGTGAACATCTCAAGGAGAGGAATAATAAAAAAAATTCTATAGAAAAAAATAAAATAAAAACTTACATGTAAAATAAAAACTTTGTAAACCAAAGAGAAACGACCTTCTACGTTAAGATCCCACGCCAAATGACGTAAATAATTGGAACATCAACACAAGAAGGAAAAAACCATGGTGCCACCTGGATAGTTATTTTGCAATTAAACTAACCACTAAAATATTTTAAAATAAACTAAACATAAGAAATTTTAAATAAAATAATGAACAAAGTTCAGAATATGTAATTTCAAATAGAAATATATTTAAAAGTAAATTTACTTGTCGATGACTTTTTTCTAGATAGTTATATTGGAATTAAAATAAGCGCTTAAAATGTTTTAAACTTTTTTTAAAAAAATAAACTAAATAGAAGAAATTTTAAATAAAATATTGAACTAAGATAAAAATAGAATTAATTTGAAATAGAACTACATTTAAAAGTAAATTTACTAGAATAATTGTATTCTAAACAATTATTGCAACATTTTAAAAAATTACTATGTTTTAAAATGTTATCAGTAACTAAATTAGCGTTTCTTTTTATAAAATTTAAGGTAATATTTCTAAATATAGATAGGTGTAAGTTACTACCCCAGAATGTTAAAATCAAATGAGTCTCTTTTATCAACAATGTTACTTAATAGCAAATTATATTCTTAACGTTTTATTGAAGGTTCAAAAAGTTAGCTAGCTCCTTATTATAATTAGTTTTTAATAATTTTAAATAGTGGGGATAATATAATTAAAGCTAGGAACAAAGTCTACTATATTACTAAATATAATTAAGTCATCTATGTAAAAAAGCAACAAGATTTATAACTAATACTTTCATTTTCATAAAAATGCAAGTAAATATAAGCTAAGCAGTTGCTAGCTGGTTCACCTTGAGGTAAACCTTTAATTTGCTGATAATGAGCATTATTATGGAAAATATAAGTTTCTTTTAATACTAATTAAATAATAATAGAAAAGAATTTATCAAATTTTATTATCTTAATCAAAAAATATTTGCTATATGCTATTTTAAGAATCTTAAACATGTATTCTATATCTATGGAGTTCAATAAACTTTCAAAAAATCATAGGTATAAATAGAAATAATTTTTTTACCTTGCATATACATTCATGTCCATAAATTAAGGATAATGAAGTTCAGGCAAAGAAAGAGACAGAAGCAAAACAAATTTGACTTATTTGTAAAGTCTATTTATTAAACAAAAGGTAAAGAGCAAAAAAGATGCTATATGTTTGACATAATTTAAAAAAATTGCGAATTTTACTCCATGGAGCAAACTTCAAAAATGCACCTATTTACAAAAAACAACATAACATGGTTAGTATGATGGTTAATATGGAGTATGTCTCCCAGACGATGCGATACAGACCTTACAACGCTTAGGCATGCTGAGTATCAAATTATCCATCTGATCTTGGAGAATATTACACCACTCATCAAGCAATGCCCTCCGAAGTTCCAGTAGACAGGTAGGAGGGGGTTGACGGGCTTCAATTCGTCTGCCAAGCATATCCCACACATGCTCTATTGGATTCAAGTCCGGTGAGTATGCTGGCCAATCCATACGGGTGATATCCTCCGATTGAAGGCATTCGTCTACAATGTTTGCACAGTGAGGACGGGCGTTATAATCCATAAACAGAAATTCAGCACCCATGGCGCCCCGAAACAAACGTACATGTTGTTCCAGAATGACATCCCGATAGATGTGGCCTGTCATCATTACACTCTGAAAATGGAGGTCAGTTCTGGAACCAAGAATAATTCCTCCCCAAACGAGCCATTCTGCACCACCGTAACGGTGTCGTTCAATGATGTTCTCTGGGTGGAAACGCGTACCTGGCGCTCTCCATATTAAAGTCCGGCAAGAATCAGACTGCAAACTAAACCTGGACTCGTCGGAGAAAACATCACACAAGATCACTATTGTGGTGTCCACAATGCATGCTCTCTACTCCAGGTTAATCGCAGGCGACAGTGAGTTGCGGTAAGTGGAACACATCTGACAGGTCTACGAGCATATAGAACAATGTGCCCTAAGCGTCGGCACACGGTCTGCCTTGAAACTGTAGTACCGGTAGCTGAAGATAGCTGACGAGACAGGTCTAATGCTGTGCTCCGTCTGTTTCTTTTGGCAGTAACTGCCAAATATATATACCGGTCCTCATTTGGCGTTCTAACTCTGGGGCGACCTGTGCTGTAACATCTACTCACATTACCATCGTCTTGCAATCATTTCCAAAGTCTGGAGATGACACTCTGGGCAATTCCAAGTTCCTCGGATACTTCCTGCTGCTGGGTGCGTCCACATTCCAGTCGTCCAATAATTCTACCTCATAAAAAATCATCCAAATGCTTCCTTTGTGCCATAACTATGCGGTTATTGCACTGAAAGGCTTTTAAAGCGCTTGTGATAAATTTTACTTCTTTGCCACCATTCTTTATATACCCCTCTCTTACACTCTCGTCATTGTGACGTACTATCCGTGCCATCTGTTGGTTTCCTGTAATTTGGATATTCTTCTTCAAGATGTGTGTGATGATTCTACAGGTGAAATTTTTATTTTAGAGTTCAATTTCTGTGTGATTCTGAATTATCCTTAATTTATGGACACATGAGTGTACTTAATAATGTCCGTATTATTCTTAACTATAGTAGAATTATCAATATTGTCTAATGTACATTGAATAATATATTGTAGCTTCTTGTCCGGATGTGTAACATAAGTTTTAAAACCGTTCGTAATAGTTCTAAATTTAACAGGATTTTCCTACCTTTAACCCCCATTGCTTAGTTCACTAGAAATATCTTCAATATCCTGTTTCAACCTCTAATTATAAAACAATATATGTTTAATATTACTTGTATGCTTTAAATTATAAAATGTCCTTAAAATTCATTAATTTTAGTATTAAGTTATTTTCTTAACATTGAAAATACAGTGAATTATTCGACATTCTTTTTTCTTGTTTTCCTTACTGTTTTCTTTCTTTCTTTTTTTATGGGTAAGATACATGAAATAAACATATATTAACTTAAAGAAAAGATATATAAATAATTACTCTTTTTAATATATAGCGTATGTGTGTATTTATGAATTTATAATTTGTATTATGTGGTTTATAAGGTATATTAAACTATGAACCTCTATATAACGAATTTTCCACATAACGAACTTTTTTCCAGGATTTAGCGACTTCGTTTCATAGAATTCCGACTGTATATACATGGTTCTGAATAACTTTTTGAAGTTTACTTTATTCTTTATTTTAGCGTGCATAATATTAAAAATTAACGTGCAATGTGAAAAATCTATTTTTCTGCATTGTTCATTGTGTCATTGCCAACATTGATTAACCATTAAATTTAGAATTCCACATTTTTTTTCTCCAAACTATCATACGGCCATAGGAACCAAAAAGGTTGAATTTCCTATCATCTCAAACAATTTGTTACGAATACTTTTGTGGGAGTGTAAATCGGCTTCAGGATTAGGTAGTTTGGTAGTTTTTGATGGTTTTTAGAATCATAAGCTTTATTTAAATATTTTATAGAACAATTTGAAATTATCCGCCCAAAATTTGGGTATTGGAAACGAATTCCTTATTTAACAAGATAATGACATCAAGGTCGCTGCTCTCAACGTAAGTCTCTGGTGTCTCTATAACTATACCCAAATTCTGAAAACACCTCCTCAATTACCTGGTTTAAGCCCAGTAAAGCATATTTCGGGGGAATTTGAATTTGAAGTAGGAAAACGGGATGTATAAAAACCAAATGTGAAGTAAAAACCATGTTCACAGAAGAATGGAGGAATATCGATGAAGAAATTACAAAAAACTAAAGAAATATATACCAAGACTTTTAAAAGTTGTTGCGGACTCTAAAAGGTATTCTACTAAGTACTGAATTATGAAAGAAATATAATATTTAAATCTATGTTGTGATTTTTTTAAGTGTGCAAAGACTTTTGTGGCGTAATTTTTTTTGGTAGTTTATTCATTATTATTTTTTTTACAGAAAATATAATTACGTTATCTTTTAAAAATCGATTATGTTATTTCAATAAGGTCATGTTGCAGATGTTATAAAAAATTATATTCTGATATATTAATTTTTATTAGACGAAAATATTACATTTTATTGAAAATTGCAATTGTACGATCACTTATGTGGGCCTCTGCATATCAAACATATTATCAATGTTTTTATAAAAATCCTGATTTCATATAAATTAAAAAGGAAAAAGATCCTTAGTTTTCTTCTTTCCCACAGTTGAATAAAAACTCAAAAAAAAAAAGATTTCATTGTTGCATACTATATTTTTGAAATTAAATTCAATCATGTTAAAGGGGAAATATGTACAATGACACAAATATAAATTTCTATTTAACTTATAGAAGTCCATTTTTGACGACATTTGAAGATTTCTGTAAGGAGAGAGAAGTAAAAGGGGAGGATTAAAAAAACACATTAAATTCCTAGTTTATCCACTCTAAAATTCCACATGCTAGTAGAATATGTTGCCTGCCTCACAAAAAAAGTTACGAGGAGAGAAAAAGAAAAAGAAATAGCTGAAAAGAATTCTTCGCTAAGAAAATAATAGAAAGACGACAAAAAGATGATAGAACGTGTTGAAAAGATAGAAAGTTGAGTGGAGATATATTTTGGAGCAGTTTCAATGGGAATTGATTTTGTTTCCCTAAGGCGCATAACTTTAAAATGGTTCTGCATAGATCGCTTCTAGCAACATGTTTGTTCTATTCAACGGAGAATATAAAATCTGCCAAGATATTCTTTTGAAGGGAAATTATTAAGAGACACTTTATTTCTATTTCCTCTTTTAAGAAACTATTACAGATTTAACTTAAATAATTCTTATTTTATACCAGTTTTGATGAATTAACGAGAGTTTCATCATAGATTTTTCTCTTTCCGAATATTTCCATTTTTAGTTCAAAATTCGTTCCTTACATGAAACAAACATTTAATGCTCTCGTTTGGTTGAAAATAATTGTTTGTAACTGACGCTTGTTTTTTCTTCTTTTTTTATATTGTATTATTCTTTATAAATGTTCCTTATATATGTTTGATTTTAGTAATAGATCAATTTATTTTCTAATAAAAACAAATGAAAATTCATTTTGGTTTTTTTTTTTTTTTTTTTTTTGTAAAATAATTTCCAAGAGTTTAAAATTAGTTTTAATTTACGATACATTTACATAAATGAAATTATATTATTCTTATTTTTATACGATAAATGTATTTTAACAGCTGAGCTGGTTATTTGTAAGAATTGATGAATTTCAAGGAGGAAAGAATAAGGAAAACAGAAAAGTAGTAATAAAATCCCTCTCCTAATGTATCTCAGTTAAGCGATATATTTCGGTATGAAATTATTGAAAAGGAAAGTGAAAATAATAAATAAAATATAATTTGCATTCGTCCAAATATTTAGGAAATATTTTTTTTTTGCCTTGTGCTTTAAGGTACCAGCACGATAACAAATACATTTAACTCAGTAAACTTATAATACAGTATTTTGCAAATAATTTAAAAGTTAAATTCTATTGAATCACATAAAATTTTATTGCCTCTAATCTCTTCTAATGTACCTATTACAGTTTGTTTGATACAAAAGTAAAAAATATATATCTTGAACTTCACACTACATTTTATTTTCTTACTTTAATTGACGCTTATGAAAGTCACAGAATTCATGATTAAATTATATTTACATAGTTTATCATAGATATTCGTTTGATATAAAATAACTAATAAATAGTGCTCTTTAGATTCATATTTGGGAAATTATTAAAATAGTTATAGTGTATATGTATATGTATAGAAAGTTCCTGGAAAAATGCACTCATTGCCATAAAAATTTGCTCATACAGAAATAACTGTGGGGTCGTAAAGAAACTTGGCCTGAAGATACATTTCGGACAGATATGCAAATTATAAGAAATGCAGCGTCATTGCGCATTGCGTAATGCCACTAGAGGGCGTTGAATTTCGTTCACTTTGGAGTATAAAACAGGTAAGCAGAGCTTGTTTCAGTGCGCTAAATTTTTCGCAAAGGAAACGCTAAGGTAGACATGCCGTTACACCACCTTGTACAACATGATACAAACAATATAAGCAGCTGTGCGAATTCGATAAAGGAAAACTCATCGGGATGATGGAGGCTGGGTGGTCAGCTCGGCGAGTAGCTCGTCAAGAAGGCCGTCTGAATTGACTGTATTGAGTTGTTGGGACCAGTAAACAGAAGAGACATCATTTACATAACGACCCGGCTTAGGAAGCCCTCTAGAAAAGACCATCACATCATACGACACGCACGCGTGGAGCCAGTTGCCTCATTGGCAGCTGTCCAGACTCAGGCAGCACCTTAACTACAGGCCTATGTGCCTTTTCGATCCATAGCAAGGCATCTGGCTGAAGGACATCTGGTATCTCGGCGCCCATTACGTGTACTGCCAATGACACCCACCCATCAAGCCCTCCGTTTGGAGTGGTATAGCCCACGACGAGATTGGCCTGAAACGAAATGGAACCAGGTCATCTTCAGCGACGAATCTAGATTCAATTTGCGCAGTGATGACAATCGCGTACATGTGTGGAGGACCCGTGGTGAATGCCTTAATCTTGCCTTAGTTTTATAGCGACATACCTCTTCCAAAGGTGGTGTGATGGCATAGAGTGTCATTGCTTACGATACACGGTCACCCAATATTTGATACGACACTGACAGACCCAGCGCTACGCTCCAGTGATATCCCCAGTCACATGTGGCAATACTCATGGTAGGCCCCCGCAGGACCCCATTTTTAACAAAACAATGCTCGGCCTCATACAGCAAGGATTTCACAACACCTCTGTCACAATACCAACCTTTCTGGGCCTGTTTTGATCCCCTGCAGATTTGTCACCAATCGAGAATCTTAAGATCATTCGATTTGGCAAGTCTGTTTTACAATGAGTTTGGTCAAAACTAGTGCCGTCTAAAAGGGCCATGGAACGGGATATCCTTGGTGACATCATACTGAACTTGTATAAGTGACAACTCAAAAATATTATGAAAATTTTCCATTTATGCGCCCATTTAAAAATCACGGTTCCGAACGTAGTCGGATACTTTAAGCCAGGCTCCGCAACCTTTATCGCAGCGGATCGGTCAACGTTTCATAATTTTACCGCGCCCGCTTACGGACACGTTGATTGTTTATCTTTAAATTGCTTTTCGATTTACACCAATGAATCTAGTTACATTTAAATATGCCTTTCAGAATAAAATATAGTAACACCAAAATGAATGAAAGTGATTTAACGTGGAATATAAAGTGATTTCCGTGGAAAGTTGCACAAATCTGAGAGAAATGCAAACCACTTTAAACAAAATGGCTATAGTTTAATGTTCTTAGGTGGCCTGGAACAATTGGTGATCCAGTGGACCGGGGTTGCGGATCACTGCCTTAGTATCCGACTACGTTCGGAACCGTGATTTTGCAAAAGTGTATAAATGGATAATATTTATGATACTTTAGTGTGTCACTTTAGATTAGAAAACGTATATAAATTGTTTGGAAGAATATTGGCTACAATAAAAATCTTATTTAAGTACAATATTTTGACAAAATGCTTTCCCTTTGTGAAAAATACTTCTATTATAATGATATTTTGCCTGTATATAGCTCAGACCACTGTACAGAGGCCCAACTAGAATTCCTTTGAAACATATAAC